>OY292495.1:0-600000 GCA_958496325.1 Nomophila noctuella
GGTTAAACCTAACCTTATCCGGTAAAAGTTAGGTTAAACCTAACCTTATCCGGTAAAAATCCGGTAAAAGTTAGGTTAAACCTAACCTTATCCGGTAAAAGTTAGGTTAAACCTAACCTTATCCGGTAAAAATCCGGTAAAAGTTAGGTTAAACCTAACCTTATCGGTAAAATCCGGTAAAAGTTAGGTTAAACCTAACCTTATCCGGTAAAAATCCGGTAAAAGTTAGGTTAAACCTAACCTTATCCGGTAAAAATCCGGTAAAAGTTAGGTTAAACCTAACCTTATCCGGTAAAAATCCGGTAAAAGTTAGGTTAAACCTAACCTTATCCGGTAAAATCCGGTAAAAGTTAGGTTAAACCTAACCTTATCCGGTAAAAAGTTAGGTTAAACCTAACCTTATCCGGTAAAAATCCGGTAAAGTTAGGTTAAACCTAACCTTAATCCGGTAAAAGTTAGGTTAAACCTAACCTTATCCGGTAAAAATCCGGTAAAAGTTAGGTTAAACCTAACCTTATCCGGTAAAAAGTTAGGTTAAACCTAACCTTATCCGGTAAAAATCCGGTAAAAGTTAGGTTAAACCTAACCTTATCCGGTAAAAATCCGGTAAAAGTTAGGTTAAACCTAACCTTATCCGGTAAAAGTTAGGTTAAACCTAACCTTATCCGGTAAAAATCCGGTAAAAGTTAGGTTAAACCTATCCGGTAATCCGGTAAAAGTTAGGTTAAACCTACCTTATCCGGTAAAAATCCGGTAAAAGTTAGGTTAAACCTAACCTTATCCGGTAAAAATCCGGTAAAAGTTAGGTTAAACCTAACCTTATCCGGTAAAAATCCGGTAAAAGTTAGGTTAAACCTAACCTTATCCGGTAAAAATCCGGTAAAAGTTAGGTTAAACCTAACCTTATCCGGTAAAAATCCGGTAAAAGTTAGGTTAAACCTAACCTTATCCGGTAAAAATCCGGTAAAAGTTAGGTTAAACCTAACCTTATCCGGTAAAAGTTAGGTTAAACCTAACCTTATCCGGTAAAAATCCGGTAAAAGTTAGGTTAAACCTAACCTTATCCGGTAAAAGTTAGGTTAAACCTAACCTTATCCGGTAAAAATCCGGTAAAAGTTAGGTTAAACCTAACCTTATCCGGTAAAAGTTAGGTTAAACCTAACCTTATCCGGTAAAAATCCGGTAAAAGTTAGGTTAAACCTAACCTTATCCGGTAAAAATCCGGTAAAAGTTAGGTTAAACCTAACTCGGTTAAATCCGGTAAAAGTTAGGTTAAACCTAACCTTATCCGGTAAAAATCCGGTAAAAGTTAGGTTAAACCTAACCTTATCCGGTAAAAGTTAGGTTAAACCTAACCTTATCCGGTAAAAATCCGGTAAAAGTTAGGTTAAACCTAACCTTATCCGGTAAAAATCCGGTAAAAGTTAGGTTAAACCTAACCTTATCCGGTAAAAATCCGGTAAAAGTTAGGTTAAACCTAACCTTATCCGGTAAAAATCCGGTAAAAGTTAGGTTAAACCTAACCTTATCCGTAAAAATCCGGTAAAAGTTAGGTTAAACCTAACCTTATCCGGTAAAAATCCGGTAAAAGTTAGGTTAAACCTAACCTTATCCGGTAAAAGTTAGGTTAAACCTAACCTTATCCGGTAAAAATCCGGTAAAAGTTAGGTTAAACCTAACCTTATCCGGTAAAAGTTAGGTTAAACCTAACCTTATCCGGTAAAAATCCGGTAAAAGTTAGGTTAAACCTAACCTTATCCGGTAAAAAGTTAGGTTAAACCTAACCTTATCCGGTAAAAATCCGGTAAAAGTTAGGTTAAACCTAACCTTATCCGGTAAAAATCCGGTAAAAGTTAGGTTAAACCTAACCTTATCCGGTAAAAGTTAGGTTAAACCTAACCTTATCCGGTAAAAATCCGGTAAAAGTTAGGTTAAACCTAACCTTATCCGGTAAAAGTTAGGTTAAACCTAACCTTATCCGGTAAAAATCCGGTAAAAGTTAGGTTAAACCTAACCTTATCCGGTAAAAATCCGGTAAAAGTTAGGTTAAACCTAACCTTATCCGGTAAAAATCCGGTAAAAGTTAGGTTAAACCTAACCTTATCCGTAAAAATCCGGTAAAAGTTAGGTTAAACCTAACCTTATCCGGTAAAAATCCGGTAAAAGTTAGGTTAAACCTAACCTTATCCGGTAAAAATCCGGTAAAAGTTAGGTTAAACCTAACCTTATCCGGTAAAAATCCGGTAAAAGTTAGGTTAAACCTAACCTTATCCGGTAAAAATCCGGTAAAAGTTAGGTTAAACCTAACCTTATCCGGTAAAAGTTAGGTTAAACCTAACCTTATCCGGTAAAAATCCGGTAAAAGTTAGGTTAAACCTAACCTTATCCGGTAAAAATCCGGTAAAAGTTAGGTTAAACCTAACCTTATCCGGTAAAAATCCGGTAAAAGTTAGGTTAAACCTAACCTTATCCGGTAAAAATCCGGTAAAAGTTAGGTTAAACCTAACCTTATCCGGTAAAAATCCGGTAAAAGTTAGGTTAAACCTAACCTTATCCGGTAAAAATCCGGTAAAAGTTAGGTTAAACCTAACCTTATCCGGTAAAAGTTAGGTTAAACCTAACCTTATCCGGTAAAAATCCGGTAAAAGTTAGGTTAAACCTAACCTTATCCGGTAAAATCCGGTAAAAGTTAGGTTAAACCTAACCTTATCCGGTAAAAATCCGGTAAAAGTTAGGTTAAACCTAACCTTATCCGGTAAAAGTTAGGTTAAACCTAACCTTATCCGGTAAAAATCCGGTAAAAGTTAGGTTAAACCTAACCTTATCCGGTAAAAATCCGGTAAAAGTTAGGTTAAACCTAACCTTATCCGGTAAAAATCCGGTAAAAGTTAGGTTAAACCTAACCTTATCCGGTAAAAGTTAGGTTAAACCTAACCTTATCCGGTAAAAATCCGGTAAAAAGTTAGGTTAAACCTAACCTTATCCGGTAAAAGTTAGGTTAAACCTAACCTTATCCGGTAAAAATCCGGTAAAAGTTAGGTTAAACCTAACCTTATCCGGTAAAGGTAAGTTAGGTTAAACCTAACCTTATCCGGTAAAAATCCGGTAAAAGTTAGGTTAAACCTAACCTTATCCGGTAAAAATCCGGTAAAAGTTAGGTTAAACCTAACCTTATCCGGTAAAAATCCGGTAAAAGTTAGGTTAAACCTAACCTTATCCGGTTAAAAATCCGGTAAAAGTTAGGTTAAACCTAACCTTATCCGGTAAAAATCCGGTAAAAGTTAGGTTAAACCTAACCTTATCCGGTAAAAATCCGGTAAAAGTTAGGTTAAACCTAACCTTATCCGGTAAAAGTTAGGTTAAACCTAACCTTATCCGGTAAAAATCCGGTAAAAGTTAGGTTAAACCTAACCTTATCCGGTAAAAATCCGGTAAAAGTTAGGTTAAACCTAACCTTATCCGGTAAAAATCCGGTAAAAGTTAGGTTAAACCTAACCTTATCCGGTAAAAATCCGGTAAAAGTTAGGTTAAACCTAACCTTATCCGGTAAAAATCCGGTAAAAGTTAGGTTAAACCTAACCTTATCCGGTAAAAATCCGGTAAAAGTTAGGTTAAACCTAACCTTATCCGGTAAAAATCCGGTAAAAGTTAGGTTAAACCTAACCTTATCCGGTAAAAAATCCGGTAAAAGTTAGGTTAAACCTAACCTTATCCGGTAAAAATCCGGTAAAAGTTAGGTTAAACCTAACCTTATCCGGTAAAAGTTAGGTTAAACCTAACCTTATCCGGTAAAAATCCGGTAAAAGTTAGGTTAAACCTAACCTTATCCGGTAAAAGTTAGGTTAAACCTAACCTTATCCGGTAAAAATCCGGTAAAAGTTAGGTTAAACCTAACCTTATCCGGTAAAAGTTAGGTTAAACCTAACCTTATCCGGTAAAAATCCGGTAAAAGTTAGGTTAAACCTAACCTTATCCGGTAAAAATCCGTAAAAGTTAGGTTAAACCTAACCTTATCCGTAAAAGTTAGGTTAAACCTAACCTTATCCGGTAAAAATCCGGTAAAAGTTAGGTTAAACCTAACCTTATCCGGTAAAAGTTAGGTTAAACCTAACCTTATCCGGTAAAAATCCGGTAAAAGTTAGGTTAAACCTAACCTTATCCGGTAAAAATCCGGTAAAAGTTAGGTTAAACCTAACCTTATCCGGTAAAAATCCGGTAAAAGTTAGGTTAAACCTAACCTTATCCGGTAAAAATCCGGTAAAAGTTAGGTTAAAACCTAACCTTATCCGGTAAAAATCCGGTAAAAGTTAGGTTAAACCTAACCTTATCCGGTAAAAATCCGGTAAAAGTTAGGTTAAACCTAACCTTATCCGGTAAAAGTTAGGTTAAACCTAACCTTATCCGGTAAAAATCCGGTAAAAGTTAGGTTAAACCTAACCTTATCCGGTAAAAGTTAGGTTAAACCTAACCTTATCCGGTAAAAATCCGGTAAAAGTTAGGTTAAACCTAACCTTATCCGGTAAAAGTTAGGGTTAAACCTAACCTTATCCGGTAAAATCCGGTAAAAGTTAGGTTAAACCTAACCTTATCCGGTAAAAATCCGGTAAAAGTTAGGTTAAACCTAACCTTATCCGGTAAAAGTTAGGTTAAACCTAACCTTATCCGGTAAAAATCCGGTAAAAGTTAGGTTAAACCTAACCTTATCCGGTAAAAGTTAGGTTAAACCTAACCTTATCCGGTAAAAATCCGGTAAAAGTTAGGTTAAACCTAACCTTATCCGTAAAAATCCGGTAAAAGTTAGGTTAAACCTAACCTTATCCGGTAAAAATCCGGTAAAAGTTAGGTTAAACCTAACCTTATCCGGTAAAAAATCCGGTAAAAGTTAGGTTAAACCTAACCTTATCCGGTAAAAATCCGGTAAAAGTTAGGTTAAACCTAACCTTATCCGGTAAAAATCCGGTAAAAGTTAGGTTAAACCTAACCTTATCCGGTAAAAGTTAGGTTAAACCTAACCTTATCCGGTAAAAATCCGGTAAAAGTTAGGTTAAACCTAACCTTATCCGGTAAAAGTTAGGTTAAACCTAACCTTATCCGGTAAAAATCCGGTAAAAGTTAGGTTAAACCTAACCTTATCCGGTAAAAGTTAGGTTAAACCTAACCTTATCCGGTAAAAATCCGGTAAAAGTTAGGTTAAACCTAACCTTATCCGGTAAAAATCCGGTAAAAGTTAGGTTAAACCTAACCTTATCCGGTAAAAGTTAGGTTAAACCTAACCTTATCCGGTAAAAAATCCGGTAAAAGTTAGGTTAAACCTAACCTTATCCGGTAAAAGTTAGGTTAAACCTAACCTTATCCGGTAAAAATCCGGTAAAAGTTAGGTTAAACCTAACCTTATCCGGTAAAAATCCGGTAAAAGTTAGGTTAAACCTAACCTTATCCGGTAAAAATCCGGTAAAAGTTAGGTTAAACCTAACCTTATCCGGTAAAAATCCGGTAAAAGTTAGGTTAAACCTAACCTTATCCGGTAAAAATCCGGTAAAAGTTAGGTTAAACCTAACCTTATCCGGTAAAAATCCGGTAAAAGTTAGGTTAAACCTAACCTTATCCGGTAAAAGTTAGGTTAAACCTAACCTTATCCGGTAAAAATCCGGTAAAAGTTAGGTTAAACCTAACCTTATCCGGTAAAAGTTAGGTTAAACCTAACCTTATCCGGTAAAAATCCGGTAAAAGTTAGGTTAAACCTAACCTTATCCGGTAAAAGTTAGGTTAAACCTAACCTTATCCGGTAAAAATCCGGTAAAAGTTAGGTTAAACCTAACCTTATCCGGTAAAAATCCGGTAAAAGTTAGGTTAAACCTAACCTTATCCGGTAAAAGTTAGGTTAAACCTAACCTTATCCGGTAAAAATCCGGTAAAAGTTAGGTTAAACCTAACCTTATCCGGTAAAAGTTAGGTTAAACCTAACCTTATCCGGTAAAAATCCGGTAAAAGTTAGGTTAAACCTAACCTTATCCGGTAAAAATCGGTAAAAGTTAGGTTAAACCTAACCTTATCCGGTAAAAATCCGGTAAAAGTTAGGTTAAACCTAACCTTATCCGGTAAAAATCCGGTAAAAGTTAGGTTAAACCTAACCTTATCCGGTAAAAATCCGGTAAAAGTTAGGTTAAACCTAACCTTATCCGGTAAAAATCCGGTAAAAGTTAGGTTAAACCTAACCTTATCCGGTAAAAGTTAGGTTAAACCTAACCTTATCCGGTAAAAATCCGGTAAAAGTTAGGTTAAACCTAACCTTATCCGGTAAAAGTTAGGTTAAACCTAACCTTATCCGGTAAAAATCCGGTAAAAGTTAGGTTAAACCTAACCTTATCCGGTAAAAGTTAGGTTAAACCTAACCTTATCCGGTAAAAATCCGGTAAAAGTTAGGTTAAACCTAACCTTATCCGGTAAAAATCCGGTAAAAGTTAGGTTAAACCTAACCTTATCCGGTAAAAGTTAGGTTAAACCTAACCTTATCCGGTAAAAATCCGGTAAAAGTTAGGTTAAACCTAACCTTATCCGGTAAAAGTTAGGTTAAACCTAACCTTATCCGGTAAAAATCCGGTAAAAGTTAGGTTAAACCTAACCTTATCCGGTAAAAATCCGGTAAAAGTTAGGTTAAACCTAACCTTATCCGGTCAAAATCCGGTAAAAGTTAGGTTAAACCTAACCTTATCCGGTAAAAGTTAGGTTAAACCTAACCTTATCCGGTAAAAATCCGGTAAAAGTTAGGTTAAACCTAACCTTATCCGGTAAAAGTTAGGTTAAACCTAACCTTATCCGGTAAAAATCCGGTAAAAGTTAGGTTAAACCTAACCTTATCCGGTAAAAGTTAGGTTAAACCTAACCTTATCCGGTAAAAATCCGGTAAAAGTTAGGTTAAACCTAACCTTATCCGGTAAAAATCCGGTAAAAGTTAGGTTAAACCTAACCTTATCCGGTAAAAGTTAGGTTAAACCTAACCTTATCCGGTAAAAATCCGGTAAAAGTTAGGTTAAACCTAACCTTATCCGGTAAAAGTTAGGTTAAACCTAACCTTATCCGGTAAAAATCCGGTAAAAGTTAGGTTAAACCTAACCTTATCCGGTAAAAGTTAGGTTAAACCTAACCTTATCCGGTAAAAATCCGGTAAAAGTTAGGTTAAACCTAACCTTATCCGGTAAAAATCCGGTAAAAGTTAGGTTAAACCTAACCTTATCCGGTAAAAATCCGTAAAAGTTAGGTTAAACCTAACCTTATCCGGTAAAAATCCGGTAAAAGTTAGGTTAAACCTAACCTTATCCGGTAAAAATCCGGTAAAAGTTAGGTTAAACCTAACCTTATCCGGTAAAAATCCGGTAAAAGTTAGGTTAAACCTAACCTTATCCGGTAAAAAGTTAGGTTAAACCTAACCTTATCCGGTAAAAATCCGGTAAAAGTTAGGTTAAACCTAACCTTATCCGGTAAAATCCGGTAAAAGTTAGGTTAAACCTAACCTTATCCGGTAAAAATCCGGTAAAAGTTAGGTTAAACCTAACCTTATCCGGTAAAAATCCGGTAAAAGTTAGGTTAAACCTAACCTTATCCGGTAAAAATCCGGTAAAAGTTAGGTTAAACCTAACCTTATCCGGTAAAAATCCGGTAAAAGTTAGGTTAAACCTAACCTTATCCGGTAAAAATCCGGTAAAAGTTAGGTTAAACCTAACCTTATCCGGTAAAAATCCGGTAAAAGTTAGGTTAAACCTAACCTTATCCGGTAAAAATCCGGTAAAAGTTAGGTTAAACCTAACCTTATCCGGTAAAAGTTAGGTTAAACCTAACCTTATCCGGTAAAAATCCGGTAAAAGTTAGGTTAAACCTAACCTTATCCGGTAAAAGTTAGGTTAAACCTAACCTTATCCGGTAAAAATCCGGTAAAAGTTAGGTTAAACCTAACCTTATCCGGTAAAAGTTAGGTTAAACCTAACCTTATCCGGTAAAAATCCGGTAAAAGTTAGGTTAAACCTAACCTTATCCGGTAAAAATCCGGTAAAAGTTAGGTTAAACCTAACCTTATCCGGTAAAAGTTAGGTTAAACCTAACCTTATCCGGTAAAAATCCGGTAAAAGTTAGGTTAAACCTAACCTTATCCGGTAAAAGTTAGGTTAAACCTAACCTTATCCGGTAAAAATCCGGTAAAAGTTAGGTTAAACCTAACCTTATCCGGTAAAAATCCGTAAAGTTAGGTTAAACCTAACCTTATCCGGTAAAAATCCGGTAAAAGTTAGGTTAAAACCTAACCTTAATCCGGTAAAATCGAAGTTAGGTTAAACCTAACCTTATCCGGTAAAAATCCGGTAAAAGTTAGGTTAAACCTAACCTTATCCGGTAAAAATCCGGTAAAAGTTAGGTTAAACCTAACCTTATCCGGTAAAAGTTAGGTTAAACCTAACCTTATCCGGTAAAAATCCGGTAAAAGTTAGGTTAAACCTAACCTTATCCGGTAAAAGTTAGGTTAAACCTAACCTTATCCGGTAAAAATCCGGTAAAAGTTAGGTTAAACCTAACCTTATCCGGTAAAAGTTAGGTTAAACCTAACCTTATCCGGTAAAAATCCGGTAAAAGTTAGGTTAAACCTAACCTTATCCGGTAAAAATCCGGTAAAAGTTAGGTTAAACCTAACCTTACGTATCCGGTAAAAGTTAGGTTAAACCTAACCTTATCCGGTAAAAATCCGGTAAAAGTTAGGTTAAACCTAACCTTATCCGGTAAAAGTTAGGTTAAACCTAACCTTATCCGGTAAAAATCCGGTAAAAGTTAGGTTAAACCTAACCTTATCCGGTAAAATCGTAAAGTTAGGTTAAACCTAACCTTATCCGGTAAAAATCCGGTAAAAGTTAGGTTAAACCTAACCTTATCCGGTAAAAATCCGGTAAAAGTTAGGTTAAACCTAACCTTATCCGGTAAAAATCCGGTAAAAGTTAGGTTAAACCTAACCTTATCCGGTAAAAATCCGGTAAAAGTTAGGTTAAACCTAACCCTTAATCCGGTAAAAGTTAGGTTAAACCTAACCTTATCCGGTAAAAATCCGGTAAAAGTTAGGTTAAACCTAACCTTATCCGGTAAAAAGTTAGGTTAAACCTAACCTTATCCGGTAAAAATCCGGTAAAAGTTAGGTTAAACCTAACCTTAATCCGGTAAAAGTTAGGTTAAACCTAACCTTATCCGGTAAAAATCCGGTAAAAGTTAGGTTAAACCTAACCTTATCCGGTAAAAATCCGGTAAAAGTTAGGTTAAACCTAACCTTATCCGGTAAAAGTTAGGGTTAAACCTAACCTTATCCGGTAAAAATCCGGTAAAAGTTAGGGTTAAACCTAACCTTATCCGGTAAAAGTTAGGTTAAACCTAACCTTATCCGGTAAAAATCCGGTAAAAGTTAGGTTAAACCTAACCTTATCCGGTAAAAATCCGGTAAAAGTTAGGTTAAACCTAACCTTATCCGGTAAAAATCCGGTAAAAGTTAGGTTAAACCTAACCTTATCCGGTAAAAATCCGGTAAAAGTTAGGTTAAACCTAACCTTATCCGGTAAAAATCCGGTAAAAGTTAGGTTAAACCTAACCTTATCCGGTAAAAATCCGGTAAAAGTTAGGTTAAACCTAACCTTATCCGGTAAAAGTTAGGTTAAACCTAACCTTATCCGGTAAAAATCCGGTAAAAGTTAGGTTAAACCTAACCTTATCCGGTAAAAGTTAGGTTAAACCTAACCTTATCCGGTAAAAATCCGGTAAAAGTTAGGTTAAACCTAACCTTATCCGGTAAAAGTTAGGTTAAACCTAACCTTATCCGGTAAAAATCCGGTAAAAGTTAGGTTAAACCTAACCTTATCCGGTAAAAATCCGGTAAAAGTTAGGTTAAACCTAACCTTATCCGGTAAAAGTTAGGTTAAACCTAACCTTATCCGGTAAAAATCCGGTAAAAGTTAGGTTAAACCTAACCTTATCCGGTAAAAGTTAGGTTAAACCTAACCTTATCCGGTAAAAATCCGGTAAAAGTTAGGTTAAACCTAACCTTATCCGGTAAAAATCCGGTAAAAGTTAGGTTAAACCTAACCTTATCCGGTAAAAATCCGGTAAAAGTTAGGTTAAACCTAACCTTATCCGGTAAAAATCCGGTAAAAGTTAGGTTAAACCTAACCTTATCCGGTAAAAATCCGGTAAAAGTTAGGTTAAACCTAACCTTATCCGGTAAAAATCCGGTAAAAGTTAGGTTAAACCTAACCTTATCCGGTAAAAGTTAGGTTAAACCTAACCTTATCCGGTAAAAATCCGGTAAAAGTTAGGTTAAACCTAACCTTATCCGGTAAAAGTTAGGTTAAACCTAACCTTATCCGGTAAAAATCCGGTAAAAGTTAGGTTAAACCTAACCTTATCCGGTAAAAGTTAGGTTAAACCTAACCTTATCCGGTAAAAATCCGGTAAAAGTTAGGTTAAACCTAACCTTATCCGGTAAAAGTTAGGTTAAACCTAACCTTATCCGGTAAAAATCCGGTAAAAGTTAGGTTAAACCTAACCTTATCCGGTAAAAGTTAGGTTAAACCTAACCTTATCCGGTAAAAATCCGGTAAAAGTTAGGTTAAACCTAACCTTATCCGGTAAAAATCCGGTAAAAGTTAGGTTAAACCTAACCTTATCCGGTAAAAATCCGGTAAAAGTTAGGTTAAACCTAACCTTATCCGGTAAAAGTTAGGTTAAACCTAACCTTATCCGGTAAAAATCCGGTAAAAGTTAGGTTAAACCTAACCTTATCCGGTAAAAGTTAGGTTAAACCTAACCTTATCCGGTAAAAATCCGGTAAAAGTTAGGTTAAACCTAACCTTATCCGGTAAAAGTTAGGTTAAACCTAACCTTATCCGGTAAAAATCCGGTAAAAGTTAGGTTAAACCTAACCTTATCCGGTAAAAATCCGGTAAAAGTTAGGTTAAACCTAACCTTATCCGGTAAAAGTTAGGTTAAACCTAACCTTATCCGGTAAAAATCCGGTAAAAGTTAGGTTAAACCTAACCTTATCCGGTAAAAGTTAGGTTAAACCTAACCTTATCCGGTAAAAATCCGGTAAAAGTTAGGTTAAACCTAACCTTATCCGGTAAAAGTTAGGTTAAACCTAACCTTATCCGGTAAAAATCCGGTAAAAGTTAGGTTAAACCTAACCTTATCCGGTAAAAATCCGGTAAAAGTTAGGTTAAACCTAACCTTATCCGGTAAAAATCCGGTAAAAGTTAGGTTAAACCTAACCTTATCCGGTAAAAGTTAGGTTAAACCTAACCTTATCCGGTAAAAATCCGGTAAAAGTTAGGTTAAACCTAACCTTATCCGGTAAAAGTTAGGTTAAACCTAACCTTATCCGGTAAAAATCCGGTAAAAGTTAGGTTAAACCTAACCTTATCCGGTAAAAGTTAGGTTAAACCTAACCTTATCCGGTAAAAATCCGGTAAAAGTTAGGTTAAACCTAACCTTATCCGGTAAAAATCCGGTAAAAGTTAGGTTAAACCTAACCTTATCCGGTAAAAGTTAGGTTAAACCTAACCTTATCCGGTAAAAATCCGGTAAAAGTTAGGTTAAACCTAACCTTATCCGGTAAAAGTTAGGTTAAACCTAACCTTATCCGGTAAAAGTTAGGTTAAACCTAACCTTATCCGGTAAAAATCCGGTAAAAGTTAGGTTAAACCTAACCTTATCCGGTAAAAGTTAGGTTAAACCTAACCTTATCCGGTAAAAATCCGGTAAAAGTTAGGTTAAACCTAACCTTATCCGGTAAAAGTTAGGTTAAACCTAACCTTATCCGGTAAAAATCCGGTAAAAGTTAGGTTAAACCTAACCTTATCCGGTAAAAGTTAGGTTAAACCTAACCTTATCCGGTAAAAATCCGGTAAAAGTTAGGTTAAACCTAACCTTATCCGGTAAAAATCCGGTAAAAGTTAGGTTAAACCTAACCTTATCCGGTAAAAATCCGGTAAAAGTTAGGTTAAACCTAACCTTATCCGGTAAAAGTTAGGTTAAACCTAACCTTATCCGGTAAAAATCCGGTAAAAGTTAGGTTAAACCTAACCTTATCCGGTAAAAGTTAGGTTAAACCTAACCTTATCCGGTAAAAATCCGGTAAAAGTTAGGTTAAACCTAACCTTATCCGGTAAAAGTTAGGTTAAACCTAACCTTATCCGGTAAAAATCCGGTAAAAGTTAGGTTAAACCTAACCTTATCCGGTAAAAATCCGGTAAAAGTTAGGTTAAACCTAACCTTATCCGGTAAAAGTTAGGTTAAACCTAACCTTATCCGGTAAAAATCCGGTAAAAGTTAGGTTAAACCTAACCTTATCCGGTAAAAGTTAGGTTAAACCTAACCTTATCCGGTAAAAATCCGGTAAAAGTTAGGTTAAACCTAACCTTATCCGGTAAAAGTTAGGTTAAACCTAACCTTATCCGGTAAAAATCCGGTAAAAGTTAGGTTAAACCTAACCTTATCCGGTAAAAGTTAGGTTAAACCTAACCTTATCCGGTAAAAATCCGGTAAAAGTTAGGTTAAACCTAACCTTATCCGGTAAAAGTTAGGTTAAACCTAACCTTATCCGGTAAAAATCCGGTAAAAGTTAGGTTAAACCTAACCTTATCCGGTAAAAATCCGGTAAAAGTTAGGTTAAACCTAACCTTATCCGGTAAAAGTTAGGTTAAACCTAACCTTATCCGGTAAAAATCCGGTAAAAGTTAGGTTAAACCTAACCTTATCCGGTAAAAGTTAGGTTAAACCTAACCTTATCCGGTAAAAATCCGGTAAAAGTTAGGTTAAACCTAACCTTATCCGGTAAAAATCCGGTAAAAGTTAGGTTAAACCTAACCTTATCCGGTAAAAATCCGGTAAAAGTTAGGTTAAACCTAACCTTATCCGGTAAAAATCCGGTAAAAGTTAGGTTAAACCTAACCTTATCCGGTAAAAATCCGGTAAAAGTTAGGTTAAACCTAACCTTATCCGGTAAAAATCCGGTAAAAGTTAGGTTAAACCTAACCTTATCCGGTAAAAGTTAGGTTAAACCTAACCTTATCCGGTAAAAATCCGGTAAAAGTTAGGTTAAACCTAACCTTATCCGGTAAAAGTTAGGTTAAACCTAACCTTATCCGGTAAAAATCCGGTAAAAGTTAGGTTAAACCTAACCTTATCCGGTAAAAGTTAGGTTAAACCTAACCTTATCCGGTAAAAATCCGGTAAAAGTTAGGTTAAACCTAACCTTATCCGGTAAAAATCCGGTAAAAGTTAGGTTAAACCTAACCTTATCCGGTAAAAGTTAGGTTAAACCTAACCTTATCCGGTAAAAATCCGGTAAAAGTTAGGTTAAACCTAACCTTATCCGGTAAAAGTTAGGTTAAACCTAACCTTATCCGGTAAAAATCCGGTAAAAGTTAGGTTAAACCTAACCTTATCCGGTAAAAATCCGGTAAAAGTTAGGTTAAACCTAACCTTATCCGGTAAAAATCCGGTAAAAGTTAGGTTAAACCTAACCTTATCCGGTAAAAATCCGGTAAAAGTTAGGTTAAACCTAACCTTATCCGGTAAAAATCCGGTAAAAGTTAGGTTAAACCTAACCTTATCCGGTAAAAATCCGGTAAAAGTTAGGTTAAACCTAACCTTATCCGGTAAAAATCCGGTAAAAGTTAGGTTAAACCTAACCTTATCCGGTAAAAATCCGGTAAAAGTTAGGTTAAACCTAACCTTATCCGGTAAAAGTTAGGTTAAACCTAACCTTATCCGGTAAAAATCCGGTAAAAGTTAGGTTAAACCTAACCTTATCCGGTAAAAATCCGGTAAAAGTTAGGTTAAACCTAACCTTATCCGGTAAAAATCCGGTAAAAGTTAGGTTAAACCTAACCTTATCCGGTAAAAATCCGGTAAAAGTTAGGTTAAACCTAACCTTATCCGGTAAAAATCCGGTAAAAGTTAGGTTAAACCTAACCTTATCCGGTAAAAATCCGGTAAAAGTTAGGTTAAACCTAACCTTATCCGGTAAAAGTTAGGTTAAACCTAACCTTATCCGGTAAAAATCCGGTAAAAGTTAGGTTAAACCTAACCTTATCCGGTAAAAATCCGGTAAAAGTTAGGTTAAACCTAACCTTATCCGGTAAAAATCCGGTAAAAGTTAGGTTAAACCTAACCTTATCCGGTAAAAGTTAGGTTAAACCTAACCTTATCCGGTAAAAATCCGGTAAAAGTTAGGTTAAACCTAACCTTATCCGGTAAAAATCCGGTAAAAGTTAGGTTAAACCTAACCTTATCCGGTAAAAATCCGGTAAAAGTTAGGTTAAACCTAACCTTATCCGGTAAAAGTTAGGTTAAACCTAACCTTATCCGGTAAAAATCCGGTAAAAGTTAGGTTAAACCTAACCTTATCCGGTAAAAGTTAGGTTAAACCTAACCTTATCCGGTAAAAATCCGGTAAAAGTTAGGTTAAACCTAACCTTATCCGGTAAAAGTTAGGTTAAACCTAACCTTATCCGGTAAAAATCCGGTAAAAGTTAGGTTAAACCTAACCTTATCCGGTAAAAATCCGGTAAAAGTTAGGTTAAACCTAACCTTATCCGGTAAAAATCCGGTAAAAGTTAGGTTAAACCTAACCTTATCCGGTAAAAATCCGGTAAAAGTTAGGTTAAACCTAACCTTATCCGGTAAAAATCCGGTAAAAGTTAGGTTAAACCTAACCTTATCCGGTAAAAATCCGGTAAAAGTTAGGTTAAACCTAACCTTATCCGGTAAAAGTTAGGTTAAACCTAACCTTATCCGGTAAAAATCCGGTAAAAGTTAGGTTAAACCTAACCTTATCCGGTAAAAATCCGGTAAAAGTTAGGTTAAACCTAACCTTATCCGGTAAAAATCCGGTAAAAGTTAGGTTAAACCTAACCTTATCCGGTAAAAATCCGGTAAAAGTTAGGTTAAACCTAACCTTATCCGGTAAAAATCCGGTAAAAGT
The DNA here is from genome assembly GCA_958496325.1 of Nomophila noctuella. Taxonomy (NCBI): domain Eukaryota; kingdom Metazoa; phylum Arthropoda; class Insecta; order Lepidoptera; family Crambidae; genus Nomophila; species Nomophila noctuella. The sequence goes on from OY292495.1 coordinate 15,005, forward strand.
TAGGTTAAACCTAACCTTATCCGGTAAAAATCCGGTAAAAGTTAGGTTAAACCTAACCTTATCCGGTAAAAATCCGGTAAAAGTTAGGTTAAACCTAACCTTATCCGGTAAAAATCCGGTAAAAGTTAGGTTAAACCTAACCTTATCCGGTAAAAATCCGGTAAAAGTTAGGTTAAACCTAACCTTATCCGGTAAAAGTTAGGTTAAACCTAACCTTATCCGGTAAAAATCCGGTAAAAGTTAGGTTAAACCTAACCTTATCCGGTAAAAGTTAGGTTAAACCTAACCTTATCCGGTAAAAATCCGGTAAAAGTTAGGTTAAACCTAACCTTATCCGGTAAAAGTTAGGTTAAACCTAACCTTATCCGGTAAAAATCCGGTAAAAGTTAGGTTAAACCTAACCTTATCCGGTAAAAATCCGGTAAAAGTTAGGTTAAACCTAACCTTATCCGGTAAAAGTTAGGTTAAACCTAACCTTATCCGGTAAAAATCCGGTAAAAGTTAGGTTAAACCTAACCTTATCCGGTAAAAGTTAGGTTAAACTGTAGTGTATGTCACACCTCCCTATATATTAGCCTGCATAACCATTTAATAGACAGTAATTACACGGACGTTGCGCTCTAAACATCTCTTTTATTCGCTCCCGAAGCCTGCACATTGCATGGCGACCCTGCCAGTGCTGCCTTGCGGCAGCGCTGCGCAGATGGTACAGCAAAAGAACAAAGTGAATTTGTGTGATTTAAATTTTTAAAAAATGCAGTGACTTTAAATTGGGACATGGACAAAAAAAAAAAGTGAGGTGAATATTTTGGAGGCCATGGACCTCGTTAGTTTAAAAAAATATATATATAATAAATGTACGGACCGGCCGGCCGTCAAAATAATGATATAAATTAATAATAAATATATAGTTTTAACATCTAAATTTGAAATAAATATAAACGTACATAAATACAAATCGAAAGTAAACAGGGTGAATAAACTTTAAAAATATAAAAAAAAATAAAAAACGAACACTTAAAAAGAAGAAATAACTACAGAGAAGTTAATAGTAAATAAAATCAAAAACAAATAAGAGGAGAATTTTGGAGTATGATGGCGATAAGCAGGCAGCCGGGAGTTGTTGGAGTCGGATGAGTGGAGATGTGGAGCAGGCAGCCGGGAGAAGTTCGAGTCGGAAGTGGAGGCTGCCGGGAGATGAGCGAGCAGGCGCCAAAGATCCAGTCTAAAATATCCTTCTTGCAGTCTACGATTTTAACAATATCCTTTTTGTTTGGCAATCATTTTTCTCGATAATAACCAAATTGTTTTCTTTTTGTGAAAAATAATTTATATTTCTCTCCGTGTTAAATATTTCCAAATATCAAATAATTAATCTGTAAAATTGTTAAAAGTAAGTGATATTAATAAAACTTGAAAAGTCGAATGGGTGTTGACGATGCGCATAAAATGTGTTAGTTGGTAAATTTAATGAACAGTTGTGAGACTTTGGAATACATAGTAATTATAGGTAACAAAATTAAATACGCAGTAAATACGAATCTAAGTAAATTAACCCATTAGATGCAACCTCGCCATTAGGAGAACTTTAAATACGTACAGATAGAAACCACATAAGTGTTAAAGATTGGCCATAATTAAAATAAAATAATTAGATTTTTTTTTTGTTTGTTAAATGTTGGAAATATCCTGTAACTACAAATTTTATAATGCCTTTCGTTAATAATTGTTCATTGCAGATGTGTTATTTTTGATTGTGTGATATTTCAGCTGCAATTGTTTGATAGTCGTCACAATTAACGAACATACTATTATAATATTTTAAAATGTAATGGATTAAATATGTAGGTTCAGTTTGGCATCAAAAAGGTTAACAGTTAGGTACAGATTAGTTTAACAAACAACAAGGTATCTAGTAACAGTGCAAGCGAAGCATTCCCGCAGCGTAATGTAAGAAGACGCTCATAGGTACCATATTAGGAACGCGTTAGCAACTCAACGCGTGATCCAATTCGTCTAAGTTGCAGTTTAGCAAGAATCAAGACCACCCAATGCTAAAACTTGCATACACGTGTCATGTAGAATCGACCACCTAGGTACTTATGATGCAACTTGTAATTTTATTAGAACAACTTTTTTTTTTTTTCGACTAGATACAATTAATTCGAGTGATAATTGCAATATAAACATATTATACTCTAATAAGAAAATATAGCTATGATAAAAAAAAAGTTTGTAATAATTTCCTATTAGTTTCCGGATTTAAATCATTTACTATTTTTGTTTGGAAGAATTAGATGTTTTTACATTTTATAACATTAGTACTCAGTAAATTTATTGATTCTGTTTAAATATATTTAATCGGGAGACCTAAAAAGAAAAACAAACAGAAAATAAAGAATCATGCATTTAGTTAAAATATAGTTATTTTGTTTTTGTGAAGACTTTGCTAAACACACAAGTATTGTTGTTACTAGATATATTAGATGTTTACTACAATTTGCATTTCAATTAATTTAATATTAGGCACAGTCGCGATCAAATTATATAGGAATAAATGCTACTTATTAAAAATATAATATTAAGAAATTATAAATATCGACAATGCAAAATATATGTACTTATTTAGCCTATAACTATTCAAAATTTCATAATAACATTTCTTAAGTGGTTTCGTATGAATTGGTTTTGCGTATTTTACTTATGTACTTTTATCATTATTTTAAGTAAAGCCGATACTTTTACTCGCGTAAATATTAAAAGTTGATTAGAATTATAAAAGAAAAAATGTTACTATGTGTTCCAATCCTTATTAATTATTAAATAAAAATTGAAGAATATTTGTAAAATCTATTGTATTTTTAAAATTTTGTTTTTCTTTGATGCGTAAATAATTTAGTATTGTAACGAATCAGGAACAAGGATAATTTTATTTGTCAATAATGTTTTTATTAGAAAAGTTATGAAGACTGCATAAGTAATATCAAAACGAGAAAAAGTTGAGTTTTAGAGATGTATTAAAATCTTTTAAGCTACTTAAAGTAAGTTTATTAGTTACATTTTCTAAGACTAATTCACTGGATATGACTCCCACGGATTGACGAAATAAAATATGATCATACGAGATATGACATATTAATAATATTATGTGTAAGGATTAGGGATGTGCTATATAACATTTAGATGGTAACGTAATTACTTTTAGTGTTATGTCGGAATGTAATGGAAAGTTTTTTTTTTAAGAGTAAGGATATTGGTATTTGTTTTATAGTAGGGAAATTGTTTGTAATTGAAATGTTAAAGTAGATAGGGATGCCTCGATATTTAAAACATTCTTTTGACAGTTGGAGTGATCACCCAATAGTTCGTGGATATTTTAAAGATCGAATGCATCATTATAATGGAATAGGTAATTTGGAAGGAAATCAGATTGTATAAGTATAAGTAAAATGCCTTAGTGCATCAAGTAGTTTAATACGAGCTATTAGCTACGTATAAAAAAATGCTAAAAAGCATTTATGACGAAATACGCAAGGGGCATCCTTCATTCGATCATGGTGTAAACGAGATTTCTCTGTGAGAATAGTTGGAGGTGATGTTGCCTTAAAACAACCCCTTGGTATATTAATAAATGGTACAAAAAATATTAAATGGTACTAAATATAGAGCATGCTCGGCGGGAACAATCCTTCATTTAATAAAAATGTTTGGAGACAGGTTTATAAAAGTAAGTCTTAAAATAAGTCCCGCTAAATAAATATAATAAATAAAATTAAATAATGTACCAAATAAAGTGCGCACATAATAAGTTTTATAAATAAATAAAAAATGAAGTACCATAATAATATAATAAATAAATAAAAGTCGACTATAAATAAAAGTATAAATAATAATTTTTTTTATGAATGAAGCCGTGATATACTCCTATACAATTAATAAAGGTACCTTATGCTATGTAATGATAATAATGAAAACAATGTAAAGTGACTGGCCAGTCCACTAATAAAGAGTAGGTATGAGTTAAGTAAACATCAACATAAGAATGATCATAGGATTGATTTAAAAGGAACGACAGAATATTAATGGATAATAAAGTTATTTTTTATGTGTGTTAAAAAAAAAACGGAAAGGACTATGAAAGCTATTTGCAGTTAATTTAAGTGTAATAAATTTAAAAATGTTTTAAATCAATTTATTTGAATAAAGTGAAAATAATAATAAGAAAGGAAATAATAGAATAAGTAGTTGAATGCCCAACAATATTAAAATTAGAACATTTAAATTGCAATTATATTTTTGGAATAATGTAATCTATGTAATAATTAAAAACATCGTCAACAACTCATGTCCTAAATCTTATGTTACAAAATAAGCACTGATTTGTATTTATGTCACGATAGTATTAAGTTATTGTTTAAAAAAAAATGTATTCTATATTTTTTTTTCAAAAAATACGGGGGAGGTGTAGTGTATGTCACACCTCCCTATATATTAGCCTGCATAACCATTTAATAGACAGTAATTACACGGACGTTGCGCTCTAAACATCTCTTTTATTCGCTCCCGAAGCCTGCACATTGCAAAACCTAACCTTATCCGGTAAAAATCCGGTAAAAGTTAGGTTAAACCTAACCTTATCCGGTAAAAATCCGGTAAAAGTTAGGTTAAACCTAACCTTATCCGGTAAAAATCCGGTAAAAGTTAGGTTAAACCTAACCTTATCCGGTAAAAATCCGGTAAAAGTTAGGTTAAACCTAACCTTATCCGGTAAAAATCCGGTAAAAGTTAGGTTAAACCTAACCTTATCCGGTAAAAATCCGGTAAAAGTTAGGTTAAACCTAACCTTATCCGGTAAAAGTTAGGTTAAACCTAACCTTATCCGGTAAAAATCCGGTAAAAGTTAGGTTAAACCTAACCTTATCCGGTAAAAGTTAGGTTAAACCTAACCTTATCCGGTAAAAATCCGGTAAAAGTTAGGTTAAACCTAACCTTATCCGGTAAAAGTTAGGTTAAACCTAACCTTATCCGGTAAAAATCCGGTAAAAGTTAGGTTAAACCTAACCTTATCCGGTAAAAATCCGGTAAAAGTTAGGTTAAACCTAACCTTATCCGGTAAAAGTTAGGTTAAACCTAACCTTATCCGGTAAAAATCCGGTAAAAGTTAGGTTAAACCTAACCTTATCCGGTAAAAGTTAGGTTAAACCTAACCTTATCCGGTAAAAATCCGGTAAAAGTTAGGTTAAACCTAACCTTATCCGGTAAAAATCCGGTAAAAGTTAGGTTAAACCTAACCTTATCCGGTAAAAATCCGGTAAAAGTTAGGTTAAACCTAACCTTATCCGGTAAAAATCCGGTAAAAGTTAGGTTAAACCTAACCTTATCCGGTAAAAATCCGGTAAAAGTTAGGTTAAACCTAACCTTATCCGGTAAAAATCCGGTAAAAGTTAGGTTAAACCTAACCTTATCCGGTAAAAGTTAGGTTAAACCTAACCTTATCCGGTAAAAATCCGGTAAAAGTTAGGTTAAACCTAACCTTATCCGGTAAAAGTTAGGTTAAACCTAACCTTATCCGGTAAAAATCCGGTAAAAGTTAGGTTAAACCTAACCTTATCCGGTAAAAGTTAGGTTAAACCTAACCTTATCCGGTAAAAATCCGGTAAAAGTTAGGTTAAACCTAACCTTATCCGGTAAAAATCCGGTAAAAGTTAGGTTAAACCTAACCTTATCCGGTAAAAGTTAGGTTAAACCTAACCTTATCCGGTAAAAATCCGGTAAAAGTTAGGTTAAACCTAACCTTATCCGGTAAAAGTTAGGTTAAACCTAACCTTATCCGGTAAAAATCCGGTAAAAGTTAGGTTAAACCTAACCTTATCCGGTAAAAATCCGGTAAAAGTTAGGTTAAACCTAACCTTATCCGGTAAAAATCCGGTAAAAGTTAGGTTAAACCTAACCTTATCCGGTAAAAATCCGGTAAAAGTTAGGTTAAACCTAACCTTATCCGGTAAAAATCCGGTAAAAGTTAGGTTAAACCTAACCTTATCCGGTAAAAATCCGGTAAAAGTTAGGTTAAACCTAACCTTATCCGGTAAAAGTTAGGTTAAACCTAACCTTATCCGGTAAAAATCCGGTAAAAGTTAGGTTAAACCTAACCTTATCCGGTAAAAGTTAGGTTAAACCTAACCTTATCCGGTAAAAATCCGGTAAAAGTTAGGTTAAACCTAACCTTATCCGGTAAAAGTTAGGTTAAACCTAACCTTATCCGGTAAAAATCCGGTAAAAGTTAGGTTAAACCTAACCTTATCCGGTAAAAATCCGGTAAAAGTTAGGTTAAACCTAACCTTATCCGGTAAAAGTTAGGTTAAACCTAACCTTATCCGGTAAAAATCCGGTAAAAGTTAGGTTAAACCTAACCTTATCCGGTAAAAGTTAGGTTAAACCTAACCTTATCCGGTAAAAATCCGGTAAAAGTTAGGTTAAACCTAACCTTATCCGGTAAAAATCCGGTAAAAGTTAGGTTAAACCTAACCTTATCCGGTAAAAATCCGGTAAAAGTTAGGTTAAACCTAACCTTATCCGGTAAAAATCCGGTAAAAGTTAGGTTAAACCTAACCTTATCCGGTAAAAATCCGGTAAAAGTTAGGTTAAACCTAACCTTATCCGGTAAAAATCCGGTAAAAGTTAGGTTAAACCTAACCTTATCCGGTAAAAGTTAGGTTAAACCTAACCTTATCCGGTAAAAATCCGGTAAAAGTTAGGTTAAACCTAACCTTATCCGGTAAAAGTTAGGTTAAACCTAACCTTATCCGGTAAAAATCCGGTAAAAGTTAGGTTAAACCTAACCTTATCCGGTAAAAGTTAGGTTAAACCTAACCTTATCCGGTAAAAATCCGGTAAAAGTTAGGTTAAACCTAACCTTATCCGGTAAAAATCCGGTAAAAGTTAGGTTAAACCTAACCTTATCCGGTAAAAGTTAGGTTAAACCTAACCTTATCCGGTAAAAATCCGGTAAAAGTTAGGTTAAACCTAACCTTATCCGGTAAAAGTTAGGTTAAACCTAACCTTATCCGGTAAAAATCCGGTAAAAGTTAGGTTAAACCTAACCTTATCCGGTAAAAATCCGGTAAAAGTTAGGTTAAACCTAACCTTATCCGGTAAAAATCCGGTAAAAGTTAGGTTAAACCTAACCTTATCCGGTAAAAGTTAGGTTAAACCTAACCTTATCCGGTAAAAATCCGGTAAAAGTTAGGTTAAACCTAACCTTATCCGGTAAAAGTTAGGTTAAACCTAACCTTATCCGGTAAAAATCCGGTAAAAGTTAGGTTAAACCTAACCTTATCCGGTAAAAGTTAGGTTAAACCTAACCTTATCCGGTAAAAATCCGGTAAAAGTTAGGTTAAACCTAACCTTATCCGGTAAAAATCCGGTAAAAGTTAGGTTAAACCTAACCTTATCCGGTAAAAGTTAGGTTAAACCTAACCTTATCCGGTAAAAATCCGGTAAAAGTTAGGTTAAACCTAACCTTATCCGGTAAAAGTTAGGTTAAACCTAACCTTATCCGGTAAAAATCCGGTAAAAGTTAGGTTAAACCTAACCTTATCCGGTAAAAGTTAGGTTAAACCTAACCTTATCCGGTAAAAATCCGGTAAAAGTTAGGTTAAACCTAACCTTATCCGGTAAAAATCCGGTAAAAGTTAGGTTAAACCTAACCTTATCCGGTAAAAATCCGGTAAAAGTTAGGTTAAACCTAACCTTATCCGGTAAAAATCCGGTAAAAGTTAGGTTAAACCTAACCTTATCCGGTAAAAATCCGGTAAAAGTTAGGTTAAACCTAACCTTATCCGGTAAAAATCCGGTAAAAGTTAGGTTAAACCTAACCTTATCCGGTAAAAGTTAGGTTAAACCTAACCTTATCCGGTAAAAATCCGGTAAAAGTTAGGTTAAACCTAACCTTATCCGGTAAAAATCCGGTAAAAGTTAGGTTAAACCTAACCTTATCCGGTAAAAATCCGGTAAAAGTTAGGTTAAACCTAACCTTATCCGGTAAAAATCCGGTAAAAGTTAGGTTAAACCTAACCTTATCCGGTAAAAATCCGGTAAAAGTTAGGTTAAACCTAACCTTATCCGGTAAAAATCCGGTAAAAGTTAGGTTAAACCTAACCTTATCCGGTAAAAATCCGGTAAAAGTTAGGTTAAACCTAACCTTATCCGGTAAAAATCCGGTAAAAGTTAGGTTAAACCTAACCTTATCCGGTAAAAATCCGGTAAAAGTTAGGTTAAACCTAACCTTATCCGGTAAAAGTTAGGTTAAACCTAACCTTATCCGGTAAAAATCCGGTAAAAGTTAGGTTAAACCTAACCTTATCCGGTAAAAGTTAGGTTAAACCTAACCTTATCCGGTAAAAATCCGGTAAAAGTTAGGTTAAACCTAACCTTATCCGGTAAAAGTTAGGTTAAACCTAACCTTATCCGGTAAAAATCCGGTAAAAGTTAGGTTAAACCTAACCTTATCCGGTAAAAATCCGGTAAAAGTTAGGTTAAACCTAACCTTATCCGGTAAAAGTTAGGTTAAACCTAACCTTATCCGGTAAAAATCCGGTAAAAGTTAGGTTAAACCTAACCTTATCCGGTAAAAGTTAGGTTAAACCTAACCTTATCCGGTAAAAATCCGGTAAAAGTTAGGTTAAACCTAACCTTATCCGGTAAAAATCCGGTAAAAGTTAGGTTAAACCTAACCTTATCCGGTAAAAATCCGGTAAAAGTTAGGTTAAACCTAACCTTATCCGGTAAAAATCCGGTAAAAGTTAGGTTAAACCTAACCTTATCCGGTAAAAATCCGGTAAAAGTTAGGTTAAACCTAACCTTATCCGGTAAAAATCCGGTAAAAGTTAGGTTAAACCTAACCTTATCCGGTAAAAGTTAGGTTAAACCTAACCTTATCCGGTAAAAATCCGGTAAAAGTTAGGTTAAACCTAACCTTATCCGGTAAAAGTTAGGTTAAACCTAACCTTATCCGGTAAAAATCCGGTAAAAGTTAGGTTAAACCTAACCTTATCCGGTAAAAGTTAGGTTAAACCTAACCTTATCCGGTAAAAATCCGGTAAAAGTTAGGTTAAACCTAACCTTATCCGGTAAAAATCCGGTAAAAGTTAGGTTAAACCTAACCTTATCCGGTAAAAGTTAGGTTAAACCTAACCTTATCCGGTAAAAATCCGGTAAAAGTTAGGTTAAACCTAATCTTATCCGGTAAAAGTTAGGTTAAACCTAACCTTATCCGGTAAAAATCCGGTAAAAGTTAGGTTAAACCTAACCTTATCCGGTAAAAATCCGGTAAAAGTTAGGTTAAACCTAACCTTATCCGGTAAAAATCCGGTAAAAGTTAGGTTAAACCTAACCTTATCCGGTAAAAATCCGGTAAAAGTTAGGTTAAACCTAACCTTATCCGGTAAAAATCCGGTAAAAGTTAGGTTAAACCTAACCTTATCCGGTAAAAATCCGGTAAAAGTTAGGTTAAACCTAACCTTATCCGGTAAAAGTTAGGTTAAACCTAACCTTATCCGGTAAAAATCCGGTAAAAGTTAGGTTAAACCTAACCTTATCCGGTAAAAGTTAGGTTAAACCTAACCTTATCCGGTAAAAATCCGGTAAAAGTTAGGTTAAACCTAACCTTATCCGGTAAAAGTTAGGTTAAACCTAACCTTATCCGGTAAAAATCCGGTAAAAGTTAGGTTAAACCTAACCTTATCCGGTAAAAATCCGGTAAAAGTTAGGTTAAACCTAACCTTATCCGGTAAAAGTTAGGTTAAACCTAACCTTATCCGGTAAAAATCCGGTAAAAGTTAGGTTAAACCTAACCTTATCCGGTAAAAGTTAGGTTAAACCTAACCTTATCCGGTAAAAATCCGGTAAAAGTTAGGTTAAACCTAACCTTATCCGGTAAAAATCCGGTAAAAGTTAGGTTAAACCTAACCTTATCCGGTAAAAATCCGGTAAAAGTTAGGTTAAACCTAACCTTATCCGGTAAAAATCCGGTAAAAGTTAGGTTAAACCTAACCTTATCCGGTAAAAATCCGGTAAAAGTTAGGTTAAACCTAACCTTATCCGGTAAAAATCCGGTAAAAGTTAGGTTAAACCTAACCTTATCCGGTAAAAGTTAGGTTAAACCTAACCTTATCCGGTAAAAATCCGGTAAAAGTTAGGTTAAACCTAACCTTATCCGGTAAAAGTTAGGTTAAACCTAACCTTATCCGGTAAAAATCCGGTAAAAGTTAGGTTAAACCTAACCTTATCCGGTAAAAGTTAGGTTAAACCTAACCTTATCCGGTAAAAATCCGGTAAAAGTTAGGTTAAACCTAACCTTATCCGGTAAAAATCCGGTAAAAGTTAGGTTAAACCTAACCTTATCCGGTAAAAGTTAGGTTAAACCTAACCTTATCCGGTAAAAATCCGGTAAAAGTTAGGTTAAACCTAACCTTATCCGGTAAAAGTTAGGTTAAACCTAACCTTATCCGGTAAAAATCCGGTAAAAGTTAGGTTAAACCTAACCTTATCCGGTAAAAATCCGGTAAAAGTTAGGTTAAACCTAACCTTATCCGGTAAAAATCCGGTAAAAGTTAGGTTAAACCTAACCTTATCCGGTAAAAATCCGGTAAAAGTTAGGTTAAACCTAACCTTATCCGGTAAAAATCCGGTAAAAGTTAGGTTAAACCTAACCTTATCCGGTAAAAATCCGGTAAAAGTTAGGTTAAACCTAACCTTATCCGGTAAAAGTTAGGTTAAACCTAACCTTATCCGGTAAAAATCCGGTAAAAGTTAGGTTAAACCTAACCTTATCCGGTAAAAGTTAGGTTAAACCTAACCTTATCCGGTAAAAATCCGGTAAAAGTTAGGTTAAACCTAACCTTATCCGGTAAAAGTTAGGTTAAACCTAACCTTATCCGGTAAAAATCCGGTAAAAGTTAGGTTAAACCTAACCTTATCCGGTAAAAGTTAGGTTAAACCTAACCTTATCCGGTAAAAATCCGGTAAAAGTTAGGTTAAACCTAACCTTATCCGGTAAAAGTTAGGTTAAACCTAACCTTATCCGGTAAAAATCCGGTAAAAGTTAGGTTAAACCTAACCTTATCCGGTAAAAATCCGGTAAAAGTTAGGTTAAACCTAACCTTATCCGGTAAAAATCCGGTAAAAGTTAGGTTAAACCTAACCTTATCCGGTAAAAGTTAGGTTAAACCTAACCTTATCCGGTAAAAATCCGGTAAAAGTTAGGTTAAACCTAACCTTATCCGGTAAAAGTTAGGTTAAACCTAACCTTATCCGGTAAAAATCCGGTAAAAGTTAGGTTAAACCTAACCTTATCCGGTAAAAGTTAGGTTAAACCTAACCTTATCCGGTAAAAATCCGGTAAAAGTTAGGTTAAACCTAACCTTATCCGGTAAAAATCCGGTAAAAGTTAGGTTAAACCTAACCTTATCCGGTAAAAGTTAGGTTAAACCTAACCTTATCCGGTAAAAATCCGGTAAAAGTTAGGTTAAACCTAACCTTATCCGGTAAAAGTTAGGTTAAACCTAACCTTATCCGGTAAAAATCCGGTAAAAGTTAGGTTAAACCTAACCTTATCCGGTAAAAGTTAGGTTAAACCTAACCTTATCCGGTAAAAATCCGGTAAAAGTTAGGTTAAACCTAACCTTATCCGGTAAAAATCCGGTAAAAGTTAGGTTAAACCTAACCTTATCCGGTAAAAATCCGGTAAAAGTTAGGTTAAACCTAACCTTATCCGGTAAAAGTTAGGTTAAACCTAACCTTATCCGGTAAAAATCCGGTAAAAGTTAGGTTAAACCTAACCTTATCCGGTAAAAGTTAGGTTAAACCTAACCTTATCCGGTAAAAATCCGGTAAAAGTTAGGTTAAACCTAACCTTATCCGGTAAAAGTTAGGTTAAACCTAACCTTATCCGGTAAAAATCCGGTAAAAGTTAGGTTAAACCTAACCTTATCCGGTAAAAATCCGGTAAAAGTTAGGTTAAACCTAACCTTATCCGGTAAAAGTTAGGTTAAACCTAACCTTATCCGGTAAAAATCCGGTAAAAGTTAGGTTAAACCTAACCTTATCCGGTAAAAGTTAGGTTAAACCTAACCTTATCCGGTAAAAGTTAGGTTAAACCTAACCTTATCCGGTAAAAATCCGGTAAAAGTTAGGTTAAACCTAACCTTATCCGGTAAAAGTTAGGTTAAACCTAACCTTATCCGGTAAAAATCCGGTAAAAGTTAGGTTAAACCTAACCTTATCCGGTAAAAGTTAGGTTAAACCTAACCTTATCCGGTAAAAATCCGGTAAAAGTTAGGTTAAACCTAACCTTATCCGGTAAAAGTTAGGTTAAACCTAACCTTATCCGGTAAAAATCCGGTAAAAGTTAGGTTAAACCTAACCTTATCCGGTAAAAATCCGGTAAAAGTTAGGTTAAACCTAACCTTATCCGGTAAAAATCCGGTAAAAGTTAGGTTAAACCTAACCTTATCCGGTAAAAGTTAGGTTAAACCTAACCTTATCCGGTAAAAATCCGGTAAAAGTTAGGTTAAACCTAACCTTATCCGGTAAAAGTTAGGTTAAACCTAACCTTATCCGGTAAAAATCCGGTAAAAGTTAGGTTAAACCTAACCTTATCCGGTAAAAGTTAGGTTAAACCTAACCTTATCCGGTAAAAATCCGGTAAAAGTTAGGTTAAACCTAACCTTATCCGGTAAAAATCCGGTAAAAGTTAGGTTAAACCTAACCTTATCCGGTAAAAGTTAGGTTAAACCTAACCTTATCCGGTAAAAATCCGGTAAAAGTTAGGTTAAACCTAACCTTATCCGGTAAAAGTTAGGTTAAACCTAACCTTATCCGGTAAAAATCCGGTAAAAGTTAGGTTAAACCTAACCTTATCCGGTAAAAGTTAGGTTAAACCTAACCTTATCCGGTAAAAATCCGGTAAAAGTTAGGTTAAACCTAACCTTATCCGGTAAAAGTTAGGTTAAACCTAACCTTATCCGGTAAAAATCCGGTAAAAGTTAGGTTAAACCTAACCTTATCCGGTAAAAATCCGGTAAAAGTTAGGTTAAACCTAACCTTATCCGGTAAAAATCCGGTAAAAGTTAGGTTAAACCTAACCTTATCCGGTAAAAGTTAGGTTAAACCTAACCTTATCCGGTAAAAATCCGGTAAAAGTTAGGTTAAACCTAACCTTATCCGGTAAAAGTTAGGTTAAACCTAACCTTATCCGGTAAAAATCCGGTAAAAGTTAGGTTAAACCTAACCTTATCCGGTAAAAGTTAGGTTAAACCTAACCTTATCCGGTAAAAATCCGGTAAAAGTTAGGTTAAACCTAACCTTATCCGGTAAAAATCCGGTAAAAGTTAGGTTAAACCTAACCTTATCCGGTAAAAGTTAGGTTAAACCTAACCTTATCCGGTAAAAATCCGGTAAAAGTTAGGTTAAACCTAACCTTATCCGGTAAAAGTTAGGTTAAACCTAACCTTATCCGGTAAAAATCCGGTAAAAGTTAGGTTAAACCTAACCTTATCCGGTAAAAGTTAGGTTAAACCTAACCTTATCCGGTAAAAATCCGGTAAAAGTTAGGTTAAACCTAACCTTATCCGGTAAAAGTTAGGTTAAACCTAACCTTATCCGGTAAAAATCCGGTAAAAGTTAGGTTAAACCTAACCTTATCCGGTAAAAGTTAGGTTAAACCTAACCTTATCCGGTAAAAATCCGGTAAAAGTTAGGTTAAACCTAACCTTATCCGGTAAAAATCCGGTAAAAGTTAGGTTAAACCTAACCTTATCCGGTAAAAGTTAGGTTAAACCTAACCTTATCCGGTAAAAATCCGGTAAAAGTTAGGTTAAACCTAACCTTATCCGGTAAAAGTTAGGTTAAACCTAACCTTATCCGGTAAAAATCCGGTAAAAGTTAGGTTAAACCTAACCTTATCCGGTAAAAGTTAGGTTAAACCTAACCTTATCCGGTAAAAATCCGGTAAAAGTTAGGTTAAACCTAACCTTATCCGGTAAAAGTTAGGTTAAACCTAACCTTATCCGGTAAAAATCCGGTAAAAGTTAGGTTAAACCTAACCTTATCCGGTAAAAGTTAGGTTAAACCTAACCTTATCCGGTAAAAATCCGGTAAAAGTTAGGTTAAACCTAACCTTATCCGGTAAAAGTTAGGTTAAACCTAACCTTATCCGGTAAAAATCCGGTAAAAGTTAGGTTAAACCTAACCTTATCCGGTAAAAATCCGGTAAAAGTTAGGTTAAACCTAACCTTATCCGGTAAAAGTTAGGTTAAACCTAACCTTATCCGGTAAAAATCCGGTAAAAGTTAGGTTAAACCTAACCTTATCCGGTAAAAGTTAGGTTAAACCTAACCTTATCCGGTAAAAATCCGGTAAAAGTTAGGTTAAACCTAACCTTATCCGGTAAAAGTTAGGTTAAACCTAACCTTATCCGGTAAAAATCCGGTAAAAGTTAGGTTAAACCTAACCTTATCCGGTAAAAATCCGGTAAAAGTTAGGTTAAACCTAACCTTATCCGGTAAAAGTTAGGTTAAACCTAACCTTATCCGGTAAAAATCCGGTAAAAGTTAGGTTAAACCTAACCTTATCCGGTAAAAGTTAGGTTAAACCTAACCTTATCCGGTAAAAATCCGGTAAAAGTTAGGTTAAACCTAACCTTATCCGGTAAAAGTTAGGTTAAACCTAACCTTATCCGGTAAAAATCCGGTAAAAGTTAGGTTAAACCTAACCTTATCCGGTAAAAGTTAGGTTAAACCTAACCTTATCCGGTAAAAATCCGGTAAAAGTTAGGTTAAACCTAACCTTATCCGGTAAAAATCCGGTAAAAGTTAGGTTAAACCTAACCTTATCCGGTAAAAGTTAGGTTAAACCTAACCTTATCCGGTAAAAATCCGGTAAAAGTTAGGTTAAACCTAACCTTATCCGGTAAAAGTTAGGTTAAACCTAACCTTATCCGGTAAAAATCCGGTAAAAGTTAGGTTAAACCTAACCTTATCCGGTAAAAGTTAGGTTAAACCTAACCTTATCCGGTAAAAATCCGGTAAAAGTTAGGTTAAACCTAACCTTATCCGGTAAAAGTTAGGTTAAACCTAACCTTATCCGGTAAAAATCCGGTAAAAGTTAGGTTAAACCTAACCTTATCCGGTAAAAGTTAGGTTAAACCTAACCTTATCCGGTAAAAATCCGGTAAAAGTTAGGTTAAACCTAACCTTATCCGGTAAAAGTTAGGTTAAACCTAACCTTATCCGGTAAAAATCCGGTAAAAGTTAGGTTAAACCTAACCTTATCCGGTAAAAGTTAGGTTAAACCTAACCTTATCCGGTAAAAATCCGGTAAAAGTTAGGTTAAACCTAACCTTATCCGGTAAAAGTTAGGTTAAACCTAACCTTATCCGGTAAAAATCCGGTAAAAGTTAGGTTAAACCTAACCTTATCCGGTAAAAGTTAGGTTAAACCTAACCTTATCCGGTAAAAATCCGGTAAAAGTTAGGTTAAACCTAACCTTATCCGGTAAAAGTTAGGTTAAACCTAACCTTATCCGGTAAAAATCCGGTAAAAGTTAGGTTAAACCTAACCTTATCCGGTAAAAATCCGGTAAAAGTTAGGTTAAACCTAACCTTATCCGGTAAAAGTTAGGTTAAACCTAACCTTATCCGGTAAAAATCCGGTAAAAGTTAGGTTAAACCTAACCTTATCCGGTAAAAGTTAGGTTAAACCTAACCTTATCCGGTAAAAATCCGGTAAAAGTTAGGTTAAACCTAACCTTATCCGGTAAAAGTTAGGTTAAACCTAACCTTATCCGGTAAAAATCCGGTAAAAGTTAGGTTAAACCTAACCTTATCCGGTAAAAATCCGGTAAAAGTTAGGTTAAACCTAACCTTATCCGGTAAAAGTTAGGTTAAACCTAACCTTATCCGGTAAAAATCCGGTAAAAGTTAGGTTAAACCTAACCTTATCCGGTAAAAGTTAGGTTAAACCTAACCTTATCCGGTAAAAATCCGGTAAAAGTTAGGTTAAACCTAACCTTATCCGGTAAAAGTTAGGTTAAACCTAACCTTATCCGGTAAAAATCCGGTAAAAGTTAGGTTAAACCTAACCTTATCCGGTAAAAGTTAGGTTAAACCTAACCTTATCCGGTAAAAATCCGGTAAAAGTTAGGTTAAACCTAACCTTATCCGGTAAAAATCCGGTAAAAGTTAGGTTAAACCTAACCTTATCCGGTAAAAGTTAGGTTAAACCTAACCTTATCCGGTAAAAATCCGGTAAAAGTTAGGTTAAACCTAACCTTATCCGGTAAAAGTTAGGTTAAACCTAACCTTATCCGGTAAAAATCCGGTAAAAGTTAGGTTAAACCTAACCTTATCCGGTAAAAGTTAGGTTAAACCTAACCTTATCCGGTAAAAATCCGGTAAAAGTTAGGTTAAACCTAACCTTATCCGGTAAAAGTTAGGTTAAACCTAACCTTATCCGGTAAAAATCCGGTAAAAGTTAGGTTAAACCTAACCTTATCCTGCGCCCTTGGGCGCAGGATATGGTTGTCGAGAGCAGAGCGCGCCCCTACGGGGCGCGCTCTGCGAATTTGTATTGTTTGGTTAGGCAGCAGGCGGTGCGTGCGGAGCGCGGTGCGGCGCGGCGCGCTCGCTTCTGTTTCTGAATAATTGTTAGATTCTAATGCAAAACTTGTTTTGGTAGTATAACAGTATGAAATATAAGATGGACAACTTTCAGCAACACACTTTATTTCGTCGTTCCCAGATTAGCTGTATAAAATAAAAGAATTTTATTGAAATTTCGTTTACTTCATGTGAAAGCAAGTACAATATTACAAATTTTAGTACCTAGGTTAAAACCAATAAATAGAACACAAATATTTTCAATAAACTTTAATCAAATGTAATAAAATGTAATCAAAATTAAAATCTAAATTATCTTTATTCAATCGGGCTTCCTATAAAAACTTATGAATCGTCATAATATATTACAGTACTAATGACTCGACCTCCGATTCGAAATGCAGTTTTCTGTCGAGAAGTATCGGCAAAATACTTACACATAAACGCGCTAGTACAAATACCTATATTATACAAATTGATCAGTACATACAGATAACAGATGTATAAATAAATTCTGCGCGGATTCGAACCAGCTGCCCCTGATGTAATGCTTACAGATTTTAATGATCTATCTCTCAGTAAGATAGCCTTACCAGAGTTTAGCTCTCATGATGTTGTTATTTAACGATATTCACGAAATACCTAAATAGTCTATTGTATCTCGACAACTAACAATCATCATTTCATTATACATTATTTAAAACGGCCATCAGTAGCGTGTCATACGGCTCACGAGCATTATTAATATAAACGTATTTTGTTATAAACACGAAGCCGCCACGAGCTGTGCAGGTCTTGCACCTCTGCACCTCGGCGCTGCACTGAGATGCATCAGGCTGTACTCGGAGTCGTCACTTTGCTCGCCGCGACATCTGGAAAACAGCACAGGAACGTCATGAAGGGGAGGATGATAAACATAATTAGAAACAAAAGTGAAAAAACATTTAAGTGCGTGCAGACCGCACACTATCGCTGCCATTAGGTTTTCTTTCAGAAAACGTCTCAGCATGAAAGGGACAACCATTTCGCCAGCAGAATGTTTGTAAACAAACATTCTTCTGACACAAATTTTATTTTGTTGAATTTGCATCGGCCGAGACGACGAGACGAGAGACGAGAGATTTGAGATGAACGTGAATATCTTCCAGCCGTGGTATTCAGACTTCAGAGACATTCACAGCAGAGACGGGTGTGATCCTCGCACAGTAGGTATGTACATAGACACAGACATTATTAGTGCACCGTAACGGCTGTTAGTATTAGTATCGGTCGGGTTTCGTAATTATCATTATAAATTAAATAAAGTATCCTCGTAGGCGTGTTTTGACTGTGGCGAGTAACAATTATAATCATCCAACTACGCCAGACCATCACAGGTTGTGACCTGACATCACACACACATTTGCCCCAAGAGAAAATCGAATCCGCGGCCATCCAGAGTATGATCTGGCAAGGACCTCTAATACTTAATTAATTGGTTTGTCAATAGCTATAATAAATCATTAAGTGCAGCATACCATACATTGCTCTGCCTCCCTGTGCCGCCTCCTCAGGCCGAGCTGCGTCGGTTGCCGCGCAGGTCGCAGCTGCCTGTAACATTATTTAGATATGCCTTTCAATCAAGTCAAAGTGCGCTTTCAATCCGAAATCCGATCCGAATTGGTGTTTTAATTTGTACAAGTCTATAAAAACTGTTAAGTCTCAAATTCCTTGAACTTACACATAATATCGCCTGACCCCAAGTTATGTCAAGTCCAGCTGAAGATGGTACCTTATAACATAATGTTCAACCCTCAAAAATGTCACGAGCGGGATTCGAACCCTCCAGTTACCTGTCACAAAACCAACAGCCTCGTCTTTAAAAGAACAAAGTAACTTACTTTTAAAATGTTCGTGCGCACTTCTGCATCCCACACGCGAGGCACGTGATCACCGTAGCACAGGTGTATGCCAGCTCGCTAAGAAATCAATTTATCGCCACCACGTATCCTAAAACATAAAATGTCAAGAAGTGTTAACGCACAAATATAATTATGTAGCATTCTCTTTTTAAGACGTCGTTTAAAAATATTGTGTTTAAGCTGTTTACTATACCTACAGTAACTACTTGGTTAGTAGTTAGCAGTAGGGAGATACCTTATTTACCTACTTTCTCAATTGAACGTATTTTTCAAAGCTAGAAGTTACATTACAGTTTCATTCCATTCATTTAAGTTTGTTTCGCGGTATTACTCGTAGTTACACTTTTGTTACACTGAATTATCATCATACTGCATATCGCCCAAAGTGTGCAAATCAATTGGTGGACATAAACATAGATAAACTCTCGCAAACCTTTCTTTTCCGAAATACACATTAGTGAAAACGGCCATTAGTAACGTGTCATTCAGCTGTCTAGCGTTATATCGTATGTACCAGTGTAACATAGTATGCCGCCCACACGAGCTGTGGGGAGGCTGATGCACTGCTGCATCTCTGCTCTGTATTGCGTTGTTCCGAGCCGCTATCTGTCGCCGCGGCGCCTCTCCACGACAACTAGATCTAGAAAACACCATAGGAAATGTCATTCTGAGGAATCGGAATCAAATGTTAATCAAAATGAAAATAAACATACCTACAAATGAAAGCTTAATACAGGCTAAATATGGTCATTGTTGCGCATCTTTCCCTACTTGGTGGAGCGGCTCAAAAAACATTGCGCCATCAAATAAAATCACATAACAAAGGGCTGGATTCGCGCTCAATACAAACATTGCTTCTATTGTTTGCTCAAACATTTCCACTCGCATCGCTAAAGGTGTCTTATGTTCATCAGTAAAGTTATACTGTCCTCTAGAGCCATGTTTCGACGGAGATGGGTACATTATGATCAGTTAGTCTCTAGCGGGACTTGAGCCACTATAACAATGGGATTAACAAAAACAACAGGTATCGAATTAATAATTACTATTAAGTGCTGCATACCAGACATTGCTACATCTATCATTTATTTATTTATTTATTTATTTATTTATCTCTCTTGCATGTAGCATGAAATAAATTCATTGGACTAACACACCAAATACCTAGTAAGCCCAAACTAAGCTCGAAGCTTGTACTATGGGTGCCAGCGAACGGATCAACCATGACTCGAGTACAAATTCCGATGTTCATCACACAAACATTTGCCCCTAGCGAGATTCGAACCCACGGCCTTTGGTTTTGTAGCCACTCGACCAACAGGCCTGTAGAAATGTTCCGCTACACTGGAATCCACCAATCGTAATGACTTTATAAAAGTAGATTGTAACGTTATAGTTTCAGTCATATGTATATTTTATCCATGCATAATGCGGACGGCGCCTCACATCCGTGAGGTCCGCGGTTCGATTCCGGGCCCACGCCTCTGGATTTTTCGAAATATATGTGTGGATTTGTGCCATTAGCTCGGCAGTGAGGGAAAACACCGTGAGGAAACCTGCACATTCAGTGATTTCTGACTTTAGTTCAGTTAGATCTGAATGTGTAACCATGATCCAATCTGTCTGGTTCCCCTCTATGGGTTACGAATGTCTGATGGCAGTCGCTTCACTGTAATAAGCAGACTTGCCAAAACCTGGATCATGGTCAAAGCGGACCCCGTATAGAAACGGGATAAACGCTAGCAAGAAGATAATAGGAATCGAACCTAGTAAATGCCGCTAGGGTGGCTGAGAGGTTGAAAAGCAACCAAGTAGTCAAATAATACATAACATACTGAACTTCCAACTGCGACTTCGCTTCCGTGGTTATGATGTTCCCGCCCCTCTGCACTGCACTGCACTGTCCTCGTCTGCTATTTCTCGACTGTCACTCGCCGCAACAGCTGGAAAACACCAAAGGAAACGTCATACTCGTATCATAGTTAGTCAATCAAAATGGAAATAATCGTTAGTAACAAGTAAGATTTATAAGAACTTAGGACTTCATATTCTGACATCAGAGATGGTAATGGCATAGCCAGACATAGTTTGAGTGTAGCTCAGTACATAGGAACATATACAATCAGTGCACGAAGAAGTCTGTTAGTATTAATACAGGTTGATTTATTTTATAACTAGCGGCCGCCCGCGACTTCGTCCGCGTGGATATCGGTTTCATGATACAAATGTTTTTTCCCGCTAACTCCCGTTCCCGTGGGAATTTTGCAATATCCTTTTGCAACTAAGCATCAAGTTTACTAAGGGACCTGCATGCCAAATTTCAAGCGTCTAACTTGAGTAGTTTAGATTTTCCATACAAACTTCCACCCCCCATTTTAGGGAAGTGGGGGGTTGGAATGGGTCAAAAAGTAGCCTATGTTACTCTCCATTTCTTCAACTATCTCCACTTAAAAAATCACGTCAATTCGTCGCTCCGTTTTGCCGTGAAAGAAAGACAAACATACATACAGACAGACACACTTTCCCATTTATAATATTACTAGCGGCCGCCCGCGACTACGTCCGCGTGGATTTTGTTTTTCGCACACATAGTGTTATAGCTTAAAGCTTTACTCTGCAAATGGACTATCCAACGCAGAAATATTTTTGTCTATTCAAACCAGCAGTTCCTGAAATATCCCAAAATAATAAAACTCTTCAGTTTTATCACATTAGTATAAATTAGTATAAATACCGAACGAACCTAATAAAACGGTTATTTCACAGGTTGCTAGACAGCATGAAGATGCCGGGCCAGCGCCCCGGGTTCCAGATCTCGGACATCCTCGGGCTGAACGAGGGCAAAGGCCTGGAGCCGGCGCCCGCGCAGCCGCTCGGCTGTCTCGACCTGCCCCCGTACCCGCCCGCGCAGCACTACTCACACGAGCTGCTGAGGCATCACCAGCCGTGGCTGACGCTTGATCACCATGAGGGAAATGGTAAATATACATTGATAACCTCTTTATGACTAGGTACTTGCTATCTACTTCTTGAGTACCAATTGCTTGAGCATTGAGGTATTACTACTACGCATAGAG
Organism: Nomophila noctuella; assembly: GCA_958496325.1. Lineage (NCBI taxonomy): Eukaryota > Metazoa > Arthropoda > Insecta > Lepidoptera > Crambidae > Nomophila > Nomophila noctuella. Next base: position 36,637 of record OY292495.1, read on the forward strand.
TAGACACTTCGTAGAAATATTTTGGTATACGCACTGTGTCGTCCATGGTCCATGGACAACAGTTGTGTTGTCTAGCGGCCGCCCGCGACTCCGTCCGCGTGGATTTCGATTTCCAGTATCCTATGTGTTATTCTGATGTATAAGCTATATTGTGGTAAAGTTTCATTCAAATCCATTCAGTAGTTTTTACGTGAAAGAGTAACAAACATCCATACATCCAGACATCCATACATCCATACATCCATACATCCACACATACAAACTTTCGCCTTTATAATAGTAGTAGGATAGTATGGACTAGCGGCCTCCCGCGACTCCGTCCGCGTGGATTTCGATTTCCAATATCCTATGTATAAGCTATATTGTGGTAAAGTAATCCATTCAGTAGTTTTTACGTGAAAGAGTAACAAACATCCATACATACATCCATACATACAAACTTTCGCCTTTATAATAGTAAGTAGGATTTACTAGCTGACCCGGCGAACTTCGTACCTGGACTACTACAAATATTTTAAAACCAAAATCAGCTCAATCAGCCCAGCCGTTCTCGAGTTTTAATCAGACTTACGAACAACAATTCATTTCTATTTATATAGATAATTTAAAGTTATTAGAACATTGCCCTGTTTTGGCTGAGTGGGGAACAATAATTATTAGTAATCTAATTACGCAAGACACTCACAGACAGTTGCGTTAAGCGGGATTCATACCCGCCAACTATGAACCCGTGACCAAGAAGTCAATAAGAGTAGGCAATGAAACAGTCATAATGATTGAGAGCAACAAACCAGACATTGCTGCATCTCTCTTTTGCTGTTCAGTGCGGAGCTGTGCTGTGCCGTGCCGGTCGTAGCCCGGGCTTGTGCCTGAAACGGTATTTCTTTCAATTAATAAGTCAAAATGTGCATTCAATTCGAAACGTATTAGATAATAAAATTTACAAATAGTCTTCTAATACTGTTAACTCACAAATACTTATGCTTGCTTGAAATACATCGCCTCTCTCCAAACTACAGATATGCCACCATGGATGCTCTTACAGATTGTCCGACACTCAAACACTTCCCGAGCGGTAATTGAACCACTATGTAATTTAAAGAAGACCCATAGAGTCAAGTAATAGGTTGGGTAGAAGACCCCAACCAACTTCATAGGAAACGGCTCTGTCATCTAACAAAACAATGAAATTAACTTACGTTTGTAATGCTTCTTCCAAGCAGTCCTGCACCCGAGCAGGCCAATACAGCGACTGGAATTGTAGGGAAAAAATAATTATTAAACAAATTAGTTTACCTACATTTACCTACAATCACACATTATATCATTCAACATAAGAGTAGGGAATAGTAAACCTCTTTTATAAAATAGTGTTAAAGATCGTTGTAAATTCGTTTTAATACAATAATCACGGCCAGTTCTGAGGGAAACATAAAACACATTTCAAGGAGGCGGTTATTCTGATGTGAATTGTGAAATTCTTTTGAATACATTTAGGTACTTTACCTACATCCAAATCCGTCCGTTTCGTGCGCAACGGATATCTTCTTCACCTTCCGCCCGTCTTGATAGGTCTTATTCAAAATGTCACCTAGCGCCTCCGATTCTTTCCTCTCTACGCAAATCACTTCATCCATTCGGAAGTTAATAGGTAGTAAGTACATAAATAGTGGCAGCAAATACTTATTTCACTATCTGAAATAATAAAATCATTTTAATAAAGTTAAATAAATAAATAAAAACACTTTCACGTCAGAAAATGTTATTTTAATTTTGGCGGTATTTTACTTTTTTTTTGCGTTAGTTCGGTTAATTTCTTTTTTGGCAGTGCAAACGAATACGTGATTAAAATCTAATTAAACACGGTCTCTTTAGACATGATGGCGATCACTTAAAAAAAGCATTAATTAAAACTAAAATTACTCTACACAGTTTGAATGCATTACGAGAGATAAATAAACATACAATTTTATTTGCTTACTGTTCAAAACAAGTAGCGCCTGCTAAAATGGTTGAGCAATCTCACAGCTTTCACCACAATTGATATTGAGAACTGGCTAGGATTTGTGTATGCAAACATAGGAATATTTTGTTTTAGGTTAACGCAACTGTTATTCATGAACTTTTACGTCAAACGTCGAAGGAAACATCGGGGTTCCTGTAAATCTGTAGTTTAAAAATTATACCGCAATTATATCCGTGTAAAAGTTTCTTATGCTATATACTGTATTTAGAGTAGGTACGTGCCCTTCAGCTGGCATTACAAAATTCCACTTTGTACTAGGGATGCCCAAAAAAGTGGATTGTATCGATATATCGCATCGTAACTGTATCGTACTTCGTTGTATCGATACGCGATATTATCGCTTTCCTTTGTATCGATATATCGTATCGTAACCGTATCGTATGTCTTTCAATTAATATGTGATATAATGAGTAATTGAGTATATATCGTACCAGAGTTATCTTTTTAGTAGGTTTACTATATTACTATTTTTTAAAGTAAAGTATCATTATATGTATAAAGAAAAGATTTATTAAAAAAAGTCTTTACAAATATATGACATAATTTACACTCTCTACCACTATCCGCTATCTGACTTCATAAAAAAGTTTCACACAGTTGATTTTACTGGCGGTGCCATAGGAAAGATTATGAAGTAAAAGTTTTGTTGCTCGAACTCGGACAAAATGAAAACGGAGACCATAAACGAAACATTTATTAATCATATATTTGACGGCACTGCAAAGTCTAAATATTTATTCAAATCGACCTCCAAGTCTAAACAAATGTCAGCTGTTCTTGTTCCATAAACAGTTTAGTCGACGTTATCTCTTATTACAAATACTAACAATATATACAATGGCACTGTATATTATGGTTTAGCGATGGTGTAATAGGAACTTTTAAAATTGTACAAATGAAACACCGACGTAGTTTAATACGATACGTTAATGCGATATTTTTTTTTAAGAGTGCGATATATCGAAGCGTATCGTATGGTCAAAATATCGCAACAAATATCGATATATCGTATAGTGCTGTATCGATATTTCGATTTATCGTATCGTAACGGGCATCCCTACTTTGTACGTTTACTTTTTAGGCATACAAAGTGGAATTTTATTTATGAATTATTAACTTATTTAAGCAACATACCTACAACATCTGCCGCTTACATATAGGTAGTGCTTGATTCTCATAATGTAGTTATAACGGGGCCGTTTCGTCGGGGTCGTCGATGGTCAGTTCGCACTCTTTTTTCGATATTATCCCGCTACCTAAATGGGCCACCGGGGTCGTTGGCACTTACTCGCTAAGCCGCCGGGACCGTTGTTTCGAAGGAGTCGTTCGTTGGCACTCTTCTTTCCCAACCGGACCGGTACCGATACCGCTCCTCATGACAACCCTTAGCACGAAATTGGACACGAGATCTATCATGTAAAAGCCTTTGGCCCTTTTGTTTACGTCTTGGCATGAATATATCAAGAAGTTGTAGTAATAACATCTTCCGTTCTGGATTATTGTTTTTATTTTCATTAAATATGATCAGACATTTTTTTGTCTCGAACTTCAAAAGGAAACATGTTTTCGGGCGGGAAAAGGTCACTTTAAATAAGTACAGCATGAATTAAATTTAATTAACGTCCTATATTTAAAATAATTAATTTCATCATCACTTATCATTATCACCTTAAGTCTAAGCGTACTAGGATGGGGAGGGGCTAGGTTCGGGTCTAGCCCGAGAGGTCGCCGTGGTCGAAGAGGTCCTGGTCGTAGAGCGCGGCGCGCACGGTGCGGCCGCCGAAGTAGCGCCCGTCCAGCGCGCCCGCCGCCGCGCCCGCCTCTGCAACCACACGCACGCGATCTCAACACTAGCACGACTGTGCAGCGACCGAACTCGCTAGCGATTTAAAGAACACATTGCATCCGGAATTCGATATTTTTACGGATAACGTAAAATGCATGTTAAACCAAGTTGATGTTAGCTTGTAAGATGATTTAGCTGATAAGTGTATACATATTGCGTAATTATGTAATTGGGATCTCCCCGTTTAATTATTTGTCCAATAAATAAATATTTTGTGTGTACAAATGTGGGTATTTAAGTACCCGCCGGAGGCCCTGGACAATTTTACATATTTTTACGCTGATGCTAGCGAGTTTGGGCACGTTCACTCGAGTAGGGGCTCCCGAACGTGGAGTTATCCGTCGACGGGGGCAGCATTAAATAAAAAAATCCTAGAATGGAGCCACCCCGGAGCTGGCGTTTTCCTAGTTAATGTTTCATATTATCTTCATGTTAATGGAAGCCGGGCAGCGCACTCACCCTCGGGCTCGGCGAACTGCACGAAGATCTTGACGTTGGCGTGCGCGGGGTCGTCGTCCTCGGTCTGCCGCTCGTTGTAGATCACCAGCCGCTCCACGCGGCCCCACTTTGAGCACTCCTCCTGCGACGCAGACAACAGTTACAACACGATCGTCTCGATAAGGCTGAATGAATATCTGGCAGTTTTATAATTACATTTTTGCAAGTTTAATTTTATAGTGTCTAAATTGATGAATTCCTGCATTATAGACATTAGGTACATTTAACAGTTGGAATATTATTATTAACGACCAGGTGAACCGGTAGAGTATCTTCTACCGCCCACAAAGGTACCGATGATCAGGAAGGGATTCAGCGGACCTGGATCTCGTGGTGCAGCGCGTCGTCGACCTCGTCGGCGGAGACCATGTTGTTGAGCAGCACCGTGCGCGACGCGCGCCGCCGCATCAGCCGCTGCATCACCAGGTGCCGCGCCGACTGCCCGGAGATCGACATCGACTCCTGCGACAGACATTTTATTTGAATCAAATTCGTAATATTGTACCTAGATGATGATGTATCATTTAATTAAGAAGGTAAGGTCCTGGGGGTGGGGGGTGGCTCACCTGCTGCTGCAGCGTGTCGGGCTCGGCGTCGAGCAGCTTGCGCTGCAGCGCGGCCTGCTGCCCGGCGCCGGCGTCGTGCGGCGCGGGCGCGGGGTGCGCGGGGTGCGCGGCGTGCGCGGGCAGGTGGGCGGGCAGGTGCGGCAGCGGCGCGGGCGGCGGGGCGCGCGGCGCGGGCGGGATGACGACGCCGGGCGCGGGCAGGCCGGGCAGCGCGGGCAGCGTGGGCAGCGCGGGCAGCGCGGGCAGGCCGGGCAGCGTGGCGGCCAGCGCGGGCAACGCGGGCAGCACGGCGGGCAGCGCGGCGGGCAGGGCGGGCAGCGCGGCGGCGAGCGAGGGCAGCGCGGCGGCGGGCGGCACGCCGAGCGCGTTCAGCTTGGTGAGGCCGAGCGCGACGGCGTTGCTCGCGACGGCGTCCATGGCCTGGATCTTGGCGGTGGCGGCGGCGGCGGCGACGGCGGCGGCGGTGGGCATGGCGGACGCCTGCGGCGGGCCGGCGAGCGCGTTGGGCGGCGTGATGGCGCGCCCGACGCGCAGGTACTGGCCGCCGAGGTCGAACAGGTTCATGGACGCGATCGCCTCGAGCGCGGCCGCGAGGGTCGCGTACTCGATGAACCCGTAGCCCTTGTGCTTGTGCGCCGACGCGCCGTACGCCAGCTTGCAGTACGTGATCGGTCCGAACGCCTCGAACACACTGGTGAAAAGAAACGTTTTATTTGAATTTCTAATCTATATGGGGAAGACGGCAATGTGAGTATTTTATTTTATACTATTAGACTGAACTTAAAATGTACGAGTGCAGTGAATCAGTATGCTATTTACTTTTTAATATCGTCCTCGGTGAGCTCGGGGTGGATGGAGGCGACGTAGATGCGGTTGTACTGCTTGGCCTCCTCCTGGATCTCGTCGATCACCGCCTGCGCCTGCGGCATATTGGACGGCCGCCCTACCACTTTGATATTCCTGAAAATATTAATTAAACATTGTTAAAGTACAAAACCAATTAAGACAGTGTATTTGAAATCATATTTATACTTAACTAACTAACTAACTATTATGGCTCAACGACCCAAAGTGTGTCTTGGCCTCCGAAACGAGAGACTTCCACCGGTCTCTCTCTTGCGCCATCTCCATATTTATACTTACTGGTTTTTAATTTAAATGTGTATTTTTTTTTAAACAAATAAAACTTAAGATCTCTATACTAAATATCTGCCTAATTAAGATTGGCGATAAACACAGATTTCAAGAGCCACATTCGAAAACTACCGTGGTCTAAACCACTATACTCAAATTATTAACATTAAGGTATATAAGGGCAAGACATTTACCAAATAAGTCTGCGATTGTTTTTCAATCCAGTCAACAGAATTGAAAATATCAGAGCAAAGTATACGTCTTACCTGCCCCCGAGCATGACTCCGTTCATCTGCTCCAGGCTGAGCTGCGCCGCCTCGGGGATCTCGTACTCGACGAACGCGAACCCCTTGTGCTTCTGCGTCACCGGGTCCCACGACATGTTGATGGACTTGATGGGGCCGAACGGCAGGAAGGCTTGCCGGATCGTGTCCTCCTTCAGCTCGAACGAAATGGACCCCACGTACACCCTGACACCGAACAGATACGTTTATATCAATAACAGCATACTAAGGATATTGCAATACATCAGAATCTAGCAGAGACTCAGATCTTTTCAGCATTATAAATCACAGGTTCGACCAGCGCGAAGCGGGAGCCTCGAGATATCGCTCTCATCATTCAGTTGCGTATATCAGCATTATTAGATGTTTTTAAGACAGGAACATACAGCGTAGTGGAACATCCTCTCAAAATACCACAGTAAAATAGCACTTTATTATTGTTGTGCTTTTATTGGTAAGTATGGTTTCCAGAGCTCAACCGAGGAGCCAGGTGGTTTGTCGGTTACGTACATGGGTTATCATATTGTTAGCCTCCTATACAAACCATCGTTACAAATATATTAGGGTAAGAGTGTAGTGAGGTGGTACCGGCACATGAGCGCGAGCGCCTGCTGGCGCTGCACCTGCGTGCGCTGCGACGCCATCTGCTGCTGCTGGTGCGCCAGCGTCTGCTTCATCAGCACCATCTTGATGCTCTGCTCCATGGCGTACTTCTTGGCGCGCGCCACCGCCTCCGCCTGCTCCGACGACAGCCGCGGCAGCGACCCGCCCAGGATCGCCGGCAGCGTCGAACACTTCGCGCCTGGACCTGGCCCGAGGCACATCCAATTTAAAACAATGATGATGAAAAACTTCTATGTTCCTACATTATTTCCAAATGAGACCGTGTCATACGGTCAGTTGATTGATTAGTGAAATGAAGTACCTGTGAATACGTCTCCCACTTGTTGCAGATCGTAGACCGGTGCGGCCAGAAAGCCATCTGAAACATTCGAGTTGCCGATTATTTCATGTCGAATACGCAAAATGAACAGTAGGAGAGGACGCAGACACTCGCACAATCTCGCTTCCCTTCGTAGTGGCCGCCCGGCAAAGAGTACCGAGCCGACTGGTTAGGATGATGATGGGTCTTTAGGCGTTCTTGCATTCGAGGTTAAATCAAACGTCACATTTACAGTTCTTTCATTCATCGCTGATGGAAACAATTAAAGTTCGGTCGGTCCTCGGTCAAGCGAACGAGTCCCAGCCGGCGGCGGCCGCCCTTCCACGCGCCTCGCACTCGGGGAACGATGCAGTATAATGAAGTAGGTACATTGTGAGACCGGAGGGAAGCAGCCGACGCCGGAGTCGCAGCGGGCGCGCGAGCACGCCTAAGCGTATAGCATTAACCTAACTTACAAATCTAGTCTGAAACAGAAAGCAGAAACACTGATCACTGAGGATGGTTTCGAACGAGATCGGACAAAAGGTATGCGTAAGGGCGGCGGCGGGCGGCGCGCGGCGGGCGGCGGCGGGCGGCGGCAGCGCTGCGCCTGCAACAGCGAGCAACGCCGGCGGCGTTAGTGTACTCCTTGACTGGCGACGTGGCGGGCGGCGCGCCTCGGCTGCACTCACCTGCGCTGGGCGGCGCGGCGGCGGCGGCGGGGGCGGCGGGGGCGGCGGGGGGGGCGGCCGGCAGCGGCGGCGGCGGCGGCTGCAGCATGCTCGTGTCGCCTCCCTGCAACTGACACACCACTCCATCACTATCACTCGCACTTAAATAACTGCATCACTTTATTCAAACGCCTCAATGGTGTAGGGTTTAAGTAACGGAGACGGGGTCTCGAGGTCCGGGGTTCCATTCCCAGTTCAGGTAAAATTTGTGTTGATTTTTCTAAACACAGACAGGGTTTGTGATAGCCAACCTGCATTTGGCAAGTGTGGCGATTATGCCAAAATCCTCATGTAACGAAAATATGATTTCAAATGATAGAGACAATGCCCTGCTGTCAGATATTAATAGGCTGATACTACTTTTTACATTATTAAAATGGAGTCCCTTATACCAGTTTTTTTTAAGCATTTGTTATTATCTGTGTAATGTTAAAAAAACTATTGATAAAGACACAAAATATTGAATTGATATTACAAATTAAGTTAAACAGGACCTAGCTTCTATGCAATCCCAAAACATTTTAAGCTGAAAGAATTGCTTTAAGCTAAGAATTTTTGAGAGATTTATTATTCATAGGAAGAATAACAACAAATAGCAATATGCTAAAACCAAGTCTTCACCTGTAGGCATGACAATAAATCATATGCTGGTGGCTCATACCCATGCTAAATAATTTGAGTATACTTAATAACATTTAATTCTTAAAATATTTTTTATCTAGTAGACATCAGAGTGATGAAGTGCTGATTCAAAACAAGTTAATTTTGGGTAGGAGCAAATTAGATGCTGCGCTTGCACTCTGAAGAAATGCATTGCCATGACAGGTTGTGTACGAGGAAGGTGCGAATAGCTTGGCACTACAGCGCATGCCCGGGAGGCTTTTTGATGCCAATTTTGGACAAGAGCTTGCTGCTGTCTGTTGACCCATTCGCAATATTCAACAGCGTACCAATGTAACTAGCATTGTGCGACCTCTCAAGTGGAAGGAAGCTCTATTTTTTACAGCGATGATTGTGGTCATTTGTTGTCAGACATCTATTTATTTAGACATATCACAGACAATATAATGTTTATTGACTTTCTCACAACAAGAAGTACCTCGAAAAATAACATCATCATCCTAACATTAGTCTTGGTTGCTTCCTCAGCTGTTGCCTCAGAGCATGAGATTGGGTTTTAATGAAAATGTATTGTGCTTTAGTTATTTACATGAAATTATATACCATTTATGCAAAAACATGATTAGCAGTGTTAAATTTACAACTTCAGATACATTTAACTCTGTGGTAAGTAACTAAGCACTATAGTGATACAGACAACGAAATCAACACAATATTATGTATAAAACTTCCAAATAAATTTTTCGAGCTTGAATTTAGTTATTCGTAATATATTATATGCATAGACGACGATGATCTTAAAGCTGTTTTAGTGGTTATAAAGTTGTCATGGTTGTAGGTCCATCGTATTGGCAGGTCTGCATTATGCAAAGAAAGTTACAAATATAATAAAAGTTAGAAAAAAGTAAAGAATACCACCCGGGTTATTTTCTTATTAGTAGCGTCGCTTCTCCTCGGGCCGGAGCCAACCAGGTTAGAAACCAGTGAATATATTATTTACCCGAGAACAGGGACGCATGCTCAAGTATTACTCACCAATTCCATTGTGATTTGTTGATGCGTGGATTGATTTCACAACAATTGACCGAAGTTACTGTTCCAAGATATACGTGATATGCTAGAATCTTTAACCGATTTTATGTTAAATACCACTCGCGGTCAGTCTTTCTTTTTCTCAATGACAGTAGCGCTGCGCGATCGCGATGCGACAAATTCGACAAATGTCACTCGTATCGTACGTAACAGATTCGCGAAGCGTTCGCGTCAGACCACAGATTGCTAATAAAATGATTATGCACCATAATATTCGTTCACAATAATTTTACCTCTAACCTTACCTAATTTTTTTTCGGTTTAAATTGTACTAAATCTCGAAAAATTAAGATTAATAATGTACAACAAATCTCTAAATTATTTCAACCACTACTTGTTTTCTTTAATGAATACCTCAATGCTTGCATTATGTTCAAAGTGACATTTATGAATAACGTGTGATTTTGGTCCTGGGGGCTTACTGCCAGCCGTTATAGCAGGACGGATTCCAGTGAGTAAAAGGTACGCCGCTTGATCAAGCGGCGTCCCTTTTACTCACTGGAAGCAGCAAGCCTCCTGAGTTTTGGTGTATCGTAATTTCTATTTAGATCCGTTAATTTTAATGAAAACAGAGATAAACAAAACATTTTATACTTTACTGGGGGCTTATGTACTGCCAGCCGTTATAGTAGGGCGGAAAAAAAGCGCACAGCTTATATCTACTACGAGACCTCATATAGTCTTCCGGAAGGGCAGCTACGTTGACACATTCAGCTTTTGTTTAGCTGTGTATAACTTTTTTTCAAAATCTGTGAATACACAATAAAATAACTTAAAAAGTTGTGGATGGTTACCTAACAACGTTTTCTATTGTAACCACAATGTTTAATGTTCTTGCGCTTCAAAGGCACCGTGCAGAAACTATAGAGGGCGCTAAAATTCCGTTTTTTTTTCTGTGGTTTGACAGGAAAATTTGACATTTACCTTGGTCAGTTCGAATTCGAGTCACTAGATGGCAGAATAAGGCACGGTGTTTTCCGTGGTTTGACAGTAGAATTACCGACATTGAGATTGACATTTAGCTTGGTCAGTTCGAATATGAGTCACAAGATGGCAGAGTCATCGCTACGCACGGTGCCTATAGACAGGGATATCGATCCTATTTCATGCATGGATTGGATAAGAAGACTCTATGAGACCATTTAAGGTTTAATAACTGGAAAGGCAAAAATCGCAAATAACTTTTCCCTTACATGTTCTACTGCAAAATCTTCGAAGGCTATTTCTAATATTTTTCTAGTACTCAAACCTTAAATGGTCTCATAAATGGTTTGGATTCATCCTTTAACAGGTTCGAATGGTAGAAAATATGCGGTGTATGGGAAACGGTTTTTACGGCTTCTGACAAAACTAGTACCTAGGTGCTCAAACCTCAACTGGTCCCATAGAGTCATTGGGATCGATATGAAAAAATATTGTTGCTTATTGAATGTAAAAAATGTTCAAATATGGGGCCTGTTCTAAGCTGCTCCCTCTCCCCTATCTGAATGTCGGCCTCCACGACATCCAGCCAGCGCTTCTTGGGCCTACCGCGTGATCTATGGCCTTGGACAGTTAATTCAAGGCATCTGTTTCCGACGTAGTCAGACGGCCTGCGGCTGATGTGACCACACCATCGGAGACGACTTTCCTGAAGCTTATCCGCTACGTCACGGACCCCGAGACTGCCACGGAAGTGCTCGTTACAGATACGATCAAATCTCGTAACGCCACACATTTTAACATTGCCGTAATTGAACATTAATGTGGGGTATTTTTTTTAGGGACACGTTGAAAAGGAATAGCCATCGTTCCATAAGTTGTGATTCTACGAGTATGTAAATTATTATGACGAGACTGTCAGTAAGTAAAATGGTCGCTTTTTCGTTAGTCCAATAATGTTAGAAACTAATTTGCATAAAATTATAGAGTTTGAAAGGGCGCGCGGCGTGGTATCGGGCCGGTTTATTTAGTCGCTTAGAACAAATAAATAAATCAAATTCGTTAAGCCGCAGGAGGCGCCGCGTTGCATTGTGCTGCTCCGATACGCGCCGCGGAGGCAAGGGTGCGCCTGGGCAAGACCTCGTCGCATTGTTACCACTGAATCCGACTTACTGATATGAGTACCTGTCCTTTTTGGCGCCAGTAATATTAACCAAGAAACTAAGAATTGATTTTAATAAAAAATATTTCATTGATTTAAGTACATCATAGATCACATGTAGTTACTCAACTAACTTATACCTAGTATCAGTTTTCCGTTGTGCAATTCTTCATTTTAAATAGATGTAAAGGTAATTCAAAAAGATTTTGTGGTACCTACACATACTTTTTTGACAATAACTATGTTTACTATTTATGCAAGAAAGGTGATCTCTTTTCTATTGAACTACGAGTATGTAGATAAGGTGTGTTAAGAGTGTGGTTGGATTTAACGTGATAAGTGAAACAAGGAATTCTTTAAATTGTGACGTTATAAGAAAACCCAGGGATTAGGGATAGCTCAGTCAATTAGTCCGGGTGTGTGTAGGGCGGGCCGGGCGGCGCCTGAGCCTGCGCGCGCAGTGCGGCGGGCCGGGCTTGCGCGGACGCACGCGACGCGACGTGCCACACGAGTGCTTGCGCGATTCCCGAAAGAAACATTCAATGATATAGTGTGTGTAGTGAGTGCATTAAGTTAAGACTAAATATACAGATTTTTCAGTGTGATCCATATTTGCGCTGGTGTTTAAATCAATCGGTGGCTAATTTTGTCGCCCGCTGCCGGCAATATTCATGGGTAAGTGATTGGTTTAATACGTTTTCAGCGATAAAATTTATGGTATACATTTAGTCGTTAAGGTATAAACAAATATTTAGATTATCGATTATATAGGGCTGAAGATGTATTCCAGAAAAATATGTTGTTCCATCTGTAATCTCTGCGATCCTCACGCGGGACAAATTTAGATGTTAGTATCTTTTCATGTCTAGAGTATTTATTGCATATTTTGTATGTTTGATGTCATACAACTGACTGTTGATACTGATGTCCGTTACCCAAAAACTGTATATAGTTATCTGTGAGTAGTAGTAAGGAGTCAAATCACTGATTAGGTATTATGTTTTAATGAGATACCTTTTATAATTTTTATTTATTAATCTTTCTCCAAGGCACGAAAAACAAATAACCGAAATCGGGCAATTTAAAAGGATGTTAAATAAAACCAATTAACTTCTACGCAGATTGTATTGTAGTAATAGCCGCATTTTATGCGGAATGGAAAAATGGAATTGTTAATTTTATGGAAGTTCTTGACTCGGGTGTTTTTCTTTCCTATAAGTATAAACATCGTTATACATATTATCTCGGTCGAGAATACCGTTAAATAGTGAATAGAAAATGGTGTTGTCTTAGTATGTCTTCTTGTCGTGTTGGTTATAAAATTGTTCAGTGAAACTGAAATTTGCCCGCGCGATCATCCGTAGCACTGAACTCGGAAAATGGTTTTCCATGTTGTGCGTTGTAGCGCGCGCGGCCTTGTCTTGACTGATCGCTGCTTACTTTCAACTATAAATTGGCCAAATTCACAGCTGTCACTTTTATTGTGGGACGCCCAAATTCCTTTTCATTTTTATCTCAAGGCATATTTACCTCTAGAACACAGTGAATTATTTGTAAATGTTTTCGTACGATTGTTAAACTGTTACATTTTTAATTAGCTTCACAATTCACTATCAGTTGGTCACCTACATTTGCAAATTAATAAATAATTATTTGATGGGCGCTAAACTGACGAATGACAAAAAACAGGCAGGGTCATGGTGCTCTATCTATCGAATATTCCGTGCAGGTGGTGCAGGCAGGCACGCCTGCGTCTGCACTACGTTGTAGTTGAGATGACCGACCAAAACATTTTGATGTAATAACTCAGTCTCTTATATGACACCGGTCAAAGGCTAAGCCATTTACAGCAATTAATGAAATCCTTTTAGCACTTATGTAAATCAGCGCGCAGAAGCCGCGGGCCGGAGTTTCAGCTCCCAATCAAAGTCGGATCTAAAGCGAGGTTACGAGGGAACTCACAATGTATTTATCTTAACTGCCGCGTGAGTGCCGCCGCGGCTGGCTGACTCACGCCCGGCGCCTGCTGCTGGCCGCATGAGCTGAGCCTGTGCTTTTCTTGCTCGATAAATAAATGAACATACTTTACTCCCAGAAACACGTACCTACATAGGCAAACTTTGTCGCTGAGTTCGGATTGCGCTCGGTTTGCCTACTTAAAATTTTAACATAATTTTTAAACCGTACCAATTGAAAGATCATGCTTTGAAAAAGGCTGATCGACTAATCAAGCTTCAAATATTGAAAGCCAGGGTTTTGACCGAAAACCACTGACTCGGAAATCAACTCCGCAAGTTGGAGTTAACTCCAAGCCCAAGCCCGTGGTAATTTACGCCTTCTACATTCTGTTTACGTTTTTGCGCTTCGATTATGGTAGATCTTTTCATTCGGCTTTAACGGGTGTTCCTTCAGAAATCGAGTCTATGGATGGCGCTTTAGTGGTATGCTCTCCGCTCTATCCATACCGACTTAGCTGGGCAGAATTATATATATATAGTAGATGCATCTTTATCACCAGTGCGTATTTACACGCGAAGTTGTTTGTTTGTTTGCAATTGCGAAAGAGCAAAGGCCACTCGCGGAGTGGTGTCGATATTTAAGTAACCTTTGCGCGGTATTCTGGGCGCGCTATTTGCGTCTCCGATAGCGCGGGAATAGCCGCAGCGCGACGCGTAGGACGCAGCACCGGGCGCGTATCCCACATTGCTCCTGTAAGGACTTCAAGCTAAACATTTCCTGCCACTACTAATATTCATACATTTTACATTCAGAGGCAGCTAAACTTTTAGACGTTGAAGGCATTTCAATTAAAGGCGTGGTCTATGAAGAATTGGCTCCTGAATTAAAATGTTTAGTTTAAACTCCTAACAACTTCGAATTAAGAAATATAACTATAGCAATCACGATGGACCGAAATGATGATAAATACCATAACCCACATTCATATTACCTACCGACTGAAGTTTAACTGATTCCTCACCGTTCACATATACATACATCACATTCTGGTTAAATAAACGAATTTGAATTCAAACAGGATTGATCAATGTATTTCTTAACAAAACAATGATCCTTAAAACCGTGTTGTTGCTGGTGAGCTGGACTGCGGAAGGATTGTTTGCTTACGGCGGGGTGGGTCAATGCCGGCGCGAGCGGCCGGTAAACATCGCTGGTTTGTTTGCGCGCGCGCACCTGCGGCGCCGCCGGGGCGCCCGCGCTGTCATCGCACCGCTGCACCCTGGGGCTTTTATTGTTGTTTGATTGCGAGTCAAAGGGATTCACGACTTCCTAAACGATATAAACACGCTTTTAAGTTATTTCTTCGAAAGCCTATTTGATCGCCGAAGCTACAGTCAATTCTGGGAACTTCAACCAAACTGCACTGAAGTACGGTGTGTGGGGTACTGCGTTTGTTCCTTGCCGTACAACTTGCCTTGCGTTTTTATCACATATTTTTAATGATTAAACGAACTTACCTAAGTGACGTTCTATCATAATTATACGAGTAGCTTCGTTCGAAGAGATTGGAATAACACTTGTAGTCCGCGTACCGGCTTGCCATTCATCCACTAGTAGTTTAAATTAATTTATATTTAATTTGTATGTAGTTTGGTAATTAAAGATTTTAATAACAAACTAATAATACAAAAAAGACAGTTTCCTGATTTTTTCCGCTGCACACATCTTGCCGCCATCTTGGTGGCGCTGTCTTCATTTAGTTGAAAGCAACCTCCCAATAGTTCGTCCTGGGATACCTAGGGATGGGTGGGAACCAATCTCTTCGAACGAAGCTACTCGTATAATTATGATAGAACGTCACTTAGGTAAGTTCGTTTAATCATTAATTATACTTCCTATGCTTCGTTCTCGAGATTGGAATAACACTTGTAGATTTTGAAAGCTAAGACGAACTATTGTATCCATGGAATTAAGATGAAAAAGCCATTAGAAAATCAGTACTTCTATATTTATATAATAATAATTATATAATACATTATATTTTAATCAATCATATATTAATTATTCAGTCTGTATAATCATATGAATATAATAACAATTAAATCATTTTGCTATTATCTAGCTAATCTGTACATTACTGCCTACTTATTATGGTCGAGTAATGTAACAGCAAACTTCTGGGAATCATTACGTTTAGGAATGTATCTATTATAAAACTGAGCAAAGACTTTCGAGTTTCCACTCCAACCAGCCGTATTCTTAATAAGGTCAATGTGAATACCTAATTTCTTAGCATTCGAAGTAGACGCATGTCTTGTCGAATGAGCTGAGAATATCGTTGTGTCAATACCGCTCTCAAACAGCGTATCTTTTATCCACCTACTAAGCGTTTGACTTGAGACCTTTTTAAAGGGTTTCTTAAAACTTATAAATAAGTTGGTGGTGTTACCTCTCAAAAATCTTGTTCTCTCTACATATTTAATAAGTGTATCGGCTGGACAGATCTCAGGTTTTTTTGTGTAGAATGGAATTACTAGGTCTGGCTGATTAGAGCCTAGTCTAGAAGTTTTCAAAATATTGGGAATTTTTATTGAGACTTGATTAGTTCCAACAGTAATGTTATTTATAAGGATGTTATGTAATGTTTGTACCCTTTGTGCAGTAACTAAGGCCAGCAAAGTAACAAGCTTTTTTGTTAAAATGTCTAGGTCAATCTCGAAATTGGGGAAAAAGTTTGCTAAATAATCCAAAACTATAGATGTGTCCCAAGTAGTGTTATACTTGGGAGTTGGGGGACGAAGCCGATAGAAACCTTTGAACAATCTAGACACAATGTCATCAGAACTTACTTTAGAGCCTAAAATCAAAGTTAACGCCGAGCGATAGCTGTTTAAGGTACCGTATTGAGCACCCTGATTATACATTTCAGTTAAAAATTCTATGACCGCTTCAATGGAAGAGGTATATGGGTCTTTGTTATGGTTATTGCAAAAAACAAACCACCTCCGAAAGGCGCATTCATATTGACGTATGGTATTGTCAGATAGTGAAGAACAGATGACGTCAACGGATTGAAGAGGTACGTTTCTCTTCAAGAATGCCGACCTGACAACCGCCCTGCCATCAGGACAATTTTGGGATGCGGCTGGTTGCTGTGGAAAGGAAATATCAAGGCGTTACTATCTGATTGAAATATTATAACATTTGATATCAGAAGCCGCTGATACAGTGGATACCAGGGCTGAGTAGGCCACTTGGGGACGACGACAATGCCTTCAGCTCTATCTGTCACTATTTTTCTTAATACTTTTAATATTATAGAAAAAGGAGGAAATGCGTAAAAGTTAACATTGTTCCAAGATATTGTGAATGCATTTATCACATATGCTTCTGGGTCCCTATTCCAAGATGCATATATTTCGCATTTATTATTTAATCTAGATGCAAATAAATCAATATCAGGAGAACTAAATGTTACTTTAATTTGTGAGAAGGCAGCATCGCTTAGAGTCAACTCCATGTCTTGGTGACATTTACGGGATTCTGCGTCAGCAATACAATTGTCTTTAGAAGCAATGTAAGAAGCAAATACAAAGAGATTGCGTTCTTCGCAAAACTGCCATATACGTTTAGCTATTTGACTGAGGTGGGGGAATCTAATTCCACCCATACGGTTGACATAAGAAATGGCTGTAGTGTTGTCAACTCTTAATAATATTTGAATATTTCTTAAATTTTTTGCAAAAATTTGTAACCCGAACAAGACCGCCATAAGCTCAAGACAATTAATATGAAGATAACTCTCAGAATCACTCCAGCGGCCACTGGCGGTATCGGCGCCACATGCCACCCCCCACCCGGTTTTGCTCGAATCTGTAAAAATTTCCATGGCGTAATTATCTGTTCGGATAGGATTGAAAGACTTAGAACATGCGCTAAGCCACCAAAGCAAATCATTTTGAACTTGATTTATGGGTAAGTTAAAGTAACTGTCATAATCATCGTTTTTTAGCAAGGCTAGGTATTTACATCTCTCTAATTTTTTAGTATAAGCCCATCCGTACTGGACAGCAGGACATGCAGATGTAAGTAATCCAACAAGACGAGCAAAGTTACGAATAGTGGTTCGTTTTATTTGCAAAAAATATTTAATTTCCTTCTTTATTAAGAATATTTTTGTATCAGGAAGACGCACATGGAATTTTTTACTGTCTATTATCATACCGAGATATTGACATGATTGACTTGGTACAAGTAAGCTCTTTTCCTCGTTAATTGCAAATCCCAACGATTCTAAGACCTTCTTTGTATGAACGGTATTTTTCAAGCATTCTAAGTAGGTACTTCCAATACAGCATATGTCATCTAAATATATTGTGGACTGAAAACCTAGTGACCGAAGGTGTGATATGACGGGTTTCATTAATTTTGTGAATACAAACGGTGCTGTGTTTAACCCAAAAGGTAAAACATTAAATTGATAGGTTTTTGCTTGAAAAACAAATCGTAAATACTTTTTGGAACTACTATGTATTGGCACAAAAAAATAAGCATCTTTCATATCAATAGTTGACATATAACAGTCTTTAGTAATCAACTTGATAGTAGTTCTCAGGTCTTCTAATTTAAAATGTTGAGTATCTATGAATTTGTTTAGTGATTTCAAATTTAGAATGAATCTATTTTTGCCATTACTTTTCTTTACAAGAAAATAAGAAGAAATGTATTGACCATCACAAGGCTCACACACTGAGACTGCTCCCGTGGTGCATAAGTCATTGATTGCATCATCAAGTAATTTTAAATCACATTTTGAAAAAATAATTTCATGTGGAACCTTGGTTTGATGTACAGGTCGAGTAAACGGTATCTTGTAACCCTGTATCCATGAGAGGATAGTAGAATCGTTAGTAATATTGCACCAGGCGTTAAAGCACAGTTGAAGTCGAATTGACTGGCATACCGTATTTATCGGCGGGGTGCTCGCTGGCGCTGTACAGGACGCCGCGGCGGTGGCGGCGGCGGCGGCGGCGGCGGCGGCGGTGCTCGGCGCCGTGGCGGTAGTCCGTGAGGCGCCTGAATCTGAGGCGTATACGCAGACACAGGTTCCTCGGCGCGTCTCCCCGCTGACGGCAGTCTGCTCGCCGTTGCGGGGCTTCTCAAGTTTAAAGGCCGATTGGAGGGTTTCATTTTCGGCAAGGGTCTATAGGATGAGGTGCTGGCCCTTATCTCAGACCCTGACTTGTTTATGGACTTGGCAGTCCTTAATGTATCCGACAGCTTTTCACCAAATAGGTACTTATCTATTAGTGTATCATTGAGATGTTCTTTTACCTCTTTTTTAATAAACGAACAGATGTAGTTTCGTCTGAGTACAGATTCGGTATGTTGCACGTCGGATATTATACGACCGGCATCTATTAATAGTTTGATAGTTTCCGAATCCTTATTTGTCGAAAGTACCCGCTGCACGGCTAAAGCGACACACGATACTGCCGCCGAGATCTGTTTTTGCTTATGTTGGATGGCAGTATCTTTTTTCTGGAGGGTATCAGTAAGCGCTGCTTTTACCTCTAAATTTAGGGCCGGGGGGTCAATGAGCTTGCAGTTTTCTGGTGTTAAATATTTTTCCAAAATTTCTTTTCGTATCTCTTTAGAAACCCCCGTAGTTGCGACATGTTCCCATCTATTCGCTATATCATTCTGGATTTTTGATCCATATTTTTTTTCTTTACTAGGGGCTTCTCCCAAAAATAAAAGAATTTCCTCATCCAACATTAATTCGTCAGATTTGTCCTCACCAACGTCAGCTGTCTGGGAAGTTGCTGGCGGGGAATGGGGCGGGGGCGCCGGTGCCGGCGGCGCGGGGTCTGCTGACGTGCCTTGCATGTTGGTCTCATCTGGCACTGGGCTAACACACACTACAGGAGCAGTGGGTGTTTGGTCGCCGGTATTACCGTGACACTCATACATCGGTAGCATTACATCTTCAACGCCTGTAATGTTTTAAATGTATACAGCTTTAAATAAAATGTGATACCTCATAAAGATATGCACAGCTTAGTTTTATTTGCAATATTATATATTCTCTTCGCATATATAATATGAAGTGAGTGTACCAATGAAATTACTCGGTAATAGTCACGCAAACTATACACAGTAATGTTTTTTATTAACAAATAACGATTCGGCATATATCGGCATAGTCAAGCAAACTATACACTAGCCTTAAAGTTTAATATTGAACTACTTGGCAATAGTCACTCGAACTATACACTGTAGTAATGAATTGTTCGGTTACATCCATGACAGATGTACACAGTAGGTATGTAATTAAAAAGTATGCAAGGCAATAACCACATTCCAATTGTTATATGAAACGAGTTATGCACAGTGCAGGTGTTTATATTTGACCAACCTTCATTTATTGACGGAATTTCTATTTCACACGATGTTGATGAATCACTGGAAGATACATTATTACGACGTGAATGTTTTTTCCGCTTCTTAAGTTTTTTCTCAATACGTCGTATTTTTTTCCACAATTTATCACTATCTTCATCTTCCGAATGTTTTCGCTTAGGCATCCTAATAATAAAACACTGGAATATCAAAGTAAAACGGCAATCTAAAAAATAGAACAAGGAGCACGTGGTGAACGGCGCGGCACTAGAAACGCGAATGAAGACAGCGCCACCAAGATGGCGGCAAGATGTGTGCAGCGGAAAAAATCAGGAAACTGTCTTTTTTGTATTATTAGTTTGTTATTAAAATCTTTAATTACCAAACTACATACAAATTAAATATAAATTAATTTAAACTACTAGTGGATGAATGGCAAGCCGGTACGCGGACTACAAGTGTTATTCCAATCTCGAGAACGAAGCATAGGAAGTATAATCTATACTGTGTAAACGAACGAGACCTGAGAACATTACTTTATTGTGGTAACTCTGGAGGAAGGAAACAAAGTCCGTCCGAATGTAAAAATATTAACAGCGACCGCTCAGAGGCACCCCAGTGGATCTCCATGGACATCGGCCATAATTGTCGCTGGATATGCTGCTTAGGCTAATGGAATACACAAAGTAATATTATGCGTTTGTGTTAAACTAACCATCACATGGTGCAATACGTAATAATAATACAAGTTTATTGAGAAAACATCTGCTTCCAAGTTAATAGGCCAACGATCCAAAAAGTAATTATGAAATTGATAACCAAGATAAAAAAACTCATGGCTGCAATCGGTAGCGATGAGAATGGGGAGTGTGCGAGGGTCAGGTTATGAAACAGACATGAGCGCACATGGCGAGGCGGCGAGTGGCGGCGAGTGGCGCGAGTGGCGGCGAGTGGTGGCGAGTGGCGCCATCAATAATGCGCTGATGGGGTGCTGTCGCGCGGTGGGAACGCAATCCCGCGTGTCATACTCCCCAGCAGAGCCACCTTCATAAATAGCGGTCAAATTCATCTCGAAACAATGTACCTCGAACGTACATAGTGTACATTCGTTTTATACAACTGTACTTATACAGATTTGCTAAATAATGAACATCGAAAGTGGCTCTGCTGGGGAGCATACTCCCTGGCAGCGCCACCTTATTTAAAGTACTTAGGATTGATGTACAGTTGTAGTTTTCATGAAAATTGATGTACCTTTACTGTTTATTATGTACGTGTTAAAAAAATCCTTATCAATTCAGTGGTTCTAATTATTTTCACTGTTGTAAAATTTTCGTACAAACAATATTTATTAGCAATTGTTTCGATCTATGTATTTATTTCGTTGCTAAGTTAACAGGTGTAGGCACTCAAGAATAAATATTATGGAAGAGGAAAAATTTATAAATTATTAAATTAATTTTCCAGTAGGTATTAGTTTCGAATCAGTGCTGACACTTGGGAGAAACGCGCCAACATGAGACCGGAATGGCGTCATGATATTGCCCTTGGCATGTCACAGCATACTTTTTATCCCGTTGTAGCGTTTTATAAAATACTTATTTTAGCCACGAAAATCTAAGGAAGAAATAACAAAGCATCCAACGTCTCATCTGATGTCATTTTTCTCAATTTGATGTACAAATAGGAAGAAATATTTGAACGGACTGTCCACTAGGTGTCCGCTTGCGACCACCGTTGTTCAAAAGGACTTAGGATTACCAAGATCTAATATTAGCTTCTTACTGGGAAGAGCAACTAAAGCTGCTTTACTCGGCTGGTACCAAATACGGTTGGGAAGGGAGAGGAATGTCATCGGTGAAGGTGATCGTTAGTATACTATAAAGGGGCCCCTTATAACCTACACGCTGGGTCGAAAGTCCCAGGCGCCGACTAGCATTCCTCTCTATTCCATGCGATGGGCCTGGCACCCGTACGGAGAATCCATGGATAGCTAAGAAGTTCGTCTCTTCCTCTTCCATAATATTTATTCTTGAGTGCCTACACCTGTTAACTTAGCAACGAAATAAATACATAGATCGAAACAATTGCTAATAAATATTGTTTGTACGAAAATTTTACAACAGTGAAAATAATTAGAACCACTGAATTGATAAGGATTTTTTTAACACGTACATAATAAACAGTAAAGGTACATCAATTTTCATGAAAACTACAACTGTACATCAATCCTAAGTACTTTAAATAAGGTGGCGCTGCCAGGGAGTATGCTCCCCAGCAGAGCCACTTTCGATGTTCATTATTTCGCAAATCTGTCTAAGTACAGTTGTATAAAACGAATGTACACTATGTACGTTCGAGGTACATTGTTTCGAGATGAATTTGACCGCTATTTATGAAGGTGGCTCTGCTGGGGAGTATGACACAATCCCGCGGGTCACGGGGTAACTTTTAAGAGAAAAACACTCTTGTGAATAAATGATTTATGATTATGATTATGATTATGATTAGATTATACAACAGATATTATAATATTATCGGCCGTGTCATTGACTGAATAAATCGTATCATGTCTACCATCAAAATATATATTTTAAATTGAACATTTTGGAGTCGTAAGCTATGAGGCTGTTTGCGACTCAAACTCTTCAATTACATATAGAATAATAATAACAATTATCATGTAAAATGATGTTATTAATAATTATAATCACTTCCCTACGTCCAGAACTGAAAAACATTTTTCTCTTTCGAACTGTTACACTTATACAAGTGCTTTATATAATTTAATAAAATATGACCAGATCAGATAAACAACGCGGTGCACTATCACCTTTCATCTAAAGCTCATCGTAGACACGAGCGGGTCACTCGCCCCGGGCGGGTCGCGCGCCCCTGCGCCCGCGTCGATCCCGTCGCCGCACGAACTGACCGTGTTAATTTAACTATTTATGACCACACAACTCATTGTGCTCGTTCAATTTATATTCCTATAATTAAATTTTAAATAATTTATTGTGTTGATTTGTGGGGATAAAATGTGTGACGTGGCGTGAGTGTTGCGTTTATTTGAATTAAATATGAAGCATTTTGTATTTTGTTCAAACGTTTTCTCATGTTTGCGTACCTATCCCTTTTGTTGGAAAGGGAATGATTGTATATTGTTATGTATGTACATATTTGCTAATTCTAAGTAAAATTATAGCGATATATTTAAAGCTGCTCTCTTAAATGTTTTATCAACTTAGGGCAAAGTCCAACATTTAGGGAGTATACCTATTGATGATGTATTACTTGACAATTTATGATGGATTGTGTTTGTTACAGGACTTCCTCGTGTGTAGGAAACGTGATTTAAGGCGAAAGACTCCTGGGCACTTAGCGGCGTGGCTGGCGCTAAGCGGTAGCTGCCTCTGACTGACGCTGAACGGTGGCTGACGCTGAGCGGTGGCTGACGCTGAGCGGTGGCTGACGCTGAGCGGTGGCTGACGCTGAGCGGTGGCTGACGCGAGCGGTGGCTGACGCTGAGCGGTGGCTGAGAGTGCGGCATGCGGGCTCTCACGAGGCTGCTGCTGCTGGCAGTGCTGCCGGCCCTCGCTGGTGAGTCTCCACCTCTACGCTCGGTCTTAGTTTAGGACTGAACTATTCTTATCCTCGTCTGCAGAGTATTTAACGATCAGATGAAAGAGATAGAGTCCAATATGAATTTAAATTATAATAGATGGCAGGCGTAGGTATACGCCCACCTGAGAACAGGAACAGTGATATGTACAGGGCGATTTTAATAATACACTTATAATTTTGGAAGTACTGATAATTGATCGTTTCACTAGACATCATTGATTATAACGATACCTACTTGGATTTAATTCAGTTAAATTATTTATCTCGAATTCTATCAAACGACGCGACGCCACGATGGTCGTTATTTTTGATTGTGGTTAATTACTTATAGGTAGGTAATTTGTAGGTATGTATAAATCACTTATACTACACGCAAGTGCTGAAAATGAATACCTACTCATTTTTTTCTTTCAAGTCTAAACTTAAACGATAACTTGACACTAATTAGTTGCTTAATCCTAGAGAGACTATCTTAAAAAGGGCATTAACTTAATTAAGTTAACAACCATTAGTTGAGTGACAAATGTGTGCGGAGCGCGCTAGCGACCCGCGGCTGATTGCGTTAACTGTCTCGTCCCTAGGCTAGATTACGCGATAAATACCTAGTCTGAGCATTATTAGGTAACTACATTATACATTGCTTTTGTGATACCTTTTAGGTCAATGTCAACAAAATGATGAGGTGAGAGCAAATGCCAACCTGTCACTTACCTCTAAATATTCTGGCTTTATGCTATAATCAAAGTGATGAGTCTCATAATCATGTTTCAGATGTATGAAATAAAGTTTAATGTGGATATGTAGTTAAAATGCAGTTAAAAAGAGCAAATCTAATTCGTCTAAGTAAGAGATTGCCTCGTTTGTTCATTACGGAGTTGAATGATAGGCATTTAACGGATTAAGGTAGGATTCTAAAAATGCCGTCGGCTCTGGAAATAGCCGCGTCCTCGCGTCGAAGCGCAACGACTCTGATTGAATGAAAACAAAAAAGTTTTAAATTGTTTCGCGCCAGATGCGCCGCGCGCCCGCACGTACGCCGCCGACACTCCATCACAAAACACAGACAATCACTACATCGCGACGAAATACACGACCCATCAAACCCAAAACACACAAAAAATTATAAAACCCGACACCAAATCAAACACGCCATGTGGTCCTTGTCCATCACGGGGAACAATCACACTCAATAGTGTTAAATTAATATCACGATGAGAAGAGCTTATCAAAACAGGCGAGTGAAAAAACTGACAGGTTCAATATTTCAAAACCCACTTGAAAAGGAAAGGCCAATGTTTGCTGCTTTAAAATTACGATTGAATTTGAGAAGTTATCATCACCGGCTATGGCGTTTCTATTACTGAGTGTAAAGTAAATGCTATAAGTATATTTACACAGATGAATGTAGGGCTGGTGGTTCACTGACGGCGATAATTTTAAATGGACCATGTAAATTATACCCGCTGTAATTTGACGAATGTAAATTATACGCCCATAAGTTATAATCATTCTGCAATCACAGCCGGTTGGATTGTTCACAAATCGCACAGCAATCTGGCTAGGTGAGGTGCTAGTGCGAGTATGACAAAGGCCGCGCATAGCTGGAGCCGCAGTCGGAGCCGCGGTGCGGTGCTGACTCAGCGCGCACGTGTGGGGCTCCGGCCGGACATGCAAATGACTTTCAGCCTGCTTCATTCATGACAAATTGACTTCCCGGAATTTTATAGCAAACGCGAGTCCTTCGATTCAACTTACATTCCTTGAATTTCGAAATTGGATTAAAATTATTTGTTATAGTGACATCTGTTTATAACCTCAGTTTATAACTAAAAACTGTAACCATTACGCATCGTGGATTATAAGACAGTTAAGTGATGTCATTTCTAAAAGTAAATAAAAATTGAAAATCTAGTGCATTACGTACGAGTATTAGCTAGTTTGTGTGTTTGGGTTTATTGTACAGTTATGTCGTGTACGTACATCTTAAACAAATAAAGAAAACACAATTAGGGACTATGTTGTCATTAAATTAAGCGAAATAACAAAGAACAGCGGTCCGAACTCTAGTTGTGATTACTGATTAGACGTGTAAGTGCTTCTAGTGAGTGATGATTAGAGGCGGCCGGCTCCGCTTGAGCTGACGCGGCTTTGCGTAAACGCAGCTAATTGAGTCCTTTCATCTCGCGTCGTGCGCGTGCGCTCTGATCCTGGCGCATAACTCTCCGCATGTGTACATCAACTGTTGCTCTTGGCTCAGCTGGCCAAACAGCAACAACGCAAGAGTTTAAAAATCGCCTATATAAATCGCTTTGTGCAGAACCAAATCTTCTGATCTCGGGAGATGACCGTAAACCTTAAGAGATAATATTGCCCTCCTAGCAGTTCGGGTGAGGCCATCAATCTTTACGATCAAACAACTACGCAGAATATATTGAAGTGCGCAAGTGAACTCACTCTCACAACTCAGTAGCGCGGTGATCCGACAATATCGTAGAGCCAGCAGCTAAGACAGGGAACTGTGAATCGTCGGTAACTCTACATAGTAACTAAGTTTTCCGCTTTTAAGTGCGACTTACTAGCCATAGTGTCACGGTGACAGTTTTAGATAGACGAGAACTGAACATTGACTGTACTGAATTAATGGTAATATTTTTAAACCCTAATTAGTATGCAGATGGCTATTGTATGATTGCTCAAAGTATAAACTTGCTGTGATAATTCACGAGATGATTAAAGAAATTCCATTTTCTTACACACCAATTGACATTGCTTTGAGTTGCATTCAGCGCAACTGGAAATCTAACGCAGATCAGCAATCACAGTAGTTAAGTAATGCATTCTGCGTAGTTTCCTCACAAGTCTTGCAGCAGTAGGTGGTCCTCGCAGGAAGCATGCGGGCCGCGGGACAATGCCAGTGAAGTGTTATTGCGTCACACATTGTTCCTGCGACGCACGTGCTGTGACGAGGGGCAATAAAGGGGTGAGATTTCACTAAGAGGTCACTGTGTCGTTGCACAAAATCGTCATTTGTTTCACTTGTAATGAAATTATATTGTCAGTAATTATATAACAAAACGATCACTGTGTGTATAAGAAGTTTCATTTATAATTATTGAACTTGTGGGTGGGCGCTAGGCGATATCTAATTATTTTGTGCTCTGGAGTTAAAAAAACAGAAGAATTTCAAAAAAGTCTAGAATTCCAGCATTTACGCATAAAATTAAATTAAGATGCATATTCAAAGGGTATGAATTTATTGTACGAGTATATTTAGAGTTCTAATGTGGATTTGCTATGTAGAGCGACTCTATTAAAATATTTAATGAACACATTCTAAAAGTTGAGTGATGAGAGAAGGAATCTGAACTTGTCCTTTAAATAGCTATCAAGCATGTAACGCACAGTCGGCCGCGCCGCGCGATGCGTGTCGTGGTTGCTTGTCGCGCGTCGCTTGTCGCTTGTCGCGCGTCGCTTGTCGCGTGTGTCGCTCGTCGCGCGTCACGCGTCAAGGCGGGCGTGTTATTTTGGGCGCGGACCCGACCACCCTCTGCACACATGGCGTTTTTATGCGCTATACATAATTGTTATAGACCTATTTAACGCCTTACATGGCAGGTTTTATTAGGTTGACAAGTCACTCAATGACTGCTTAATAAACTCAAACAATAAAATTGGACCGAAACTATTCCCTGATCATGTCCATGATCCTCAGCTGCCGACATCTGGTATCCATTACGTTTTTATTGCATCTTTTTAGAACTTTCATTAAATATTGAAAAATAAATGAACTTTTGCTCAAATGAAATTGGAACTTGCTTTGGAGTATTTCTTAAGCTCATGACGGAAGGAGGCTTCGGTTTTATAACCAGTAAGCAGTGAGTTTGAGCGTTTGCTATAAATCTTGGGCACGATGATGGCGAGCCCTAAAACGCTTTGGCACAAGCTCAAGACGGAGGCTAAAATTGTCCGCTTCGGGGATGCGCGCGATGGAGCGATCCGCGCGGGAATGCCGCAGCTCCTTTGATCCGTGCCTGCTCGGGAAAACCCCTCAATATTATTTATGATGCGGAACATTTATAGTTTTGTTACTACTTTTTTAAAATTATGATTTCTTTTTGGCTAGCCAATTTTTTGCCAATTCTCAAGGCTGTTATTACTTGTTCTTCAGTGTGATGTTTGGTGTGCATCATTGATAAACGGGTGCATACTTCGATATGAATAAAGTTTGGAAATAAACAAAAATCTATACGCGGAATTGAATTCACAAAAATTTACATTTGAAAGCATTTTTTGTGGATTGTTTACGAAGACGTCGAGCAGTGAAATGCGGTCGCGGCGGACATTGTCCATGCGCGGGCGCGCGTGCGGTGCCCGGCGCGGGCTGATTGTGACACAGCGTGCTTGCTCCGGGTTATGTTGGGGGCGACATACTGACTGACTTACTTAAGATGGCAGGGCATACTTTATCCAGCTATTATTAGATCCACCAAAAGTTGTATGTGTTAATCTATAAATTGATTCTGACATGGTTTTTTCTTTTTAGTAACTGCTTTATATATATTAGGCTGTAATGATCCGTTACCATCAGATAAACAAATACAACGTCCCTTTTATATAAGAGGGAAGTACTGAAATTAGGCTAAAATTACAAAATATTCATTGAATCGAGTGTACTTTGTTATTGTAAGAAGTATGTAAGCGTAACGCAGCTTGGTGCCGGCGCTGGCACGTGCGGTGCGTTTCGCGCGGAAGTGCCCGCATGCCGCATCCGCTGGAGCACCGTTTAGTTATTATAAACTTGTACATAAAATGCATCGCTCGTCAAACTTTACGATTGAATTATCAACACTCATGTTAACTAAGCTAAGTTTGCTTATTATTATGAAGGCGTGCTCTTGTATACATTTGCAATGAAACACGACGATAACATTTTATCTTATTGTCTTTAAATCGTTTGAAGTTATCCGTCATAAAAAATTAAGTTATTTTGTAATAGGTAATACAGATAGGTGATGTAATGTACTTTTTATATTAAACTGTCGAGAATTATTTGAATAAAATAACATTTCATTCAAAATACAATAAGTACTACTGACACTTTTCATTACGACGTCTGAGTAATAAAGACGCGTGTCATTTCTAATTTTAGTAGGTCAAACGAAATATTATATTCTGGTTAAAGAGCATCAATACAATTTTCACTTGATAAAAAAAAGACATGAAAGATTTAACAGATTTTCAGAACACACATTAAGAAATGGCACCTCGTCACTCGACCTACATTGAGGACGTTTAGTCTTTGGCCGTTAAACGTGATTGATTAACTGCCGCGGCCACGGCGACCGACACACATTATATTAATGAACTAATCAATGACTGCTCGGTGAAATGGAATAATAACAAACTTGTGGCTTTCACTAAATTGCTTCAACACTAATTATTTATTCTTGGTCATTCATTATTTGTAATATCAATCTATGAAGATTAATTTATTTACAGAGTTAATTTGTACGTCGAAAAAGTTGCATTTTGTTTAACCTACTAGAAACTAAGAGATGAGTCCGGGGCTCGGGGCTCGGGGGTGGCGGGCGTAATTGCTGCATTTATTCAATAAGTGTCGGCTGCGCGGGCGCGCGATATTCGCCAGAGAAACCGCCCGCCGCCGCTTGTTCCGCGCATAATTCAATTTTGTTGCTGAAACCTCGTTAGGGCTGCCATTGGGGATTTAATTTTTTATACATTATTGCTGAAAAGCTGGATACGCGCTAAACGTGATATATTTATGAGGTCAGGACAGGATATTGTGTTTGTACTACCGTGTGTGAGTGTGCTAGAATTTGGGAATGACAATTAAAATTCATGGAGAGTTTGAAGTCTTTGTAGAGCAAATATTAAGACAATAGAATAGCTTAAGACTTGAATAATAGACCCGTTCATAAAGGAAGTGATAAGGGAGTTGCAGGAGTAGTCGTGAAGCTGTGCAGCTGGGTCAGAGCCGCGCGAGTGACGGCCGGGCGCGGGGACTCCGCGTGACGTCACGCGGCGCGGTGCAGTACGCGCTACTCACGCGCCTGCAGCGTGACGTCACCCATTCAGGCGCCGGGCGCCGCCCGCTCGCGTGCAGCTCACAGTGTGCCAAATACAATAAACACTATCGATAAAACTTGTATAACAAAAAACGAACTAGAATATTTTAAGGTAATTTTCCTAGACTTAAATCAGATTACCTAGTCACTGACTGAGGTATTTTATTCTTAGTTGGTCATTACGATCGTTTCAAGACTCTTTTTAAGTTAATCTGATAACTTGGGGGGAGAAAAGACCTAGAGGAAGGCCACAGATGCGTTGGAAGGCCGACATTGTAAGAACTACAGGGACAAACTGGATAGCGGCAGCACAGGACCGAACTAGATGGCGTAACCTGAAGGAGGGAGAAGAAGAAGAATCTGATAACTTGACATTTTCAAAAAGTAGTTGTTACTTCAATGCATAATTTAAATGAAATTCCCTTGTTGCCCTGTGTACCCTAGGCCGTTCCTTTGATGATAGGTAGGCAGGTGGTTAGAAGGAAAATAAATTTCATCTGCTGCACCCTCGGCCGCAAAACAAGCCGGCTTTTCTTGAATTTGGACAAGATAATTACAATATTAGATTTTGCGACACTCAATATCAATGTATTAGGAGTTTTTAAATTAAGTCGATATTGGCGCTCTGGACGAGTTACTCACTGTTGTGTCATGAACTGTGGACGCGCATTATTTATACGCCGCGGCCGAAACAGCATTTGCATGATGAGATCTGGACGGACATTTTTGTGCATATTTACGGTCTTCAGGCAGCGCCGCGGCAAATAAAGTAAAGTTCAAAGGGACTTCAATTTAAGTGCTTTCCGTTGTAAACCTCGTTATTTTAATTCAACGAAGTTTTATGCTAATTTAGCTTTAAGCCAAATCTCACTTGAATGGTAGTACTACTATGTAATTTAATTCCGTAAGCTTTACTTGTATTATCCTTAAAGATTAAATTTGTTAAACACACAACAACATCGAGCACCGTCGAGAAACAGTCCAGCATTGAAGAAGTGAATGCGTGCGGTCATAAAGATAGGGGTACATCCCCAGTGTTAAGAAAATCGCATTTAGTGATAATTTGTAAACATGTTTGAGTAATTAATTGTCTTATAATTGTTTATCAATTTTCATGCTGTCTAATCTCATCTCTGCCCGCTGGCAAGATGTTCGGTGTAACACAACCGAACACGCGACATTGCAACATAAGCACAATCGTTTGCGATCGTTTACCTATTTTATTCAATCAGTGCAAATCACGGAACCATCGCGACCGGTTTTGTTGTTTGAATTGTAAACAGTGAAATACAGTTTTAACATAACAACCGCCTTTCAATCCAACGTACAGCATTCCCGCGCCCTACAAAAACGAAGCAGTAGTAGTTCATCAAAATGACTGCGAGGGAAACGATATCTTGAACAGTTAAAATCTGTACTTGAGATCGAAGAAACGAAGAGTCTGGTTTCTACTCAATGGGCATTGTGATTGGCATAGTAAATGATGGCATCGTAGTGCTAGTTGGGTTCTGTTATGGTTTGATTGGAGCTGAACCCGACTAGCTGGCTACAGGTTATCAAAAGAACAACTAACATTAATGGTTCCCTAGGATCTACATAATGGCGCCAGTTTCACCATTCTGAGATCACCTACGTGTCTGATATGATGGCTCACCGATAGCTTAATGCCTTGTATTAACTGTCGTGCAGCCTTATTACAGTGAGAGTCGTGGTTGCAGGGCGCTGGAGCGGCCTGGCGGAGGGCGAGGTGGTGTCGGTGCCGGAGGCGGGCGCGGGGGCGGCGGGGGCGGCGGGGGCGGCGGGCGCGGGCCCCGAGTTCGTGCGCGGCGACACGCGCGTGCTGGCGGCGCGCGGCAGCGACGTCGAGCTGCAGTGCCGCGTGCGCCGCCTCGGTGACAAAACTGTAAGTCTAGCCTCTTCACTGCATTGTCCTCTTTTTAGGGTTCCGTACCCAAAATGGCAAAAAAACGGAACCCTTATAGATTCGTCATGTCTGTCTGTCTGTCTGTCTGTCTGTCTGTCTGTCCGCCAGTCTGTCACAGCCACTTTTTTCCGAAACTATAAGTACTACACTGTTGAAACTTAGTGAGCGGATGTATTCTGTGAACCGCAACAAGGTTTTCACACGAAAATAGAAAAAAATAAAAAAAGTGGGGGGTCCCCGTAGTCAGAACTGAAACTCGAAAAATTTTTTTTCATTGAACATATACGTGTGGGGTATCTATGGATAGGTCTTTAAAAATTATATTAAGGTTTCTAATATCACTTTGTTCTAAAGTGAATACTTTGCGTGACAGACCCTTCCAAAGTGGAAAAAAGTGTGTCCCCCCCCCTCTAACTTCTAAAATAAGAGGATGATAAAACTGAAATAATTATATAATGTACATTACCATAAAAACTACCAACGAAAATTGGTTCGAACGAAATCCATTCAGTGGTTCTTTTAATACGTCAAAAATAGAATTTGTACGGAACCCTCAGTGCGGGAGTCCGACTCGCACTTGGCCAATTTTTTTTAATACTTAAGAGGGCAGTTAACGAGCTGGCCGGTCTTCCAATGTCCAATGGTATATCGATGGTTATAATGTCAAAGGGCTTAAAGGACATTTTGGCGAAAATGACTTTTTGATGCAGTCCTATAGAGCTTTTTGAGCTCTATCGATTGGTATATATAAGGTTTTTCTATTCCCAATATTGAGCAAGATATTCACGGTCAAAAATCAGCCATTTTTGCACTTTTGGATTAAAGGACAGAACAATAGTTTTCTGGCCTTTACAGCCTACACACGTATAATTTTAGTCGCACCTGTTAGGCTTAAAGGACATAGTTAGCCTAGCAAAATAATTTTCTTAAGGCTTAAAGGACATTTACTGCTATTGTTGTATTAAATTAGTATCCTTTAAGCAACATTTTTGTAGGTCATATTTCATCTTCTAAGTGACCATGGTGCAATGAAGTGTATGAAGTTTATATGAAGTTAATATTAAATTTATATATTTTTCATCTGAAGGAGTATTATCTATCATTATAACTTTTATACTTGTGTGATATGTATATATACTATATTTTTTTATTTTTGTTCCTGCAATTCAAGACTTAACTTTAGGAGTTTTTATATTTATGTATATTTTAATATCAAGAAATAGCTTGAAATAAAGAAAATATACAATTCTATCCTCACATTTCTCACAATTAACCCATATTGAATCTGTGAAAAAGAAGACAATGCCATTTTTTTAGGCAAGATGGCGTTTTTCTGTTTTGCTGGAATTATGGAAATTTATATTCTTGAGAGCATTCCAAATGATATAAGCTAAGGCAGTATAGCTATAACCTGAGTCAAAACTGAATGTGACATGCTAGAACTTTTGCACTTCCATAGAAAAATGTATGAAGCAGGGAGTTCTACGCTGTCCCACTTAGTTCGGACTGAGTTTACAGCTATACTGCCTTAGCAAATATCATTTTTAATGCGTTTATTCTGTAATATGATGATTTATTCTTTATATGACAATATTAAAAAAATTGCTGTTAGTAGCCACCACGTTCAAAACTTCCTCTGTAGTAAACTGCCTCCCTCTCCCCTATACATGATAATTTGATGGACTAAAAACTGTCAAAATTTATGTTTGCAGTGACTACCTATAGTAGTGGTAATGAGTAAAACTCAATTTCCAAAACTCTGTGCAATATATGAAAGAGATTTACAATAAATTAAATAGTAATACCGTCGTTTATGCGTTTCTATTCTTTCTATTTATATTTCAACTTCTCAATAATTATTACAATTTCAAAGCGAAAAACGTTTTAAGGGACAAAATTATGTTTGGACCATTTAAGAGCAGTCCTTTAAGCCATAGTCGATAACTACTAGGAAAAAAAATTTAAGCTTAAAGGACAAAATGTTAAAATTACAGTTCTTAAAGGACATCTTTTTTAGAAACTACGCTATCTGGAATGTATTAGACGGTCGCATACAGTTCGGCTTGAAAAAACAAAATCAATGGTCTTTAAGCGAAAGCGATAGCTTTAAAGACAAAAAAGTTGTGTTAATTTTTCTACTTTTTTTGTTTTTTGGCTCTCCTGAAAAGTGACGATTTGTCCTTTAAGCCCTTTGACATTATAACCATCGATATGTTATTATCACCGTCCGTCGCCATCGAAAACTACACATGGCGTTGCCTGGCTCATCGTGCATGACAAGGGGCGACGAAGACATGTGTTAGCACAATTTTCACTCCATTTTGGATGAGCTGCCTTTGTGCTTGATCTGACTATAAATTCGAAAGGTGTTTATATTCCAAAGTATTAGTTATTTTTATTGAATTCTATTTCCTTTAATGAACTGCTTTATTTACACGCACATAAAACGAATGGCAGAAACCAAAGGCGGGAAAAGTAAAAGATGAGAGAGAAACAATCAGCGCTCGTGATTGCCGGCGAGATCATTCAGTGTGACCGAGCTGTAAAAACATGATTAAAATGTATAAATACTTTTATTGTCCGCATCGCGAGGGCCGCTGATTAGGCGGTGCTTCGGTTAACGTGGCCGGAGTGGGCCAGATACACAATTAGTCCACTTCGATGGGCTCGTAGTCGTACAATTGGCACTTGACCAGTGAATTCGTTTTCTATTATTGTAACACGTGGCAAGGTGTAGCGCCTTAGATGTTTGAATAATCGACCACTGTTTTAAAGAACAGACTCTAAATTAATTTTATAAGTAAATTAATCCTAAATCCATATGTCATTTCTTAATTAACTTCTTGATTCAGATATAAGCTGTCGTTCTCCTCGTGTCTTCTACGTTTTACGATCAGAATAAAACTCGATTAGTCATACATCTGAAATGTAAAAGTATGGGTTGAGTAACGGGAACAGTTTAGATTAGTGACGTGTGCCCGAAATATAGTGTAGATGAATCGACGACAGCGAAATGCGAAGCTTGCGGGGGCACGTGGCGGCGGCGGAATGTGCCGAACATTGGCGACATTGCGCACGCGCAGCCTCCGAGCTCGCTGTAATCACATATAAATAACAGTGAGGAATCCCCGTTTTGACCTTGCTAGTGATATCGTAGCGAATGCCAAAACTAGGCTGCGGACTCGACTCAAGTTCCTAGGGGATGGCATTAATTTTTTTACCGGATCTGGACAAAATTTAACCAGATACGGTTTTGGTGTTGTTGTTGTTGCTACGGGTAAACAACACATTAAGGCCAAAAAGCTTCGCATGAGTAGGTACAAAAAAAGAAGTAGTCAACCATATGAATATGATAGGGTGTACTGTACCTATGTGTAAAATTCAAAAGCAATATTCGATTCGGTGTATTGTTACTTCACGGTTTGGCACGCTCGGCGCGCGGGCGCTGTCACGCGCGAAGTTAAAAACGCGCGTGTGACAGTGATCGCGAGCGATTCCAATAGCGGCGGTCATCGACTCGCCCGATATAGCCGCGACCACGCGCCCGCGCACGCGCCCCTCGCCCGGAAACACACATTGCCAAATAATATAATCTTCGCGATTTATCCCATAGAAATGATCTCCACTCTTCACGACGCGACCGCTGTAAATAAGCGTGGGCGTCCCCGAAATCTTATAAATTACGTAATTCATGTTTATAGGATTAGTTTGAATGTAAATCACTCGATTTTGAAATGAACATCCCAATCCAGTTTACACTTGCTGAAAGACATTTTTAAATAGAATATTAAATCTTAATGTAAACAATACAAATATATATATATATATATATATATATATAAATACAAAAAGAATTCAAGACTAATTTCATTTTATTCCCTATTGCTGACTTATGACGAATGACTTCTTCGGTCCTTCTAGAAGTTTGCTTTCATGGACCGCAGACCACCACCTCTCTGTACATTATTTTAACAGCGTAACAGCTTGAGGAATTTGTGAAGCGCGGTTTAACTTTTGTGTTAAAGGGTTTCGTCATGGTTACTCTAAGCTAAGGATTGTAGAATTGAGCACGTCGAGCAGTTGACGTCTTCTGGCGGAGTGACGTTTGCTGACGATGTGGATGTCGTGGCAGGTGTCGTGGGTGCGGTCGCGCGACCTGCAGATCCTGTCGCACGCGGGCGCGGTGTTCACGGCGGACGCGCGCGTGTCGCTGCGCGTGCGCGCGGGCCCCGTCGCCGCGCACGCGCTGCGCATCGCGCGGCTGCGCGCCGCCGACTCCGGCCGCTACGAGTGCCAGCTCAACACAGACCCCAAGATGAGCCTCTTCTACAACCTCACCGTGCTCGGTTTGTTTTTACATTTACTAATTACATGACAGGCCATTGACAAGCCTGTTGGTCGAGTGGCTAGAGACCCTGGCTACAAAACCAAAGGTCGCGGGTTCGAATCCCGCTAGGGGCAAATGTTTGTGTGATGAACATCGGCATTTGTACTCGAGTCATGGATGTTTATAAATTATTTAAGTATGTCTATCCATTCCCTAGCTTCCATAGTACAAGCTTCGAGCTTAGTTTGGGCCTAGGCAATTGGTGTGTTAGTCCAATGATTTTTTTTTTTACATAATGCCGCGTAATTTTGGCTACTACCCCTCAAAACATGTGAAGTAAAGGGCATACTTGTGATGCTTTCGTCCTGTAGTGGGCTTAAAAGTGCTGACGATAAACTGCGCTACGCTCTTCCGAACGTGAGTTTCTTTTTGGGCAATAGTGATCCCTCTTAATATAATAGGACAACAACAATTTAGGTTACATTTTTGAAGTGGCCATCCAGGTGTCACTAAAAGCATATTTCTCCTGCTATTTGACTGTTTCCTATTGTATGTGGTATGTGGTGCAGACTCGCCGATGCCGGTGGCGGTGGTGTCGGCGGTGGGACCCAAGGAGCTGCGGGCGGCGGCGGGCGGCGCGGCCACGCTGGCGTGCGAGGCGCGCTACGAGCCCGCGCCCGCGCCAGACCTGCCGCTGCCGCCGCTCGACATACACTGGACCAAGGACGGCCTGCCCGTCGACCTGCAGGTATGACCACGATACGGAGCGATGGGATCGTGCTAATGCTTAACACTGAAATCTTGCACTTCCACTCCTGTGTGCACCGTCAGCACAACATTTTGACTCCCTGGTTGTTGTGCAGAGCGGGCGCGGCGGCGTGTCGCTGGACACGGAGCGCTGGGCGTGGCGCGCGGTGTCGCGGCTGGCGCTGGGTGGCCTGCGCGCCGACGACGCCGGCGCCTACTCCTGCGCCGCCGCCGGCAAGGCCGACAAGCTCACGCTGCATGTACTTACAGGTACGTGACGATGTCCCTCTTGTTTGGTTATATGTAAGGTATTGTCAACATTGAGGAGCTCGATAGCGCAGTGGTTAGCGCACTAGGCCTGCGGTTGCTTAAGTTAAGCAACGTTCGCAGATGCCAGTCATCGAATGGGCTCCTTCGTGCTTCGGAAGGCACGTTAAGCCTTTGGTCCTGCGCCTGATTTCTCTACGGTCGTGTCAGATTGCTGTCCCACCGAATTATGAGAGTGAAGTTATAGGGAGTGCACCTGTGCTTGCGCACTCATTTGTGCACTATCATATATCCTGTTTACATGGCTGTTCGCACGATCGGCCGCTATGGTCGAATACGGCCGGAGGGTATTATTATTATTGTCATCATAAAAATAATAAATAAATAAATAAATATATCACAACATCACATACATTGATCTGACCCTGTGTTAAGTAGCTTAAGCACTTGTGTTACAGACTTCAGAATCAACAGTGGGATTACAAATATATTTAAATAGATACATATAACACCCAGACCAGGACAAACAGACATGTTCATGCACACAAATGTTTGTCCTGTGCGGGGATCGAACCCGCGACCTCTTGCGTAATAGGCAACATCTTGACCATTACACCAAACGGGTCGTCAATCATCATCATCATTAGCCTGTTGTAGTCCACTGCTGAACGCAGGCCTCTACAAATGGGGATTAAGCCCATGATTACAACACTGAGGAAGTGAGGGGCTGAGCGCAGTTCGGACGATAAAACGTGGTGGAAAACTGTTGCTCATCCCCTCAGATTAACCTTTAGTAGCTTATTGCCACGGGAAGTTAGAAGAACATAGGTAGTAGTTTTCAGTATTCTAGACCGCCACCATACGGCACCGAGGAGTGGTCTTGGAGGCTTATGAAGTGGTTTGATGTTTGCAGAGAGTCCGATGGAAGCGATGCAGCGCGACCAGTCGGCGGACAGCGGCGCGCGGCGCGGGGCGCGGCCGGCGGCGGGCGCGGCGCTGGCGGCGCTGCTGCTGCTGCTGTGCGCCACCACCTGACACCCGCCCCTACGCCTGCACCCCTCACCCCACACCCTTCACCTCTCCCCCGACCCATCCGCGCCGCACGAGCGCGTCTTCTGTATATTTTGCGATCTTGTAAATATTGTAAATATTCGTCTGTTATTTATAAATTAAGAGCGATGTGACTGGAAAATAAATACTGACACAGTGACAGGTTAATGTTGTTTTTTATTCGATAAGATTCGCCGCGTGGGAGCAGGCACGCGCCCGGGCGACGCCTAGGATTGTCCATCCGGATATATCGCGCGCGCCTAAATAAGAACGCTATTAGCGGCGCCACTATCGCTGTTTATTGTTTGTTTAGAGAATTGGAGCGTAGGCCGCGTACGAGCCCTGCGCCTGTGCGCGCGCACTGAAATAGATGTTATTAGTTAGGAAACGTCACGCGTACGTAAATAACCGAGATCGGACGGTTCCGTCAATCAAATTAATACCTTACCCTTGCCGTTAATTATACTAATAGCGTTACACTGTGCGCTGCAGCGCTTCGGGTGTTTGTAGCGAGGAGCCGTCCATCACACCGGTCCATCTGTATCACATTTGCGTGTTCGCGAGATCAAAGCGTTGATTCGCGAGCTATGTAAATAAATATTCGCAAAATATTATGTCTTTGAAACATGAAGGTATAAACCAGTTTCACTTAGAGATGATAAACTTTTGTATCAGTTGGTTTGTGAAGTTTGATGTAATTATGATTTATGACGCGCTGTTTCTGACATGACATTCCGAATTTTTGGAATGAATAGATAGATGCACCGAATCAGTATCATATAGTTTCAAAGTATCATTTGATAGCGAGGTGTTAGATAAGCTAGTGTGGTAGAAGGGTGCAATATGGATTATTACACCTGTCAGTCACTATGACACAACAGAGCAGTAGCGGGCGCGCGCAGGGGGCGGGCGGCTGGCACGCGCTGGCAACGCGCGCTGGCTCGAGCGGACGCCGGTAATTGGACAGATTTGACAAACGCCACCAGAACTAGGGATCTGGGTCGCATTTCCCTTCTTTCATTTGAAAAATGAAAACTAGTCACCCTTTTATCTGGCAGAAACAGTATCAAATACCTACATGAATATCCGAAAGGATTGGTGACGATTCAAGTATTCTGGGCGGAGCGGAGCACATTCTGGCCGCGGCGAGTGATTTCTTACGAAAGCGCCTCATGCCGGCTGCGACATGCGGTGTCCCGAAATTTTAATTAGACAGCCGATGCCCGCTCCGGTGCACTGACGGGATCATTACGAGTTATGAAATATGGTTTACGTTAATTTACGACTCGAGTCATTACAAATAAAGATTTTACAAAAATAGAACTTGTCATGTCTATTTAATGGAAATCTATTTTCGATCACTCAGTTGGCTATCCATTTAACAAAGTTAGCAATATACTGGAAATGCATATCCAGAATCAAAAGAGGTAGTGGGTACCTATATTGTGAAAAAAGTTTATTTTATCAATAGTTACAATGTATTTTTTTTAACTTTTCCTTTAAAAATTAATGATATTTCAAATTATTTTATTTGTTATTGTAAATATTAGTTAGCTGCTTAGACTAAACGAAGTCAGAATCGAATAAGTTTATGCAAAAGTATCTTCCTGTAGCATTTGCTTATGATATTCTCGTAGGCGTTTAGTTGCCTACTCATCCCTTGGCCGGGCTGTGTCGGGAGTATGCATAATGCCCTACAAAAAGAAGCAAATGTCGTCACCTACTGAGTACATTCCGAAAAGCAATATGCGTCGTGTGTGCTCCCCGCTCAAGCATGTACTTTATTTATGCGGCCTCGCGCGAGCAAAACCTAATATACGTGTCGTGGAACAGCCGTTTCTTTGTGTCTACGAGCCTTCTTTGTGTCTAGAGATTT
Source organism: Nomophila noctuella (assembly GCA_958496325.1). Classification (NCBI taxonomy): domain Eukaryota; kingdom Metazoa; phylum Arthropoda; class Insecta; order Lepidoptera; family Crambidae; genus Nomophila; species Nomophila noctuella. The sequence continues at coordinate 76,702 of OY292495.1, forward strand.
CAATCCAACAATGTCGGGGTGGATAGCGTTGTTTATGTGCACTGAGTGCGACGCACAACATGTCAATCACGAGAGTTAGCAGCGGCGATGTGCCTTCACAGGGTGGCCACACGACTCGGGGTAGACGCTATGTATGAGCATACATTGATCACGATTGGGGGATTCAAATGATTTGGATTTACGTTTATGTAAATGGGAAGTCAACTATGTAAGATATGGTTTTAACTAAATATAAATAAATAAATGATCAGCTTTCGATAGCAAGTCAACGACTCTTAAAACATAAGAGTCTTAATCTCCGTGATAGTACGTATTAAGATACACGTGTAGGTAATTAATTATATAAAAAGATTAACATAGATAAATTCTGTATTCTCATTGTACAGGATAATAATAACGGTATGTCAAAAGCCATGGGTGTAACAAGGGCACCCTGCGCCTACGAGGGGCGTGTGAGGAGCACTGCTCGGGCTCTTATTAATGCTGTTAGTGTAATCAGGCTGCGAGATTCAGGGCCATCGTCATAATTAGTCGAAGACGCTGCGCCGCTCAACTCCAGCAATTTTTCTAATTTAATTAGCGCTGGGGGACTGAAGACAACGGGCGGGGGCGCGGCGGGGCGGGGGAGGGGACGGCGATGCGTCAATTTACCGAAAAGCAGTCCTTTTCGTGTCTCAGAGGGCTCCGTAAATGATTGTTACTCGCGACGCAGCGCGGCCGCGGCAGACTTTAAAGAATAATTGTGTGAATAGAATATTAAACAGCTAATTTGATTTATTACAGACTGACGATAGATGAGTCTGATTTTATTTTAAAGCTGATCAGGCTGTTTTTTTGTGATGTTTTGTAGAGAAGTCAGTCTGGAAACTGAATTGAAATGTATGTAGTCTCAGTTAAGCTTTATTGTCACTATGACTACCTATCTATCCTGTAACGATAATGATACTTGGCGAATGATTAAGTTTGTGACAACAACCCGGTCACAAGCATGAGAAATAAGAATAATTTAATCGTCATCGCGCCAATAATTTTATTTATGGGTATAGCTCTCGTAAAGAACACACCCACACATACATTTGCGTTATAAACCATGAGGAAAATGTTTACTATGATGCATTGAGTAACATTTTCATCATCACGTTTTAGCAGACTGGGATTTGTTGCAATTGTGTGAAGCAGAGTGAATCAGTCGTCGGCGGCGGCGGAGTGTTCGCGGGCGCGGTGGTGACTGCTTCATCAAAGGTTACTTGATAAAAGATAGAATGCATTTACCTATGCATTCTCGATTTAGAGCAGAGGAATGCGGTACTCCACTGGGTCGACTACACACTAAACACCAAGTTGTTTTCTCGATCGCAAAGGTTTCCATTCCATGAACTACGTCTGCTCATTTTTCACCTCTACGACCATTACATAGTCTACTGTATTATATATAATGCAGGGTCACCTTTACTGGCGTGGGGCAATACAAGGTGTGTCGCGGAGTGCGGCGGCAATTGGCGCCGTCACCAGCACGCACCGCGCTAAACACGCAAATGAAATATCGATTCCCACCGCGGCGCCCGCGCCACCTGTGCTATCACACTAATTGTTCCAACTGCGATTGTACTTCCAACCCCCTGCCACCATGGGACTCATGTTTCAAGTTTAGCACCGACACGACCAGATTCCGATCGAACTAAAATAGCATTATGATTGAAAGAAATCTACGAAATTGTCAAAAGAAAAAACAATTCTTGAATTATCATTATACAATACATCTCTCCACCAATTTTCGTGGCAATCGGTTCAGAAACGGCGGAGAACGAGCCAGGACAGAAAGACAGACAGACAGACAGACAGACATGACGAAACTATAAGGGTTCCGTTTTTTGCCATTTTAAAAAGTATTGACATCTAAATCAAAGCACGTCTTGAATACCTTCATCAACTACTCTTAAACATACGATTTTTCAACAAACCGAATGAATAGCACAAAAAATATTAATAGTTCTTTTTGTCTAAAATAAAGTTTGCTCTTAAATAACCTTCTAAGTTGACAGCCGCCCTACCATGGAGGCTATTATTAGGATAATGGAAAGGCTTGAAGTCAGAGAAATATTTGTTTGACGAAATTCAGATTATAATCAATTCAGAACTGTAATTAGTCCTTAATGAAATTAAATTCTACTAACAATAGTTAGCCCGTTAAATCACTTTAATACACAAATTAGTTTGTTATTGTTTTTCATTTCAGAAATTTTAACTATAATCAAACTATTGACGAGGTACTTCTAAATTAGTAGTTAATTTCAATGCTGTTTATTAAAAGCGTTTGGATTAAAAAAGAAGGATCATTTTGGCAGATTTAAAACTGACATGTTATGGAACCGAAATCTGCTATTTGTGCTATTTATTAGAAACGAAATGTTCAATTACGGTGAAGTTGACGTGATTCCTCCTCCCGTCGCGTCTTCCCTCACGAGATGTGATTATTACCGTACCGTGCTTCCACATAAGAAATGTTCCGTACCTACTCACCAAACCACAAAATGTAAAAAAAAATACATATTTTAAAACTTTTAAAGATATTTATCCCACATTATATCATAATATCAACAATGAAGGAAAACATTTGACTACTATCACCTCATATCATGCCCATCCCCCCGAAATGCCGCTAAGTCACTTCTTACGACACCCACGGGTAGAGATACGGTTCCTTATACTATTCTACAGTAGGTCGGTACTACACGGCACAAAATAATAATATTTTTTAAGAGAAAAAACAGTCTTAATTTTAATCCCATATAGATAAGATAGCTGCGTGTCGTCTGCGCAGCGCTTGGCTCGTCGTCGAGGTGAGGGCTGCTCCCTCGCGCGCCGCGACCACTCCGCTCGAGACTTTTAATGCGTTCACGCTCTCTGCGCGCCCTTGTGCCGCAATTACGAGCTTGCATTTCATTTAGATGCAATTCCAGCGACAGCCCCAAGCTATGGAATGTCTTGGAATAGGTTCACTCAACAGCATTTTTGTACTTTTACTCGTTACACTTTAAAATGGTTAGTGTATTGTTCTCATTTTTATAATTACTTGCTTCATCATGATTCATTATGTTGTATACTATAATAACATCATAATACGTTGCATCTTAAATTAAACTTAACTCTCCAAAATCATTGTTTCAAAAAAAAAAAAAAAAAATTACATTAATGTGCTATGCTTGTGAACGTCAAGTTGCTTGCGCGGTTCTAGAAGTTTTGCGACTATGATTAGTAACTGTGATCTGGTAATCTGTTGCCGCTGCGACTGGTCCAGTAAGTGCCAACAGACGACGGTGAACGGCCACGAGTTTACCGCTTATACTGTGTTTACACTTGTACTCAACCGATATTCAGTTGCATGATTTAGATAAACCATACTTTTATCTTTAGAGATAAAGCACTATTTATATATATGTTTCGACACATTTACTTTCGCCAAACTTCAATCACAGTTGGATCTACATGAAAATCAAACGAAAATATAGTACAACAAGAATTAAGATCAAACCAGAATGAAAGTATAATTTTGCATTTCAGTGAGTCTTGAAAAACTAATTATGGTTTGACTGAATAGTGTTTCTGATAAAGCTACGTACAGTATATTGCTTTCTGGTTTGCGGGGAGCCGGGCGGGCGGCGGCGTAAACCAATTGTTCCGTAAACCAGATATTATTGCGCTTTAATAACGCGTGAATGGCAAATGCGCCGCGAGCCGCAGCGGGCCGCCGCCAGCGAGACAACGCAGGAAAGCTATTAAATAACAGACACTGACGAGAAGAATACACTTGCGAGACCTAGAACAGAGTGGAACTTTCATTTGAATGAGAAACTTCCTCCTAATAGAAGATCACAGTGATGTATGTAGCACGATGTTGATGAGACCATCGTACAATCGGCAGGATACGGGGAAAAGCCCCAAAAAAGAGAGAATAAATGTAACATCCTCCCTAGATGAATCCTGAAGTTTGTTACTTCAAATAGCTATAAATGAGGAAATTATTAAACCAAGCGTTTAGAAAAATAATAGGAATTAAGATAAAAGGTTAAGAATGGCCACTACGCGAAAAGCATAGAGCTGGCTTGCCTGTTCTGGCTTCCACTGTGTCGTGCGTTATTCACGCACTGGCCCACACAGGAGAGAGCGTATATTGCGTTCAATGTAAAGGGCCGGTGGACTACATAACATCATTATAAATTTATCTTGAGTGATAACGCAGAGGTTAAGAGAACTCGTGACTATGTGTTTAACCGGCATTAAACCTCGTTGGTACTGGCCGGTTACAGAAATATAAAATTACTTGACGTTTGGAAATTAAATGGAAATGGTTTAATTAAGATATTTATTGTAAATAATTATATAAAACAAGCATTAGTGAAAAATAAAAGTATCCAAGAAATATATATTTCTACAACAAAGTCTTCGTGTGTTTTATATTGTCGGCTATAACCCCCTGGGTTATACATGGTCCAAATTCGAGCCGGATTATATCAGCTCGCTCACATGTCAACGACGAGGTTTGGAGAAGCCGATATTTGCTGGTGTTGCATCGTGTCCACGGGCTGTGCTGTGAGGCTAGAGGAAGCGGAACTTCGTGCTTCGACGAGTAATCGGCTGGAGTACCAGTACGGCGGGCGGCGCGCAGTGCAGTACGGCGGGCGGCGATACCAGCAGGCGTGGAGCAGTGGTGAGGTGTAGTGACGTGTGTATATTATTATAAATATTAGAGACTTTAAGATTTGTTGTTAGTTATAAGTTGTATATATTTGTGCTGATTATTGTTATTGGTGTTATATTGTTAATAGGTAATTGTTCACTGTCCTGCATTCGATTCTCTATTTAGTTTATTTATTTAAAAATGGAATCATATATCAGACTTCAGGAGCACACTCAATCTAGAATAGTTAAATCACGAATCAATTATCAAAAATCGCCTAAGTCTAAAATAACAAGATCTTACATACAAGCGCGGTAAGATTTATTAGAGGAATATTATCAAGCATTCAAAGATACCCATACAAAGATTGTTACTGAAGTTTCTTTTGATATTTACAAGGGCTCGAGTTATTATAAAAATGATTTATTTAGCATCACAGAGAAGCTTTATTCTGATTTCAAGTCGGAATTGAGTGCAAAATTAGAATCCTTACTAGGAGAAAGTCAGTGTGAAAATTCAAATGCAGGCAGTAAGGAGATCGCTATCAAGCAATGGGAGGCAAAAGTAAACGAATATTATAATCATTTGTCAACCATATCTAGTTGTACTCGGAATAATCAGCCAATCACCAATAAATCGTCTCATCCTCATGTCACACATTGTACATACTGCTCAGAGAACCACAGATTGGCGAATTGCAAAAAGTTTGTCAGTGAAGATTGTCAAACTCGGCGCAGTTTTGTCCAATCCAAGCACTTGTGCTTTAATTGTTTAGGTTCAAATCACTCACTTCATGAATGTCATCCAACCAGGTGTCAGATGTGTAAAAAGCGCCATCATTCATTATTACATATATCATACAGTCCACTATCATCCGACAGTGTACATACGAGGGCAGTTTGAAAAGTTCGTGCAAAAATAAAAAGTATGTTACTTTTTGAGGTAAACCTTTTTTATTCTTCGACATAGACTCCTTAGAGGCTTATACACGTAATTTAACGCTTTTCAAATAAGTTAATCCTTTCCAAATAATAGGATTTGTAAAGGTCTAAAAAATAGCCAAATTTTCCAGCCATCACCTCCTTGTTTAAACAAAATCTTATTCATGCAAATATATTTTTTAAATAAAGCGACAGATTATAGTCAAAGGGAGTCAATTCTGTAGAATAACAGGGATACAAAACAAATTGGGAGCCTATTTCTACTAATTTTGGGACCACAACTTCTGGGGTGTGGGCTGGTACATTTCCATAATAAAAAATGACTTTTTCATACAGCTTTCTCGTCTCTGAATGTTGGTGAATAATATTATGTACTCGTTGATTCGAGATGTCCATAGCACTAGTAATCTCATGCATCTTCACTTTTCTGTCATCTATCACTATGTCATGGATTTCAACCAACATTACTGCAGCAGTACCCTCTACAGGACGTCCAGATGGCTTAGCATCACTTGGACCCATAGGATCACTGCATTTTTTTTAAAACACTTGATAATGTAAGGTGCAGAGTCTCCATAATGTTTGTCAATCATCACTTTTGTCTCCTGAGGAGTTTTGCTTTTCAGACAGCAATGTGAAATCACCACACGAAATTCTGTTTCACAAAATGTTCTGAAAATCACTCGACTTCCTTTACGCGAATCAATGCCAAACACAAAGAAGTAAGCCGATCAAGCTGAAACTTTGCGTATGGTCCTCTAAAAGATGCTAGTAATCAAACATAAACTCAAAACGAAGCAATAGCATAAGCTCTCGGATTTTGCACGAACTTATCAAACCGCCTATGTACTTCACAAGACGTCGTTGTAGATACATCAGCTCAGGCTGAGCCAAGCACTCTTGTGACTACTTGTTTCACTAACATCCAAACGCAAGTCATACAAGCAACAGCTCTGGTAAAGGATCAAGCAAAGTCAGGCATCGATATGACTCTACGATCTTTAATAGATCAAGGTTCACAGGCGTCGTTTACAACGGAGTCTGCAGTCCAGCGTCTTGGACTGAAGAAGTATTCAAGCAAGAGTTCAATATCGGGACTGGGAAGTGACCAAACTTCAAGGTCGAAGTTTGTAGTTTTTATGAGTATCCAATCACTTCACGATCCATGCTTTGCACTTAATACTCGTATAAAGACACATGTCTTAGTTAAATTAACCACCTTGATACCAGTTAGAGAAATTCAACTTCAACTGTTGCCACAAATGTCCACTTTAAATCTAGCCGACCCAAGATTCCACGTGCCCAACAAAATAAACATTTTACTGGGTGATGAAGTCACATATATTATTAAAGGGTCTAATCAAGGGTCCAGTCGAGTCACCTATGGCTCAGAACACAAAGCTGGGCTGGATCCTAACTGGTAAAGTTAAAGAAATAAATGCCGATGTAAATAGTAATTGTATAGTTCCCAAGCATCTTCAGGTATCAGATGAAGAAGTGCAACTTCCGCGACGAGAAGAATCAAGAACCTGCAAGAGAAAAAAGAAATTATTAGAGAAAAGTGTAATGAAGAATGAAAGTGTAAAAATGAAAAATGGTAAAGTTACTATTGGATACGGTGAATTTGGTCGGATAAAATACATATCTAATGAAAAATCTATACGTACCTCAACATAGTGTCATTGCAAGAAACAGAAGAACAATAACAGTAAGCAAAAATGGTACCCAAGCAGGAAAGAACCTCACAAGGATTACAAAAGCAAACAAAATAGACTCACCTATTTAAATCCGTTTCTTCATGGCCTGGACAAGCCAAGATTTGGTGTTCGTTTGAACAGGAACCACAGTGACAAGTGGTCACAGGAGTGCATGCTTAATTGCTTAGTTTCGGTAAATGGATTTTTAACTAGGTTTATTTTGTATATAGTTTGTTTCCTTTTGTATGTGTAGAATTCTTTCTGTTATGTCTTATGTTGTTGCTTTTGTCTTTTTTATATTGTTATCAGTTATATTTTATGTTGTTGAATAGGAAGTGATGATGAGGTACCTATAGGAAGGAAGTTTTAAGTTGTTTGTGTATTAAGTTTTATGTTGTTACTGAGGTATGCTTTAATGTTATAGCTTAAAGGTAGGTAAAGGTATCTGTTGTTTTATTTAGGTAGGTTTCAATGTATTGTTATGTTTTAGTTTATTAATGTTTAATGTTGTTACAAAAGAAGGTTTAATTGTATTTTTTGATTGATGGACAGCCCTGCATCTGTCCATGGCGGGCGGAATGTTTAACCGGCATTAAACCTCGTTGGTACTGGCCGGTTACAGAAATATAAAATTACTTGACGTTTGGAAATTAAATGGAAATGGTTTAATTAAGATATTTATTGTAAATAATTATATAAAACAAGCATTAGTGAAAAATAAAAGTGTCCAAGAAATATATATTTCTACAACAAAGTCTTCGTGTGTTTTATATTGTTGGCTATAACCCCCTGGGTCCCCGCTTAGTTTGGAGCTTTACAGTTGATGTGTTCTGTAAAAATTGAGGCCTCTTTTTGGTATTTCATGCGGTAGATATAATGGACTGCCTTGATGGTTAGTGATTAAATACTATGTACGTACGTATTCCATTTAGGTACGTTCTGTAAAAAAGTATCGTTAAAAACAAGCACCTTTCATCACTTTTAAATATCTCTGCATAAATTAACCCGATTCTCAAACGCTCTCTACACTCGGAGGCACGTTACGACTTCCGCCAAGTAATTAATACCGACAGCCGTGACACTGGAGTAGGTTTATAAAATAATTTGTGCGAAACTATATGTAGACAAACAACAAAACTTCAAGAAGCTGTGTGTGTATATCAATCTATGTTATTACTTATTATCATACTAACTTTCCCTACGAGGTTAAACCGTAGGTACTCTTCTTCTCTACTACTTCGTAGTAGGAAGCTACGAGTGTTCGTAGCAGCCGTAGCGTCGTAGCTAGCGGGCGCGACGCCAGCGCCGCCCTCGCGGCCGGAAGCGGAAGCAAACACCGGGGCTCGGGCTCGCCGCGCATCGCTCAACTGAATTAACAATCGTCATTGTGCGGGAAGGTCCCTCGCCCACTTGCGCTTATAATAAACTTGTTTACGTTATTCCCTCGAAGGTATTTTTATAACAGAGCAATTTTTTTCTGTGATTGTAAAAAGTACAATCAACATCAGACTTTGTTAAGTGGAAATGGAGGCCGGATGATATTGCCGTAGTCTACGTTTTAGTGTTCCGTGGAGTCACGTAGATGTTTCGTTTGTTCCGTGTCGGAAATTACTGTAATGAATTTCATTACATGATTTGCAAATAGAGTTTATTTTGTTTTGTGACGGACGCGTCGCTTCGGTTGATGAGCGGAGCCGGCTCAAATAAACAACATTGTTTGCTGTCGGTTCTTTCCGAGTGATGTACGATAATTTTTAAGGTTGAACTTAAAATGGTTTGTGATGAAATGGAGTCGAATAAAGCAGTCACAACAGCGGCAAAACGTAGAATAATGGTTATCATTCAAATGTAATACGTTGATGTGTAATTGTATTTGTCATGTGTAAATAAATAGCAAACCACAGCGTTTACTACCATACATTATCCTGGAGGGACGATTTTTAATGTGGGTTTGTCTCGTATGGCCGCGGCATAAGTTATTCAAGCGCGCGGTCCCGAGTCGCCGCGGGTGTGACCCGGTGATATGTAAGTATGGGACTACTTCGCGAAACTGACCGGAGCCCAAATAACGTGGCGTTTTACCTCATTCTTGTTTCGACAACTTTTAACAACTTCCTATAATAGAGAACACTCGCGTTTATACATATGTATATCGCGATGATTTAAAGAGATGAAAGGCGGAAAGTTGGTGACTATCATTTCGAATAAGTTGTTCAAAGTAGTATTTTTTGACCTTAACGGATCAGAGCTTCAAGTTACTTGATGCATTTCACATTTCACGCGTGTATCATCTAAGATTTTAGAAAAAGTAATCTTTTTGTAAAGACTTGCCAAGGTTCATACCATCTCGGTATAAATATTAAAATTTATGTAATTTCTTCAGTTTAAAAAATCCACATAAACTATACCTTTGGGTGGCTCCAACTCAAATCTCTACCTAATATTAGGCTGAACTCAGGCCATTCTTAAAGACAGTTTAAATACTCCCTTAAGTGTTGTGAAAAGTTTCAGGACAACTTTCCCTCCGTAACGTTATGAGCAGCGAATACAAATTACTATATCAACATGAAAATGAACAATATCAATAGTTGGATAGAGTTTTGTACCTGCCGACCGTAGTAATGAATCTCATTTACATACAATAATAATGTTGTTATATTTTTGTTCTGGAGTTCTATATTTGTCATAGGCTTTGAAAAACATATCACAAATATACGACTCGTTATAAACTTACGTATAGGCAATAATTTATATTGATCTTTAGAAGCACAGAATTAAGATCGCAGCACTACAGCAGTACGTAAGAAAGTAATGAGAAGTTACGTTTTTTAGTAAGCGTTTCCAGTTGAAAAAATACTATGCTATTTTCCCCCATCTAATTTCAAATGGGCATAAGATCGTATTCCGCCATTATCGAATCACAGCAAATGGCGCGATAAAAGAGCCGCTGTCAAAAGATCAGCGAGCATCAGGGAGCAACAACAATGAGAGATAATAGCTAGTGCAGCGCGCGATAGTGGCGCGCCCGCGGCCGCGGCTGCGGGGGGACGCGGGGGCGCGGGGGGACGCGGGGGGCGCGGGGGGAGGCGGGGGCTGCCCGTTTATAAATCACGCCACTTTATCGTCTTACATTTTTATGATATTTCGCCACAAACAAAGCCACTCCACATTTGTTTCGCGTATCTCCGCTCCGTTATTTTTCGCACAATGCCTCGGCGCGGAATCAAATGATAATTTTAAATTCGAGTAAGACGGGCGGCTCCGTATATAAATTGTTTAAGATACGACATGAAGTCGTTGGCGGTGAGTAATGGCCGCGCATTGTTCCGGCGCACCTTGCCTCGCCTCGCCAGCAGCTGCCTGCCCACTTGTCATTTGGACTAGCCGGAATTACTTCAAATAACAACACTAATTAAAATCATCGAGAGTCCATTTATGTGGAGTCTCGCGATTAGTTTCGCGCCTCTAGTTTCTAAGTTTCTAATGCGGTGTCTCTCAATTAGTGAAGGCTACAAGAAGTTACAGTCTAAAGCTTCGGTATCATAGGTAAGTTGTAAATGTAATTTTAAAGGAAAATTAAAACGTTAAAACGGGATGTTTTTGTGTTCAGTGTATAAAAACATTATGTTTACAATGTTACATTTAGCTCGTTAAAATAGTTATACGTGCAGTAATTCCCCGCGAGCACAAGCGGCACAAGTAAATGTAGTTCTTCCTGCGGCGGCCGCAGGCTTCCACCTGTGTGCACTGATTTTGTTTCCGCACTGCCTTCCGCGCATCCTGTACGTTTAACAATAAACCGTAATGCCAGTGGCATAGGGCGCACTTCGGCTAAGCATTTGCGGAGCTGGTATTAGTTGGTTGTGTGGCGGCGCGGCGTGCGGTTCCTAATTTGTTTCGGAACGGGATAGGGTCTGCAACATTTTTTGGAAAATTACGGTAATTAGTGAACACAGCTCCACTTGTTTTAAAAAGATGATTAGTAACTTAGAAAGTTTTTCTGTACAACGCATACACGTTTAATGTCTAAATCTTAAGTAACAATTAAAATCAAAAAATTAAAAGTCATTATGAGCAAGGGCAGATATCTGGTGACGAGTGCTATATCCTCTACTTTAAACAAAATATAATAAAATTATGTTTTGTTGTTTATCAGATCGATTTCAGCTTTATCTAGGATTCTCTACAGTACAGAAACTGTACAAAAGCATTAGACTGGGGAAACGCCTCCTGCTCACAAAAGATCATGTGAACTGCTATTTGTATATGACGCATGGAAAGGTAACATGTTTGGCTCTTGAGGCACGAGAACTCGCCCTCCCCACTCCCCACAACACGAGTGAGAAGGAAACCGCAGAGTCTTAGTTGGTAGTGGGACAAAATCTCGAGCCCAAAACACGGCTGCAGGTCTAGCTAGCCTTTTTTTGAGGGGGGAAACGCATTGACGCGTTCCTGTGGCATAAAAAGGCTGCCACCAGGTTATGTGGGACTCCACGGCAAGAGTCGCCGCTACTACCCACTAAAACCATTAACAACCCCTTTCTCCGTGCCACTGTGCCCTGCGCGAGTGGGGATTGCTCATCGCTTTACTTCCACAACGCGTCAGGAGCGGCTTTGCCACGCCGCAGTTACGGCGCGTCAATGCGTTCTTAAAAAAAAGGCTTGGTGTCGTCCATGGGCCGCGGTGAGCGCTCGACATCAGGTGGCTCGTGGTAACGTCTGCGCCGCAGCGTCTGTACGATGCACCGCCGCCTCCCGCATGTGTCGCACGTAAGCTGCATTTATCAATTATGACCGCAAGCACGTGCCCCCGTACTAAAGCAACGAGCTGCAACATTTTCTAACGCTCTTCTACTGGATAGTTGTATCAAACCTCATATGTATCAAACTATGGAAAATATTGAGATGATGTTATTTGAAACAATTATTAAAGAACAGTCCAATAGCAACACAAATAGTCACATTCATGTTTTTATAAGTATTCAAATTACTGTTTAAAAAACCTTTTTTCGTGTCTGTACATTGCAAATAACACAAAAATAATCCTTTGCATAATGAATGACTATTTTCAGTTGCCCAGATGTTTTTATTTGCACAAAAGTGAATGGACTGTAAAATGAAATAAAAAATAAAAATTAATTGCCTTAAGTAAATAAAAATTCAATATCCTGCGAGCGGTATTTAATTATTCGGTGCGCGGTTATTAGCACAATCGGCGGCGAGTGGCGGAGCTGCACGCGTGACGTCACGGGGCGGCCTGTGAGTGCTCGTTCGGATGAAATCGACTTGAAAAAACTCAATATAAGTTTTAAATCCGTCGAGCGCAGTCACCGCGGCACTAGCGCCCTCGCGGCAAACAACCGAACGTAATGCAATAAACACTTTCAACGGCTCACTAACTACTCGCAAGTGCGTGAGCCCGAGCTCGTGAAGTTATTTCAAATAGATTTTCGCGTGTACGCAATTTAAATAAAACAATGAACATTCGGGCAAAAGCCGACAAAGCATTCGTGCTTAAGCATTTGAGTAGATTTTTGTCCAAAATCGAATTGAAGTAGCAAATGTTACCATATACTAGTATCTTAAAAAGAAACTGAATTATTTGAATTGATGGATAGAATCATACCATACATACACGTATGTATATGACAAATTGATAATGGGTCTCTTCTGCCAACTGAAGTGGCATAAAAACTCACATTACGTACATATACAGTTGCGGCTAGGCTCTACTAAGAGTCATAAATAAAACGTGAAGAGACAAATGTTTCGTAGATTTGCTGGGGAAAAACGGAAAAAATATATGTCTGGTCTTAGTCGAGTTTGCGATCGCCAACCACTCCAAAATATTGAAATGATGTATGAGGGAGATGGATGGGCATGGGCATTTTTGTTTACCCAACTTAATTAAGGGCCGCACAATACACAGGTGTATGATGCAGGCACTTTTAGTCAAATATTATCTTGCGTGAAATCCTCGTAGCAATTTCTGAGTGCACACGATAATTTAAGGCAAAAGTTGGGGAGCCAGTATTCTGCGGTTCGAGAACAAACTCTTCAAGTTAAGCTGGGCTAAGTATTAGGGCGTATCCGGAGTCTTAAGGACGCGCAGTGCACTCGCGGCAAATTGTGTGAGAAGTTTGTGTCGACCGGCGGAACAAGGACATCGCACACGTGCAGCCAGCGTCGCCGCGTGTGACGGAGCCCGCGCGGCGCCGCAGGGCTGCCGGAGCCGCCCCACATATACCTTGCGTAGAAACAAGGATTTTCTAAGATTGAGAAGATGTTTAATCCCATTAAGGAATCGTAAAACTGACCATGACCAAATAAGGAACATGAGGCACTAGCACTTCATTTTGAGAATTTCATATATTGTCTACCTGTACTAAAGTGGAAGTAGTGAACATATGTTTGCAGTGTATGTTGGGAACAGTTATAAATGAATAGAGAGACGAACTTCTTAGCTATCCATGGATTCTCCGTGCGGGTGCCGGGTCCATCGCGTGGAACAGAGAGGAATGTCAGTCGGCGCCTGGGACTTGCGACCCAGCGTGTAGGTTTAAGGGGCCCCTTTATAGTATACTAACGATCTAATTACATATTAGAAATGAAGTGATTGATTGTCAAATCATTGCATTTCTTTCTGTGGTTCCTTTACACACGCTTTCCAAGGCACACAGCCTTTGAAAGCCAAAGAAAGAAAGCTACTTTTACTCTCAAGAAGTTGTTCAAACTGTCTGTCAAGCCAGCTGGTCTGGGCACCCCTGAGCACGGGGGCAGGTACAAGAGGAAGAGTCCGGGGCGCGGGCGGAGGGGCGCGGGCGGGGGTCACGGGACGACAGGTGAGCGCAATAAATACCGAACGCAATATAACTTGGACATTGCACGCGGCGCGGCTCCGCGGTGCCACTGCACTCACTAGCGCAGTCATTGAAGCGAAAAATATGGTCAAACCTCCGAATTTTTTTACTGTGAACCGATTTGCATGAAATTTTGGAATTAGTTTCATTGTACCCTTAAATTCAAAAGTGAAAATGATTTGAACGCCGCAACTACCCCTGGAGTGGTTGCCACCCCATCTCGGGGGTGAGTATTCTTTTTTTAAGATAACCTCGGATATCGATTGAAATACTAATTTTAAGCAAAAAATCAACTATAAAGTTTTTCGATAAATCTAATACTTTTCAAGTTATTGGCAATTGAAAATTCACAATTTTGTCACGTTTTTCATCGGTTTTTTGCAAATATCTCCAAAAATATAAGTTTTATCGAAAATTTTATGAGGAACAAAATTGTAGCTGGTAAAAAATTAAATAATTTTGTTTATCCTAAAGTTTTCTTTGTGCAATATTAAGATATATATTAAAGATCGTAGCCGTTTTTTATTTTGTCTGCAATTTAATCGATTTGGTCAATGTCATCTAGCGGCGAGCAGATGCATTTTATGCATTCTTATAATTAAGAGTTTTGTAGTGCTTGAAATAAGCTTTCAAATGAGTACAATTAAAAGTCTTTTGCACGTAAAATAAGTAAGCTGTATTACAAATAAGAGGATCATCGAATGCTTTTTCTTGTAAATCAATGGGTTTCACAAGTGTCATTTCCAAGCTATTCATGCTATCACAATTTCTAAAACAGCATTGAAAAGGTAATTAGGAGAACTACAACATCCTTTATTGCAATATATAATAAAAAACGTTTTTCGAAAACGTTGAAGGGTTAAAGGGCTTAAGAGAGGCTGTGATTGCCGCTGCCACGCGCTCTTTAAACAATCATATCTCCGTCAGTTTTTGTTTAACTGAAATAACAAAATTACTTAATTTTTTGTCAGAATAATATCAAATTTTTTTATTCCTACACTTTTATACGCATCTGTCGTAATTTTTGAGATATTATGAAAAGAAGGTTGGATTTTTTAAAATATGAGATTTTATATTTTTATTTTAATCCTGTCTATTTTGAAAAATATGTGTCCTAAAGCAGCCAAACTGATACAATATATCAAACACTTCATAATAAAGTTAATTCTTGGCGGAATACGAATAATTTCAATTCTGGTGGAAATGGCACTTATGAAACCCATTGTTTTAAAAGAAAAAATATTGGATGCTCCTCTTATTTGTAATACAGCTTACTTATTTTACGTGCAAAAGACTTTTAATTGTACTCATTTGAAAGCTTATTTCAAGCACTACAAAAATCTTTTTTATTAGAATGCATAAAATGCATCTGCTCGCCGCTAGATGACATTGACCACATCGATTAAAATGCAGACAAAATAAAAAACGGCTTTGATCTTTAATATCTAACTTAATATTGCACTTAGAATACGTTATAATAAACAAAATTGTTTAGTTTTTTACCTGCCATAATTTTGTTCCTCATAACATTATCGATAAAAGTTATATTTTTGGAGATATTTGCAAAAAACCGATGAAAAACGTGTCAAAATTGCGAATATTCAATTGCCAATAACTTGAAAAGTATTAGATTTATCGAAAAACTTTATAGATGATTTTTTGCTTAAAATTAGTCTTCCTATCGATATCCGAGGTTATCTTAAAAAAAGAATACTCACCCCCGAGATGGGGTAGCAACCACTCCAGGGGTAGTTGCGGCGTTCAAATCATTTTCACTTTTGAATTTAAGGGTGCAATGAAACTAATTCCAAAATTTCATGCAAATCGGTTCACAGTAAAAAAATTCGGACCCAAAATGCTTCATTGCCTGCACTACACAGGATGCAGAGGCTTATGGCTGAGATAATTGGTGAAACAAAATATAAGGAGTCTTGTAGAAACTGACTGTAGAAGAACCCGATGGGGAATGCTGGATTAATCGAAATTCTTAATGCGTAGAGTTTTGGGCAGGAATACCAATTTTATTGGTTTAGTCAAAATAGCGGCTAAGGTAGGTTTTCCCACAAAAAAGTAAAAGTCAACGAATACCTATATTTCACCTTGACATTGCTCATGACTCCAAAAATAGTAGGTACAGGTATTTCATTCGTTTCTCTTAGCCTGATAACAATAGTCGTGCCGTGTCGTGCGAGCAGTTGGAGCGCTCTTCGACGCGCGGAGGCAAGTCAGTTCCCGCGTAAATCTGAGCGCGGACACTTGGGACTTGTTAGTTGCGGCGATAACCGCGTCGCCGGCGCCGCTGCCGGCTACTTACACAACTTATTATCATGTCATCCACGAGATCTGTTGAGGAAAACCAGCGGTACTGGTTATTAAAAACATACAACACTGATATCGTGCGATTGCTCCCCCGTCATATACGCAATACACATTGCTTTGCAATCAAAAGCAAGCAGCTATCATCATTTTTTGAAAACAGAGACGGCCTAGACAGGAAAACAGGAAAAACAGTCGATGCAAGAGTTACTGCGGCGCCGATGACGAATCGCCCCATCTCCCGCTCGCGTTGACGCGCGATTGCAGCGGATATTCGAGGCCGACATCAACCATGGTCCTCGACTGCAATGAAAGATTTATTGCATGTTACATGGGATTTATCAGCCTAATATCAAAATGTAAGGAAAGAAAATTAACAATCGTTGTGTAACAGTTAAAGGCGTAAGAGAAATGATAGCGCTTAAATCCATTAATAACAAGTAATTTAACTACTACCTGGTATGTATATTATTATAACAGAAGTTTTACCAAAAGTTGTAGTGCTTAACTCTTGCGCTATGGTTGAAAAATAGCAAAAATCAAATATGTCATAACAAACGTTCCTTAAACGAGTATATACTTACAAATTATATGTTCGTTTTTATGACGACGACGCCTGGCGGTGGCAAATTTACGACGCCTGTATATAATATTATAGGAGTAGTTGAGGCGCACTTGACGCGTAGTCCAGTCTGTAGGTATTTTTGCCCTACAAAAGGTGGAGTAAAAGCGTTTATGATGTTATGTTGTTAAGGCATGAAGGCCTAATAAAAATCCAAATTTTCGACCTTGAAAAGAAAAGGCGCGAGCCGCCATCTTGAATTGAATGTGCCAAAATTAGGTTTTTTTTAAATAATGTCTCAACAGTTGACTTTGTGGCAAAAGTGTCTATTGGAAGTAGAAAGAAGATAAAATTTCTAACATTCTTCTCGTACATGTTTATTCTGTAAGTCTTAAAGGAAAAAAGTTACAAGCACCGGAATAAAATATTTCCAAAAAAAACGTGGCTCTGTTGACAAATGGAATAAAATATGCGAAGCGATATCTCATGCTGTAATTTCAGCAGCAAGACCTAGATCTTTTTCGTCGCCACTTTTGATCGGTATCAGTACATATTTGTACAAGAAGTTTGGATCAAAGAAACTTATCGACTTACTGTCTTCGTTGGGCTTCGCGGCGTCGTACTTTGAAACTACACTCTTCGAAAATTCTGTCGTTATTCGTCCTGATGCAGCTGGCACCTTGGTTGACCCAGATTCATTCTCTCAAGTTATTTGTGATAATGCCGATCACAATGTCAATACAATAGATGGTTTGCATACTGTTCATATTATGGGAGCTATCCAGTGCGTAACCCCTTATGATGCCGTATCACCCGATCAAAACATCCCAAGATTGTCTAATTTGCTTAAAGTAAATTGATGATTTTTGTAATTTTGTTTATCTTCTACCAGATGTAACTTTTAACCTATAAGACTTACAGAATAAACATGTATGAGAAAAATGTTAGTAATTTTGCCTTCTTTCTACTTCCCATAGACACTTTTGCCACAAAGTCAACTGTTGAGACATTATTTAAAAAAAACCTAATTTTGGCACATTCAATTCAAGATGGTGGCTCGCGCCTTTTCCTCCCAAGGTCGAAAACTTGGATTTTTATTAGGTCCCCATACCTAAACAAAATAAGGTCAAAACCGCTTTTACTCCACCTTTTGTAGAGCAAAGGCTTTTATAAGTCCCCACAGACTGGATTAGCGAGGCTAAGCGTGAGTTAACACGTTACGAACTAAGGTAAGAGATATTGCGTTCGGCTAAGCTAATATCTGGCTTGTGTATTTTGTAAACACGTCTAATGAATTTCCACGTACACGATGTTACTTTGTACAAAGCGGAACTACGAGGTGAAGGAAACATCATCTCCTACGCAATATACATGTTTTTACTTTAAAAGGAGACAGTTTTTTTTGGGCCCACCAACGATCGGTAACGTTTATTAAAAAGAGAAAGACCATAAAAAATTAAATATTTTATTATGAATTTTGCAATTTAAGTGAATTTCAAACGGAACCGGATTCATAAAACCAAAATAAAAAGCCTTATTTTGATTATATCCGTGAACTATCTGTCCAAAGATTAGTAAACAATGGCTGACATACAGATAACTGAAGGAAAAAAGGTTTTTATCAATATAATTAAAATAAAACTCTTGAAATCAAACATAAAGGAGACGGAATTTACTTTTGGAACGGTTTTCATGCCTATTTTTATCTAAGGCGGTGATTGGTAGTGATTTTTCATCATTTAATTAATGAAATAAAATAATTCTAATAAACAATAAAAAAATCCGTATAACGGAACGCAAGTGCTAGTCTATTACCGGATTTTGATTTTGTTAGACTGAATAAAAATGTCAGAAACCTCCCGTCTGTCAACTGTCATTAATGGTTATACTATATAATATAAAAAAGCTTAGCGTAGTTTGTTTGAACACGCTACTATCAGGAAATACTGGTTCTAATTGAAAAATATTTTTGCGTTGGATTAATCTATTGGTTGAGGCGGTCTTTAACTAAAAAATGTTTAGCTTTAGTTTAACACTATGTGTGCGAAAACCTTATTCCACGCGGACGGAGTCGCAGGCGGCCACTAGTAATAATAAATAGCTAATACTTCAGATACATAGGTAAACTTAATGGAAAATCGCCCTTATGTATAAGTCTTTATGGTTCAGGCGTTGAACGTCAGCAAAGCAAAATGGCAGATTAGTTTCTGAGGTTAATATATATTTTCGCATCTTATTTCTAACGATTAAGGTTAAAACATGGAAAAGTAATGTTACCACTATAATCTGGAGATTCTAAGGAATAAATTGATACCCATGTCGTAAATAAACGCTAAAGTTTTAGGTGGGCCTAACTCTCCATACAAAAACGATTGACTCCTTTAATTTCTGAAAGCTTTTGCCAAATGGAAATGTAAACAAAATAGGTTGCAAGTGAATATACGAAAATTGAAATAAAACAAAACTTATTTATTATTGGATATGCTTACATTAAAGAAATTCAATGCAATTTATCCAAGCGAAAAAAGTATGGCAAAACAAGGTTTGCTAAACGAAAAAAATATGAAAAATAGAGGGTAGAACTACGTCGAGTACTCTATTGAAATCATATCGCGAGCCGTAACCAGGAGGCTTTCAACCCGCCCCGGTTCACGCAGCGCTCAGATGCATATTGAATTAGAGCTTCTTCGTTTTTCTAAGAAGATAACGCTTCGCAATTTCCACAATAGATGGCGTCGGTGCAGTATCGCTCCGGCGGAAATTAAACGACACTTGTACCTCGACCCGCCCGCCCCCGGGGACGCGGCGGATGGCGCTACCTACCGACGTACAATATACTCGCACTCGCATACCTGAGTGTGAGCCCCGATGTGTCGGGGTACGACGAGTGAGGACACTTACAACTATCACGACTACGTTAATTACACATAATGTCTACTAAGCTTTTATTTTCTTTGTCTATTTATCCTCAGAAAGAATCTTTTCTCCGCACTACAGGGGCTGGTAGGGACGCTACACGATTCAAATTCTGGAATTACCCGTCTAATATAAAACCATGTTTTGCAATTGCAAAATACGGAAATAGCTTTTATGCGGTTATTTTCAGACCTTCCACATATAATTGGATATTCCGCATCAAGCACTCCGAGGGAGGAGCATAATATTTCCAATATGACGACTGAGAGGCGGGTCCGCTTGTGTCGGATTACAATTACCGGCGCAACCCGAGCCGCGCGTCGGCCGCATGATTATTATCCATTACCAATATAAAGTATCGAGTTTTGTTTATCGACACGTAATACCCGGCATCACGGCACCCGTCACAATAACAATGGCAAGGAATGTAATGGCTGTACCTCGTTATTTCGAAAGCCAATTGGTGAAATTTATAGGAACTGTTACTGACGCTGCGTCGTTCGTTACTGATCATGTAAATTATCCAGATGAATTTTCAATATTTTTATGCTTCTTAAATTGTGAAAGGGATTTAATATGACTCAAATAAACAACTAAACTACTTCAGCAATAATATCATACATTGATGAAAATTGTCTTGAAGATGATAAAATAATGAATAACACGATAATCGGTTATCATTGACTCTATTTCCCATCTTTTCCCTGGCCGCCTGACGGAGCACACGGATGGTATAATGAACAAGTGCATCGCGGGCGCGGCACTCGTGTCCTCGCATGCTCGCTGCTTTGTGAGCATTTATTTATTATCATTAGACAATTATGCGCGCGGAGCGAATGCGCGTGTATTGGTGATTGCGCTATCGCCGACAATGGCGCAGTTAATTTGCAGAGGTGATGCGTCGCCGGCGCCGCCACTCACTGCCCCATTCGCTCCTGTCCCGATAAATGAACTGTGTGTAGTTTCAATAGCAGATACATTTCTTCATTTGGGCCATCATTATTGGTTATCCCGTTTCCTTTGGGTATATCAATAGTCAAACTATTTTATAAGTTGGTCATAATACCGCTTCAAACTCAATATAGTGTAGTCTCAAAAACGGGGCCCCATTATTTTTATGCACTCCCATAACATGGTTTTATGAGATGAAAGGGTGGTTATATGAGATGAAAGAGTTGACTTTAAACGACGTCACTTTATATTCAATCAGGCGAGCGGTTCAAGATGGCGAGCTAACTGTTATTATAAGAAAATAATTTCTAAGGGAAAATAAATAAACGTAATAATTATGACGAAGGATGCGCCGAAGATTATTCTTTGCAAGTACAGAAATTAATTTTCCTTGGAGATAAAACGCCTCGTAAAAGCACTCAGCACCGCACGGCTTTAGCTGCACCTCAGATGAATGTCCGGTAAAGTACGAGTACGAATGCTAATTGCTTTTTTTTATAAGCTCCTAGTTCTTACTTGTGGTTTTGCCCGCGTTGTCAAGATGACCGTTTCATCCAATGGGACATTTCAATTTAGTCGGGATAAACAGTATCCTTTCGCGTTAGTCAGCCCATATCCTGCATGTATAGGTGCCAAATTTCATCTTAATCCTTTCGGTATAATACTGAACGGATAGTATGATTAACTACTAGTATTTGTATTAACAAAGGTAACTTCTAGAATCCGCATAAAGATAACGCTGGCCTTACAATCGGAGTACTACATTTCTTTGTCAAGGAGAACGTTACGGTTTATATTATAGCCTGCCAATAGGTATTTAGCAGCTGGCGTTTTCGGCGTGCGGGATTATGTTCAAACTAATTACCCGACAAACTCGTCTCTAGTGGCTATTTGGTGCACGCGCCGCTCTAATGCAACTAATACGCACGCAGTAATGCACTAACCGTGTCCCGCGACTCTGCACAAATACGATTACGCGCGTCACGCGGCGGCGACTGCTCGCTGCATACCACAGCAACTATGAGCGTTAGTTTACTTACACCGACCTGGTAGCTCTACCGCAAATATTAGAAAATGTATTAATAAACTTCTGTAGTGGAATGCAGTTCACATTGTAAGCGCGAGCAAGTTGGTTTATATAAAACGTAAGCATAGAAATCGTTTAACGATCGCGATATTCCGATAGAATACTTATTGTATTATATGTAAAACATCTAGGTATAGAACGACGAATAAGATCATTTATGTGACAATCTTGTTTGTTCAAACAGGTGTAAAAGTCTCGTAAACAAGAAAATCACTCGATGGATGTACAAGCACGTCATGGTTATCAAGTTGAATTGAGCGAGTAACAAAACAAAGAAGCAGACGCAATCGGAGAGTCCAATTAGTGTCGTATCGTGATCGATAATTACATTGCGAGCTCTCGAGCTGGCGCGGTGTTGGCTGCGCGCTCCAATACCAGCTAGTGCTTAGGACGAGGATTACACTCTAGGTATGCTCCTATATTGACTTGTAAGGTTGTAAGTAGATTGCATTTCTTTTGTTTTAAACTTGTAGTGTACGGCGTAAAGTGTTAAGAAGCGACTTCGGATCTTGTGCGTTTGCTGGAGAATAAAACTATTGTTGCCGACGCAAACCTCTTTTTAACATTATATTTTTGAATTGTATATTTTCTTTTCTATGACGTTTTGATATTGATTTTGTTTTATAAGATTTTAAGTCATGAATGTTTGGTTGCGAATTTACACGGAAGAGCAGGCGTTTTATTTCTATGCTGCCGCCCCGATCCTGACCCGGCGGCAACAAGTGGTGTCAGAAGTGGGATGGAGTCGTCGGCATCACCAGTAAGTAGTTACGTGGAAACTGTGAGTACCCAATTATATATATTTACTCGCTACCGGCGATGACATCCCAGGCGATATCCACATCATCCCCTAGCCGAGCCGCGCGGATACTAGCCCTCGAGGCAGCGCACGCTAGGCGCGTGTACCAGATCAGACGCGACCTTGCCGCAGCCGAGGAAGCCACCGCGCTCCTTGAACTGCAGGCGAATATCGCGGCCCTAGCGTGCGGCTCCCGCACAAGCCGCTCCGCTATCGGAGGATGGTTGGACAATCCCTCGCCCACGCTCGACCCTCCCTCGCCCGTGCTCGGTTCTGCAGCTAAGCCTGCACCCGCACTGGCTGCTGTGTGTCCCCTTGCCGAGCGCTTGTCGCGGCCTGATCCCGTGTCGCACTGTGCTCCGATATCGGAGCGCGACACACTGGGCGCCGCACTGATGAGCCAAGGTCTCGCACTCTTAGGGCCACACACGCCGCGGACACCAACCGAGCGCGAGGGATATTTTATACGCAACCCGACAAATGACGCTCTGTCGCCCACGCGCGACTCTTACTCGCCCATGCTCGGTCCAGCTATTAAGCCCGGACCCACTCGGACTGTTGTGTGTTCCCGTGCCGAGCTCTCGTCGCGGTCTGATCCCGTGTCGCCCTGTGCTCCGATATCGGAGCGCGACACATCGGGCACCGCCAGGACGAGCCAAGCTCACACCGAGCGCTCATCGCGGTCAGCCGTGTCGCTTACTGCTCCGATATCGGAGCGCGACACACCGGGCGCCGCACTGATGAGCCAAGCTCCCGCACACATAGGGCCACACACCCCACGGGTTCTACCCGAGCGCGAGGATCATTATATCGTGACAAGTAACTTAACTCGATCGTTTCTGCCCACAGACATATTCACGCGCGGCGCTTTGAAAACTGCGCCCACTAGGCCAAAGGTTGCTACCAGCGGTCGCCCTGTTCCTGTTGGCCCCTCGGAGTCGGCTGCGCCCCCTATTGGGCGCCCCCTGGCCGGCATCTCTGAGGTGGCCGCGGCCGCTGCTCACCTGCCTGGGCCATGCAGTCCCGCCCGCTGCCAGCGGCCTATCGCCGCCACCACGACGAGCGCGCGCTCCGCGCCCTCGGTGACGGCCTTCCGTTGCGCACATTATGTCAGAACGGCTACAATCTGGCTCCGGCGCCCTCCGCGAGCTCGACTACGAGGCACCCGCACCGCCGCCCTCCAGCGCGCGCGTCCACCACGAGCGCGACTTCGTGCGATCATCGTCATCCGCGCGCTGGACGGCGGGCTATCGCCGACGATTCTCGCCGCGCCGCCTGTTCATTGGCTCACGATCATTCATTTATCACTAGTTACTTTTAGTTCCATTTTTCAATTCGATCGAGGCCTGAGCTCATTATCTCATTATTTCATTGCTCGTCGCGGCCACCCATGTCGCCCATTGCTCCGATATCGGAGCGCGACACCTCGGGCGCCGCCAGGACGAGCCAAGCTCTTACCGGGCGCTCATCGCGGTCAGCCGTGTCACTCATCGCTCCGATATCGGAGCGCGACACCTCGGGCGCCGCTTAATGAGCCAAGCCCCGTGGCCATACATCTCGACTCGAAATTTGATTTTTCATTCGTGATCCGCCTTCACGACCTTCTAGTTTCTGTCGTATAGGACCTATGAGGTCTTGACAGTTCCTTAAATGGCACACCTCATATGAGGTCTTGACAGTTCCTTAAATGGCACACCTCATATTGCTCACCTTTATTATCGCTCCCTTTCTAAATTTGTCATCATGCTCACCGATGTAGCGGACTAGAGGTACATGCTGGTCGCCCTTTTGCTTGCTGGCCTCTCACAGCCGGCTGCGCCCCACTTCGGCGCACTATCGCTGGCACTCCTGAACTTTAGGGTCCTTTGCGCGCCCCTTCAGGGCGCATTGCGCACCCCTTCTGGGTTTTTGCGCGCCCCTCAGCTACGCCTTCTGCGACAGCGCGCGCGCACATCTCTTCGGCGCGCGTACGCGTACCTCTCAATTGAGCGATAATGAGCGATTATCCTCTAGCCTTATCCTCTAGCCGAAGGTCCTACTCCTACTTCCTTTAACGGCCCTCCCATCGTGGACTCGCCGACACCCTGGGAAGCTTGAAGATGCCGAGCGTCTGCGACGCCTCCGCTCCCAACTCAACTCACATGCCCGACTCGTCGCGGAGAGCCTTGCCCAGCCGAAGCCTAACCGAAGCCTATCCAAATTTAAGCCGAGACGGCCTCCTCCGCCTCTCGCTGCGCGTTCCAGCATAGTCAAACTCGACGCCGTCTCCAGCGCGCTGCTCATCCTCGCGGCGGCTAGCCGTCATGCGACTCAATGTCTCCACTGTTGTGCAGCTCACCACCACCAGCGCGACGCCACTACATCCCTGCATGGCAGCCGGCAGTTCGACGGGTCGTGAGCGGCCACCCGACGTGCCCGACAGAGAGTCTGCGGACGTGCATGCGCCCATTGGAGACCTGCCGGCGGAGAGAGTGGCCTGGACGCCACCTAGCAGAGGCCTACCGGAGGGGAGATCGGCTTCGACTGTCTCCATTTCATACCCGGCGATGATTTTATGGGCGGAGTCTGGGAGCGGCTGGTCGCTTTTATTGAGACGGCTCGCCTACGGCTGCACATCTTCACCGGCGGAAGCGGAGGGCCTCGCGAACTCGCGACCGCTGAATCATGTCAACTCAAGAACTCTAGTGGCAATAATGCCGTTCCATTTCACGAGTTCATCTCTTGGGGACATGATTCGGCGGGTTCGCTAGGAGTAGACCTCGGCTCGCGGACCATTTTGATAATTTTGTGTGTTTTATTTATATGGTTCCGCGTTGGCAGTATAGCTCCCCCGTGAGACTAGCGTCGCCTTCCTCACTTTTTTCGTGTCTTCGACACCGGGGGCGGCCATGTTGCCGACGCAAACCTCT
Source organism: Nomophila noctuella (assembly GCA_958496325.1). NCBI lineage: Eukaryota > Metazoa > Arthropoda > Insecta > Lepidoptera > Crambidae > Nomophila > Nomophila noctuella. The sequence continues at coordinate 102,418 of OY292495.1, forward strand.
TTTTAACATTATATTTTTGAATTGTATATTTTCTTTTCTATGACGTTTTGATATTGATTTTGTTTTATAAGATTATACGTCATAAAAATATATATGGTTGCGAATTACTCGGAAGAGCAGGCGTTTTATTTTTCTTTGCTGCCGCCCCGATCCTGACCCGGCGGCAACAACTATGATTATTTAAAGAAAATGGGTAATAAATTTCTATGGGCGCAGACAGTAAGTGTACATAGAACTTACGAGAAGAACAAATTGCGGTCCCCAGTATCGTGCGATTAAGATTAAATGCGTAGTTGTTTGTTTATCAATTCGTCTCGTGTATGTTGTGGCCGCGTGTTCCCGTGGGCGGACGCGGTGACAGTAAACAAGTCACGAGCGACACAGGTATCTGGTATTTTTGTTTTCCCAGCGTCCCCCGTGTCCCCGCGCTCCCCCCCCCCCTCTCTGGTAACAATGAGGTATCTCCGCCGCGACCTTGAAACTACGCCTCGATTCCGAACTGCGGATAATCGTGTCAGGGCTGATCTCCGTGATTTTTATTGTTACAATAGATTTTGGCAGTCCTGCTTGCCGCACTAGTTACTGCGAAATAAGAGATGCGTGGCACTGATAATATTGGATACCAACCAAACAATGATGCTATGAGCACTTCAGTTACATCTTGAAATTTTATTCTTCTTCTTTTCGTGTCGATGGCAAACGAAATTTTATTTAAGTTTTGGTATTTTGAAGGCATATTTTGGTTTTAAAATGTACGCTGCATTCCTATGTTAGTACTTTTTTGTTAAAGGTTTTTCGAAATCAGATGTTAAATAAAGCACAAATTAAAAAGTTGGGGCGATTAGCTCGAGTGTTTGATATAATTTTCAAAACGCAAGATACCCATGGATGTTAGACTTTGCCTCACAGAACCTCTAAAGATGTTTTAGAAGAAATTAAGAAGATCTAGGCCTAGGGGACCATGTATCTTGTACCTACTCCGTTCCAAGCGTTCTATTTCCGCCATCGTCCTAAAAATGTTTATCTTAATTTGTGCCAAGGCTTGTCGCGCCGAGCAGGGCTTGCCTTGGCCGCTGATTTACCGCCGCTGCTATTAACGCATCCCCGCCCGGTACACGACTGCTTTGCTTTTATGCCCTATGCGAACTGCTGACACAGCTGGAAAGGATCACTGATGTAAACAGCCCTGATTTTTATGTCTGGTGGATCAGGCTTGCAGAAGGTTTGATCACCACAAGATTAAATGTATGATGAAACTGTTGTGTTGTTATTGTAATGTACCAATTTGAAGAGTACGAAGCTATCTAACCGAGTTGGAGGTTTTGGCATCCTTTTCAAAAAGCGCCTTTGCAATTATCGTTGATTATGTCAGAGTCATACAATTTAGGATAACGTTTTAAGTATTTAACATTACAACGGGACTAAACGCGATATTATTTTTATAAGTACCTGAGTTACTGCTTGACGTTTCGGCTGCGATGCTGCAGCCGTGCTCACAAGCGGACTGGATGGCGATGGCGGTGCGCGGCTTCGTCTACTGTAATGTTAAATAATTATAATGCAACGCGAAAGTTTAAAGTTATAACGTTTTAAGTGTAAACAGTAGTAGTAAACAGAGTCTAACTATTAGGCTAATGTTGTTTATCATGAAAGGTGTATCCAAAAAGTTCAGGTAAGCCTTCTATTTTTATTTGAATAATTCCTCCATTATAGGTAAATTGTGTTCTTTCTGAACGGTAAATGGAAAATAATGACATGATTTAACAATTACGGTGGCGGTCAAGTTTATGTTTCGTCTGTTGGTAAGTGTTTTTTTTGCTGTAGTTCAAATCTGAATCTTGTCTCCATCAACGACACAAAATCAGTCGACATCAGACCTACATACATAGTAAGTCAATAGTAAAACGTCGCTTTACGAGAATAAAACTAGCGCAGCGTAACATATCGCTGAGGTCTGATATTGCGCCGCGCCGGGGGATGCCCGAGGGACCAGTTCCAGAATTCTTCAGTACACATTCGGATAAAATTCCCCAGTCGCATTCAGTAGGAAGTAATCTATCGACACCGTATAGTGCAGGGAGGTGCGTGCGGGGCCCGGGGGGACGCGGGGCGCGGGGGTACCGGGGCGCGGGGCCCGGGGGACGCCGGCAAAACAAGCGATAAATCTAGCGACCTCTCCGCCGCGCGGCCTTCAGCCTTCGCCAACTCGACGTCCACTCTCAGGGATGCGAGTTGGACACGTTCAAGGGACAGAATCGGCTTAGTGATGATTTTGCATCGTTTCTAGTTATTCAATTTTGGAAAACTATTTTCTGATTAGTTCGCTAGTGCTACATTTGAAAACCACTTTATTGTTACAACTGTGCCCGACGATACCTTGAATTCATATGACATTATTTTCCTTCAAAGAAACTTCCAAAAAAAGATTGTGAGTAGGCCATCTAAAAATTCCGTTGCTAGGAACATTTATGTTGGTGAATGTCTCGGTATTTTCTCAGACAGATCGTATCTTATTCTTGTCAGTGCTCATCCTACAACTACGAATCGCGGCATCGCAGGCACTTAATAAAAAAAAATAAGAAGGGCTATTTTCAACCAGAGAAAGCCAGGTTTCGGAGAGTATTTATGATAAATGTTATTTACGTGTGAAAATCACAAGCAATTGAAGAAAATAAATTTCAGTAATAGTGTGGAGAGCAGGCGAGGCAAGGCAGCCCTGGCGGGTCGTGACAATTATTCGGCGGCGGCGCGTCCGCACCTGGGGACGCGCTCGATTTGCCGAACAAACCGAATCAACACGAGCCCGTTCAATTCCGTGGCTGTCTTGCCCGCGACAACTGCGGAGGCGACGGGCCTCGCCGGCTGCACGACCGCTGCATCGTGCCATCCTGGTTATTGCATGCACACGTGTTCAACTGTTCAGCTTGCTACTTGTGTTGAGGTTGTCGAGAGCATTATGATAGCTTATATCTTATGATGTAGAAATGGCATTGAATACATAAATGATAAAATTGCTGAACACGAGGAAAAATCCTTTATAAACTTTGTGTCTAAGTATTAAGAGGGTGTACGACTAAAATTTGAGACACATTAAGTTAGGCGCTAGAAGTGAGAAAGAAATATTCAACATAATTGAGCGACAATATTGCCTGCTCTGCTGAGTCCGCGAGACATAACAAAGGCCATCTTTCGTGGAAGATCTGCAAGAGCGGCGAGCCGTGGAGGTGATGACATACCTCCACGCGTGCGGGACGCGTCGTCCCCAAGAATAATTAAAAAGCGAGGGCAGCGCGAGCGGCGGCATGTAAATGCGTCGCCCGACGACAAATGCTTTCGTTTTTACTACATTCAACAATTTTTTTTACAGTCCGGACTACACATGTAATTGTCGTCTAATTACCCAATTACGTTGCGAGAAATTTAACGTAATGAAAGACACAATATACTCGTAGTATATTTTGTCCTGGCGTTTTGTCATCGGTCCCCAAGCTGGATTCAAATGTTCCTCATGGCTTTCCTCAGTTATGGTATCGCAGCTGTGTGCAAGCCACAACGAGTTATGATAACTTTCTTCTTGGAACTTATTTGTGTAAGGCACAGAAAATTTACATATACATATGTGTGCACTTGTAGGATTCCAAAGTTTGCAATATTCAGTCGATAAATGGTTATAAAAACACTGAGTTGACCCAATGTTGATGAACATTATCTCGTGGTTGTGTCGAGTTTCATCTTCGCTTTAATTCTCAGCGGTTGATAACTGTATCATACTTCTAGCCACGTTAAGGTAAGCGGCAGCTGTTTGTAGCGAATTTCTGATGAGGTGCAAATATAACACTTAGCACTCATGTAAAGTTTCTGTTTCGAGAAGGTTAATCGACCCAACTCTCATGTCACTGCATTAAAAACTTAGCCAGATAGTATGTTAGTGAAGAAGAATTACATGTGAACATGTTTTGTAATTGTCACACGCCTCGGTTTTAATACGAATCAAAAGAATACGATTCTTTATTCCGATTCACGTTTCCCTGCTTCAAAAATTGTATAGTATTTAAGTTACTTCTTTCCATGTAATATTCTACTCGAGTATGTATTTGTTCGCTATTTGAAACAAACATGTCGGCAGGATACATACCTACTATTGGTAAACGCTGCGACGAAACTCGAGTCCAAAGCAACAAATCTGCGATTTAGGAACTTTATTTTGTTTCGATCAACTTGAATAAAATAAACTGTACATAAGTACTCATACGAGGAGCGTATAAGTTGAACGAATTCTTGTCTCTTGCTGTATCATTTCCTGCTCTATTTGGCAGGGTATAAAGTCGAGAGTCGAGTGAGGTTTGCGGGTGCAGGCCTTCGTAAGCCCGCCCGCGAACTCGACTCACTTTTATGAGGGCAATTTGTCGGAGCGGCCGCAACTCGTTCCACTCGATTTTTGATATTGAAACTTTATATTTGCAGGCCGCGCGGAGACTTTACATGACACGTTCCATCTATCACCATCCGTATTCATAGTTGGGGCACGGATGGTAAACGTTCAATAGTTGAACGTTCATAGCTGAGAGCTTGCCTGAATGCCTACATAAATAGCGTTATGCGCGGTCATCTGATGTAGGCTGCAATACAGGTGATTTAGTAATTTAAAAAATCTTACGCGATTAATGCTTACTTAAGTACATAGTTTCGTTCGAGTTTCTAGTCCCAAATTAATTCTTTAAATGTAATTAACGGACATTGGGTTGTTTGTTTCACCTACAGCAAAAGCAACTGCGTCAACCGTAATCAGGAACAGTTATTCCAAATCGTATTAGCTTTGTTTTGTTGTTCCAGGTCCTATATCAACTCTCTTACTACCTGGTCCTCGTCCCGGGAGCGCCTGGTGTAAACCCCGGGAGCGGGCGCGGCCATTCGGCGACTCGCGCCGTTGCCCCGGGACGCTGTCAACCCGAGACCAGGAATCAATTTCATACGAGGAGCCGACCCAATAAGGCGCAGGCTCTCGTATCACTGTTATAGCAACCGTATACCTACTACTGAGGTGATAATCCAGGATTTTGGTTTAACTCAATAAATGCTACTTTTAATATTGAACATAACAACAAACCAATTATGTCTACAGCTTTACATAAAGATTTTCGATGAACTCTCTAGGGCACTGTTTGTAGCTGTGTCTTTTTGAACGGTGATTTAAAATTAATTAATCTATTCGAAGCCTCAGGAGACGGTGTGAGATTTATTTTATCCATCTAATAGGTATAATTTTCTGTAAGAAAAACCTTTTTATACAATGTACCAATGTTATTTACTGATCTTTATATATCTAAGAAATCAACGGGGCTATTGCTATTCTAACTGATAGTTTAGTTCGCATCGCAGTATAAGTGGCAAAATAAAAAAATGCCAGGGAACAGACCTTCAATCTATGGATCATTTAAAATGATTTCTAGAATTAAGATCTAGGTTTATCTATCTATACTTATAATAAATCTGTAGAAAGGTCAATTCTGTACATTAAATATATTTTCACAATAACTATCAGGGGGTGATTAGTGATCGATACTGATGCCAAAAATACAATCAGTAAATTTTTTGTCTGTCTGTCTGTCTGTCTGTCTGTCTGTCTGTCTGTATGTTCCTTATAGAAACAAAAACTACTGGACGGATTTTGACGAAACTTTGTACAATTATTCTTTATACTCCTGGGCATATTATAGGATACTTTTTATCACGCTACAATTAATAGGAGCAGAGTAGTGAAGGGAAATATTGGGAAAACGGGAGAATTTACTCCATTTTTAGGGTTCCGTAGCCAAAATGGCAAAAAAACGGAACCCTTATAGATTCGTCATGTCTGTCTGTCTGTCTGTCTGTCTGTCCGCCAGTCTGTCACAGCCACTTTTTTCCGAAACTATAAGTACTATACTGTTGAAACTTGGTGAGGGGATGTATTCTGTGAACCGCATCAAGGTTTTCACACGAAAACAGAAAAAAAATTAAAAAGTGGGGGGTCCCCATAGTCAGAACTGAAACTCGAAATATATTTTTTCATTGAACATATACGTGTGGGGTATCTATGGATAGGTCTTTAAAAGTTATATTATGGTTTCTTACATATTTTTTTTCTAAAGTGAATATGTTGCGTGACAGACCCTTCCAAAGTGGAAAAATGTGTGCCCCCCCTCTAACTTCCAAAATAAGAGGATGATAAAACTGAAATAAATATATAATGTACATTACCATAAAAACTACCAACGAAAATTGGTTTGAACGAAATCTATTCAGTAGTTTTTTTAAAACGTCAAAAATAGAATTTTACGGAACCCTTAGTGCGCGAGTCCGACTCGCACTTGGCCAATTTTTTAAGCTTCTGTCGCGTGTGCTGCTTTAATGGTTAAAGTTACATAAAAATCATGTACGACGGAAATATTTTTCATAAAATTGCCTAAAAAATATCCCTCAACAGCATATGTCTATCTTTCATGCTTGACTCACAATAACACGTGTAACATCCTGATCCAGATTGGTTTGAACGCGCTAATCTCAGTAACAACTGGTTCGAATCGACAAAATCTTTTGTATTGGATAGTCCACTTACTATTTGTCGAGGAAGGCTTTAAGCTATCTATAGTAACCCTGTGTACGGAAACCAAACCCATGCGGACGGAGTCGCTGGCGGCCGCTAGTGTAAAATATTTGTATAGAATTGCGACAGTAATGTTCGTTGAAAAGCGAACATTTGTAAGGTCTGTCTTCGGCCAGGCACGCAGCTTCCGCAGTTTATTTATTCACGTTAACGAGGGAACTCGCTCGGGGCAGGAATGCGCCGCCATTGTGATGGTAATAGCGTGAGTTACTGCCGCGTTCCGCGCGGCGCCGACACCTGCGCTGCCGCGAACCCTCAGCCGCAGGGCGTCGAGCAAGGTTTACGGCGAGTCAGGGTGGACGACATAGGGACTTTACTACTACCATTCCAGAGTCATTAAGTTAGCAGCCTAATATTAAGGCATCGCCAGTCCAGGAGAAAAAAATATCAATCTCTACGACAAACAAAATTTGTTCCTAATTTGTTACGCTCTGATTTGTGATCGTCAGAACGAAACTGTATTCAGACCAAGTACAGAAACTCAGTCTGCATCTCGTATTTTTATTTCGCTGCCATATTTTTCTTGAAGAAAAGTAACGAGTCATTTTGAGTCGCGACTAACAAAGAGCATGTCCCACTCGAGGCGCCCTCGCGTCGAAATCGGCGCGTCCCGGCGCTCGAGAGGCCGCAATTACACAGGTGTCCGCGCTCAAAGAAACGCGCTAATGCGCTGATAACAATGTACCGCTGCACGACGACCCGGCAATGCTCGCTGTTTTTTGACGTACACGAGTGCCTTTGCGTTACTCTCTCAAGAGAGTAAGGCTACAAGATGAGGACTTTGTCCCGCACTTGTCCAATATACAAAAATATTCTGCTGTTACTTTAAGGGTGATGTGGCCACTACAAGCCAAGAGCTCTTGCGATTTGGGACATGACTAATTTCGGCAAACAATTTTGAATATTCAGAAATTTTATTAGACATCTCAAGAGCACTTAAAATATGTATAATGCTCGCATATACATATGTAGGTAGCAAGTAGTTTCTTGTAAAGAGCATGTGAAACTGCTATGACAATACGATATGGAACTGTAGTCACTATGGAAGTTTTCTGCATTTGGGCACAAAGAAGATGATCACTACACCATCTACATCTGGCCTCAGCATCGTGGTTGTCTCAGCTCAGTTGCCCCTCGGTGCGAGGTGCGGGTCTCGACTGTCGCGCGCTCGCTCTTGACCCACTTCGATGACGTCTGAACAACCGCGCTCAGGGCTGCCTCACTGCCTGCCCCGCCGCCGACAACAACACAACAACACATCCTTTGATCGGCCGTTCATTATAATCTTCCTCATTGATTGGAATGAACACGTCTTGTACATTAGGGTGAAGGTACATGTGACATGAGTTAACGAGCTATGTACTATGTGCTAAGATTGTTATAAGTAAAATTAATTAAAAAGTAACAAATGTAGAATAGTATGAAATTCATGCATGTAAATATTATTTAAAAGTTCTTGTCAAATTAAAAATAGATCAGACAAAAAAGTTTGCAAGTTTGGTGGAATTAGTTAAAGAATATGATAACGAAAATATTGTGGCAGTACATTTTGGGGTAGGTACCTGATAGAAATTAATTAAATAGTAATAATGTAATATGACTTACTTTGTGGTGTGATTCAACATGCAATACGTTGAGTCACAGATAAATAAATAAAATGCGTGAGATATGCGTCCCCTCGCTGTCAATCGCGCATCTGTTGGCTCAGGCCACTTGCACTCATTAAATTATCGCGCACGAAAGGCTGCGGAAAACGTTGGCCATGCGCGCTCGCCCTCCATGACTTTATGCTCGTAGATAAACAAACAGGGTTTTGTTAATTATTTTCGTAGGCGTTATCTATACTTTTATAATAAAGCTGAAGAGTTTGTTTGTTTGTTGTTTGTTTGATTGTTTGTTTGTTTGTTTGTTTGTTTGTTTGTTTGTTTGTTTGTTTGTTTGAACGCGCTTATCTTGGAACTACTGGACCGATTTAAAAACATATTTTTGTGTTGGTTAGTCCATTTGAGGAATTCTTTAGGCTATTGGAAATCGAAATCCACGCGGACGGAGTCGCGGGCGGCCGCTAGTATACAATGATAATAAATAAGAATATCCCTACGGCGATGGCGGCCGATCTTACGATCAGCTAGGTACGCAGGTATAACCTATTCCCTCACTCACATAGTTCAGTAGGACAGCAATCTGACACGACCGTAGAGAGATCAAGCGGAGGACGGAGGAGCTCGGGATGAATATTGCCGGTCACCCATCCGATGTCTGGCCTCGGCGAACGTTCCTTAAGTTTAGCTACTGCAGGCCTAGCGTGCTTACGCCTGGCACCATCGAGCTCCTCATAATAGTATAGAGGGACCATAAATAGGTAAAGTAGGTGAAAATTGTTACGAGTATTTTCGCATAAAGGGTGCGTGCAACCCTGTGGGTTGTATGAGAGCGCTCGCCGCGGGACCGCTGTCCGCCGCTGCGCGTCAATCATTGCGCCCCCAATCTATTCACCCGATTCAATGATACTCGACTTTTGTCTAGCGAACTCTTTTGCTTCCTCAAACTTGCACAGTATTCAGTAATAACTAGCACGGAGGTATTTAATGAATCTTTTGTAGTGGTGACGGATTTCTGGAAACTAGAAGATACGCGAAACAGTTATTTACTACTCCTGTGATCAAATTGCTATGATGATGAGCTTGTCTCCTTATGTGGCCACGAAATGAAACTTACTTTAAAATATCAAGTTAACTTTAAGTCGATAGAGGTAGCAAGTAGCAACGACGGCAACTTATTTCGATAAAAACACAATGTACGAACAAATTGAGGAATTGTTTGTAACCATCCTGCAATGGATCTGTTATGGCGGCTTCTAATAAAGAGAAGTGAAAAGCGTCCATCGCGGGAGATGAAGCAATTGCCGCGATGTTTTACGACGGGTTCAATATCGTTTGCCGCTGCGTGATGAATTCCGCTTCTGTCTCGGCGCTGGGTTTATATTATGCAGTGACCAATGGTTACAATGTTTTGGAACCTCCCTTGCATTTTTATACGCAGTGGGTAATGGTAACAATCTAACAATGTTTTAAAACCTGCTTTGCATTTTTATGTTCTGACCAATGGTTACAATGTTTTTAAAGGCCAATGGTTTAATTTGTTGAAGCTCATTCGCAATCTTTTGACCAGAATGAAGATCATGCTGCCCACTCACAAAGATTTTAGAGATCTAAAGACTTATTTTGGAAAAATCTGAGTAGCTAGTTTAGGGGTAACTTTTAGATATTTCCAAGGCCGAACAAAGAACGAAGGCCAATTCATTTAAAAAGAAACTGTTAAACATAACTCATCTTATATGGAATTAAGATAGTTTAAGTTTATTCGTTATATTCTGTAAAATAATAAAATTCTGTAATGAAAATGAGTAATATGATATTATCTAAGGCCTCGGTCTACACATCCAGTAAAATATTTTACTATATCAGAAAATATTTTGTAATTAATTTGACAACCGTGAAAGAGGTGATACCTACTGAAAATACTATTATTTATTATAATTTTGCGTACTTTACCCAAAGGAGTTTTCATTAATGCTTAATATTAATAATATTTGGAACCTACTGAGCCTGTTTCATTAAAGTCTTAAAAAGCCAGACTAGACCGATCTCAAAGAAATTACAATATAATAATAATTTGTAACTCTTGATTATATTCATGCCTAGACTTGCATGAGTAAGGGTTTCTTGACTTCTTCACTAATTAGATGCTCATTTATTAAAGAACGTCTGTGTGAGGCATGTGTGATTCTTATTTCAAGAGAAGCTATTTTAAAATTATAATTTAAAATGATTTCAGAGAATGAAATGCTCAGTCAATTCTAAGACCTAAAATAGAATTTCTTTTATCGATACAAATGTTTTAATAGTCACTGAAGCCATAGCTTGGAGTTTGAAATTTGATGAATCGCGTCTCTACAGACTAGCGCGCACAAACCACTATTTACAAAACATAGGTGTAGATGTAGGTAAATAAATAGATACGTTTTCGATAACAGTATTGACAGCGTTTGTATTTGCGATACGTCCCGCACTATGCTGCGCTCGATTACACCCGTATTGTGCATTTTTACCCACAATTTAATAAAATAAGTTTATCCTCGAGGACTGAAATACTCCGTGGCAGCGCTGTCAGGCTAAGTTGTCCGGTGGCGCCCCTGGCGGCTAAAGAAGCAAGCTAAAGTATGATTACTTTTGCAACAACCGGATAAAGAGGCAAGGTCCGGGAAGTTAATTCTAGTAAGACAACACCGATATAGAATAGTTCGTTGCAGGCCACTTTGCTGCATTGAAAATGGGAACTTGATTTCTGTTAAGAAATTAAACTTTGCGTTCTCAAATGTCTTAATATTTTTTGAATTAATTTGCTTATTATAAATCTATGCTATGACTAACTATCTTTATACTAAAAGAAAAAGAAGGCATCTTTTAGTGATCAAAACATTATTAGCAGTATGTCTGTAACTTTTTAGAAAATATTATTAGCAGTATGTCTGTAACTAAATATATCGGCACGCGGTCTCCCGCCACGCACGGGAAGCGCGGGCTAAACAAAGCGGCCTAATTTGCAATATCACGGCCCGAATTAATTAAAAGTCTTTTAATAAAAACAGTAAATTGTCGGCGTATCGCTTTTTTTTGCTTAAGCGCTCAAGTATCTACCCAATTATTGGGGAACACGTTTCGATTTAATAAAGCAATTTGGAAAAAGGGCAATTTGCATTGGAATGAGGGAAGGGAAGGGTTGATGCGCGGCCGCGGGCCCGCACTAGTCAGTGCTCAGGTACACTGGTACTTGCAGGGGATGACGTTCTTGTTCAAAATTAAGTACACGAGGACTCTCTTAGAGCCAATTGGATGTCACCACGCCTCTTCATAAGGCATTTGTTTTTTTTTTAAACCAGATGATTAGACGATGTACTGAACTTTTTAAACACTACATTGCTAGTTACAGCGGAATATTAGTAAGGCAAAGTAGAAAGAAAAAACTGGCCAAGAGCGTGTCGGACACGCCCATGAAAGGGTTCCGTAGCTAAAAGATGGCCCGACCGCTTAAGACACCATTTAGTAAGGGCAACTGCACGTCATAAGTTGGTCGAGTTGTATAAAAATAACTATGTATGATACAGAGTTCGCTATAGTTTTCGTTGAAAGTACTTACTTGGAGGTATACAGGTATTTTTTTTCAGAATTATTGTAATAGTATTTCAAAAGTTAAAAGGGGGGGGGGGGACGCTCTAATTTTAACTTTGTATTAATATATCTCGAGACTGGGGTGTTTGATCCACATGGTTTCAATGCAAGTTTTATTGTATTTAAAAATACCTTTTTAACGATACCTCACACGATGGGGTAAGTCGAATTTTTTTTCGAATTTACTTTTCGCTGTATGGGAGGGGGGGTAAAAATAATTATTTTTCGATTATTTTAAAAACCACTTCTTGAATTATCACTATTCATCTCTCCACCAATTTTCGTGGCAACCGGTTCAGAAACGGCGGAGAACGAGCCAGGACAGACAGACAGACATGACGAAACTATAAGGGTTCCGTTTTTTGCCATTTGGCTACGGAACCCTAATAAAAACGAGGTATGCTTAGAGTGTTTTGGACTCTATAAAAATCTAACTTGTTAGTCTGATGGGAGAGTGTCAAATACTAACGTACTAATAGAAGTATGTAGTTTCGCAAAAACGTAGGATACAAACTATCTCGCACCACATTCAAGATAGGAAAAAAATGTTTATATTCATTGCAATTTGTAGTCGCAATGTAGTGGAAAAAGGCTCGTTCAATCTAGTTTCCCTTCCATTCAAGTTGCATGGGCCTTTGAAAAACGCACGCAGATATCACCCGCCGCCGGATCGCAAGTCGTAACTCTAAATTGATCGTCACGTGACAGCTCCCACCACCCTGGCTTGGGCCTCCAAACGTTAGGCTACGTCGAGGACACTAGCGAACTTTCTTATAAAATGTGCGAAAAAGTGCCCCTAAAATTTAATCATCTACTATGTTAACTAACAAGGATGCCCGCCGCCGTTGTTAATTTTTTTCAGATAACTTGGTCCAAATGCAGACGTCATATTAATTCCAACAATGTAACAATTTATCGTGTTTTCGTGAAATATAGTACTGCATATTTGACTGCTCTACTGCTTGTTTTAATAAATCGAAAAAGTTAAGGCAGTTCTTATACTAAACTCTTGGAATGTCCTCAGCTGGCGCTGGCGGCTGGGCACCCTCACCGCCCGCCGTAAAGCGAGATACGGCCGATCTCGCCGCGCCCCGCATTGCATAAGTTCCACCTATAATTTCCGATCCCTAACCTACATCGAGCGGAGGACAAGCCCGCTAACTTTGCACGACCAGTTACCAAGTTCTATTTCGGTGCTACGATTCCTCAGAATTTATCTTTATGAATAATTCATCTCAGATTTAATAGTTTATATGAATCCTTTTCACTCTGTAAGTAAAGTGGTTTGTATATTGCGCCGTGATTTTGGCATGAGAAAATATTTGGTTTGTCTGAATATGCTTGTGGGATTAAAATGAGCAGTTTGGATGTTGTAGATGTATTTACGACGTAAATGATTAAGCAGAGGCCTGTTACCTGAGCATTGGAGTTACTACGATAAGCCTTTAATTATGGAATTTCGAACATAAGCTTGCACTACTAGTACAAAAACATTTGCATTATAAGGATATTAAACTTGTGATCTATGGTGTACTAGGCAACATCTCATCTTTGTTTTAATTTTAAAAACACGGGCGTTGTGTAAGTTGTATTTTAACTGTTTACGTTAAACTTGAATAATTTTTCGTTAAATTCCCTCATTTTTTCAATCACCTCATTTTCTTACCACATTACTTTGGCGTTATAAAATGTAATTATACAATTTCACAATACATTTAAAAAAGTGCAAAGTATTCTTACTGTGTGACTGTGTGATGTGATTTATTAATTTATCATGCATGCTAAGCTAATGCTTCTGGTGTTGCCAATAACTATGAGCGGTTATTGGTTATTCAAATACTACTATGTTTGTTATTTACTAGTTTGCATCCATTCCTGTAAGCTTAGTGCATGGGTCACCTCGATGAACGAGCTCTCGCGACGCCAAACTACACCCTTAACTCTATGGACAATTAATTGATCTTCTTTAATCCCTATGCTTTGTTCACGAAAAACTTGGTACGGTCTTTTGTAGAAAAGTTAATTCTATTATTTCAAATAAAGTTTCTTTCCATCAGGTCAAACTTTATGCGAACAATTAGATGAGATTCGACACGATGGCTGTTTTCTGAAAACTAGGTTTAAGAATGCTTTTTGTATCGAAAGAATCAGATCAGATAACTTTTTATCTCAAATCATGCTATTACTGCATTTTAAAATTTATGACCGAAAGATTTTCCTTCACTTTACTAAAAAGAAAATACCTTGCCTTTACGGTTACACAGTAACGGTAACACAGTAATAGACCCACATTATTATTACCTTTGTCATCAGAATGCTGTAAGTATGTTGTCCAAAGGTTAATAGCGGTAATATTCACTGACATTCTTCTTCTCATTACGTCTTATTATTATATAAGCCGAGAAGCTATTTAAGGGAAAGCACTTAAGCCCCGTTCAATTACTTCTAGTAATTTTATCCTACAAAGCGGCGCGACGCATCAAAGAAAACTAAAAATAAGAAATTCCCTCATCATAAATTATTTCTGCTTTTAGTATTCAGAGGGCAAGTGGTAGAGGGAAATTCGAACTACAGATGATATTAATGTGCTGAAACGCGCCTAAGTATTCTATTTTATGTACGCGTATTGAAGGCGCTAGGTTGCTTATCATTCTGCAAAAGACGCTCTCTAGGCCTTGACCTAGTTAACTTTTGAAAGTTCAAAGAAGTCATTCTCATTTGATCAGTCTGTTTATTAAATTATTAAATTTCTCAATAGATTTCCCTGTAAACAAGCCTGCCAAAGTTTAAGATAGTTAATTATGAAACTTTCTATGGTTCTTTGTTTTGAAGTTAATAGAGAGAGTTTTGGAGAAATATAAATACAGTTTATTAAGCAACGACAGCAAGAATATACAGGTGACATAAAAGTCAAGTGTACGTATAAGAAAACAATATTCAAAATAATAAAAAATTGTTATCAATAAAACTAGCTAGGGTATTATATAATTATTATGTAAACGTGAAAGTTTAACAATTTGATATCCGGAGAGACTTTTTGTTCGCTTTGACTTTGCTTATGCGATTGAGTCTACGTTAAGTGACATGAACACCGGCAACATCAGCAGTGTCACGAGGAGCAGATAATAAGCGTTCCTTTATTCTTTATTTCTAATTATTTCGATTAATTTAGAAGACTGCGGGCGCACGTGAAGCCGGCGCAAAGGTTATTAAACGTACGGTGCTCATTAAGCGGCATTACAGCGTTCTCGTGAGCAAAAACGCTAAGGAAATTAGTCGCAATGAGCTAATCGGCTTACACCGCGGGCCCGGCTCAGCCAGCGCCTCACACAACATATTCATAACTATTTACCTCGAATGAATGGAAAAATACTCCTCGAGAGATTATATCTCACATTGCTCTTAGTGCATGAGGGAAAAACTCGCGAAAGAACGTTTGTGAGCTAATTTATTTTTTACGATCTGGACTACGACAAAGTCGGATTGTTTATTTAAAGCTCGTTTTAAAGTTAATGGAAGTTCTAATAGCACATTTGATTTCAAAAGAAGACTTAAGGATTTATTTAAATACAGCAATAAAGAAAAGTTTAAAGAGGGATGCCGGAATAAGGCCCAGAAGTGCACACGATGTTCCATTTTATAAAAATAGCTAAAATATTCGTTCTTAATTATTCGCGCTATTCGTATGTTAGAAGTTGGGGTTAATATAACAAAAATTAATAGAAATTAAACTATTTATTAACCCCACCGGAATTGCGTCCTTTTGACAGATATGTGTAAACAAATCTATCTACGCCCTATCAGCATTAGAGTAAAGCTCAAATTCGTGTGTATCGAGCCGACCTGCGGCGGGCTCGTGTGTGTTAAGAGTTGCCACTACAGAAATATAATTTCAGATAATCGATTATAAGAGAATATCGAATATTATTACGTTGGTGGATCTTAGCTAAAATAGAAATAAAAATACCTCTTACAATTTATCTACAGAAATGAGGTGAATAATTGGTTGCAATTTTTAAGATACCCGTACGATCCCGTACGATCGTGACATGAGGGGTAACATGCCTAAAATAAAAAAATAAATATATTTCAGTGTCATTATCCTATTTATCTTTTAAATATTTTATAATCTTAGCAAAATATTTTCATGAAACGTATATTTAAGGCTGCATTATTTTATAAAACTATATTAGAATCGAATAGATCTAAAATCGAATATCGATATTTTTTTACGCAATGGAAACACTAAATTAACTGCCAATTCAACTGTCAAACTTCAAAATATCAAAAATTAATTGTGTTTTTCTTGCATCAACAAAGTTATTTCGTGCGTTTAACTAAACAACTTCATCATGAATACTGACTCCGACGATCCGGGTTCGGCCGTAGCAGGTAAACAAATACTTTTTACAACCTTCAACAGCTAATATGGTGGAAATCGTAGATTGTATTACTGATGGAAAATAATAAATATGCATTTACCCAAAAACACTGACTTTTTTTAAACCCTTTCTTTCGCCAGTTAACTAATGACTATTTACTCTATATTTCCATAGTACTTCCATATGTGTGCACTGTGGGCCGGAACTTCTATGGCCAGCCGGCGTCCCCCTTTAGACACGATTGCTACTTGTAAATGTAATTTGAATTTTAAAAAGAACTCTTAGTTAATTTGATGTCATAGCGTTACGTTTAATTTTTTACGCTTTCCAAAATACATTTTATAGATTGGATAATCCATAAATAATAAGCTTAAATTCTTATGCCAGCAATTATGATTAAGCAGTTAGTTAACACTTCAATCGGCTAAACGGACAGATTATTTCATTTCGGTTGCTACGTATTCGTATTACATATAACGACGAGGTAATTTTTTTACAATGTGAGTACATCATTCATTCATTCATTTATTCATTGCATGCTACATTGGGTACAAAGTATTATAAAATGTGTACACTGCTGGTCTTAGGTATTACAATGTAGCGCCCTGTAAGGGCGTTGCACATTTGAGAGGGCAAATATATTAATAACAATTTTTATCGAGAATGAACTCAAGTAGGAAACTATATGAATATTGCACAATAATCTTATTACAATAAATATCTTTCATATTCTATCTCTATTATATTATACATTATACATCTATTATATTCATGTATGAATATGAATATTATTATTATATATTATGGAATTTAAAACGTTATGTTAAATGAATTATATGTAATTTAAACATTATAAATAAAAAGCATTTTTTTTTTAATTCTATGTTTTGTTGTCATCGTCAAAAAAATCTGAAATACTATAATAACATTTTGTAACTAATAATTGTTTAAGTTTACTTTCAAAAATTGTGTATTTGTCTATGTTTTTAATTTTATTTGGGATATTATTATAAATTTTAATCATCATTGAATGTGGGGCAGAAGAGAATAATTTTAATTTTGAAAAAGGTAGTTTTAATTTATTTTCATATCTGTTATTTCTTTTTATCATATTAATAGGTGAATACAAATTATAGTTCTTTTTAACAAATTTGCAAGCTTCGAATATGTATAGACAAGGCAAAGTTAGTATGTTTAGTTGTATGAAATGTGGTTTACAAGAGTCTGTTTGTTTAATGTTTGCTATTATTCTGATACATTTTTTCTGCAAAACAAATACCTCATTGATGGTCGTACAATTTCCCCATAGTATTATACCGTACGAAATACGAGAGTGGGCAAAGGCATAATATGCTGAGACTGCAGTTTTTGTATTTGTAGTCCGTTTAAGACGTCCTAGGGCATATGTAAAAGAAGACCATTTACTAGTTAATTTGTCAATGTGGGGTTTCCAGCTGATGTGGGTATCTATTTCTAGTCACAGGCTTCATAAGACTGGGAAGTCTTTTATTGGACTAAGTGTCAAAATATTTAATAAACTACCAGAAAGTGTAATTGAATTTCCTAAAC
Organism: Nomophila noctuella; assembly: GCA_958496325.1. Lineage (NCBI taxonomy): Eukaryota > Metazoa > Arthropoda > Insecta > Lepidoptera > Crambidae > Nomophila > Nomophila noctuella. The sequence continues at coordinate 120,246 of OY292495.1, forward strand.
AAAAATTTAAGTTGTTCATTAAATCAACCTTAATGAAGAAAGGTTATTATAAAATAGATGATTATTTAAATGACAAATATGCATGGACATGTTAATCTGCTCAGCCGCACTTATTTTGTATTTAGTTTTAAGGTATATTTGACATAATTGTAAAATTGAAATTTATTTTTAAAAAAGGCAAAACTGTCTGAGTTTCTTGCGGCGTCTCTTCTCAGCAGGCCATTCACGTCGAGGCGCTGGTAGGGTAAAAAAAGTTTTGACGTGCAAAAGAATTTACTAAGTGAATCAAATTGCTAAATAAATCATTATTTCATTATTATTTCATTATTTCATATGCCCAGCATAGTAGCTGAATTTACACTTTCTATTATATTATTTTTATATGTGTAGGTAAATTTTAAAGTGGTTTTTTGATAAGGCTTGAATTGAATTAATTTAGTTTTATTTAAGTTCAACAGTAAGTTGTTTTGATTAAGCCAGCCTGTAATGGAATCTAATAGTAAATCTAAGTCTTTTGTCAAAGTTATTGAATTGGAGCAAGATAATATAACAGAGGTGTCATCCGCAAAAGATACACTGTCAAACGGAAGTGATTGCGGCAAATCATTTATGTAAATTAAAAACAGGATACAGCCAAGCACGCTGCCTTGGGGAATAGAACCGGTTACGGGGACTATATCTGATCTTATAAATTTTGTTTTTCCCGTTTCGAAGTTGACATATTCTATTTCTACACATTGAGAACGGTTTGTGAGATAGGACCTGAACCAATCAAGCGCAATACCTCTAACCCCGAACTTATACATCTTATTCAAAATAATTTTATAATCAACCCTATCATATGCCTTGCTCATGTCAAGGAGCAAACCAACTGCGTATTCTTTATTATTTATAATGTTTAGTATTTTCTGAATGTATTGATAGATTGCTAATATTGTATTTCTATTTTTACGAAAACCAAATTGTGTGACATTGAGAACCTTGTACTTTTCAAGAAAGGATGTGAGCCGTTTTGACATAGCTGATTCCAAAATTTTTGCTGATGTAGGCCGTAAGGCGATGGGACGGTAGTTGCTAGTTTCAGTTTTGGCACCTTTCTTGTAAATCGGTTTTACAAGCGATACTTTAAGGGAGTCGGGGAAGCTGCCCTCCATGAATGATTGGTTGATTAGCAAAGTGTACGGAAAAGCAAGCTCCTGCGCACACGCCTTAACTAACCGTGGTGGTATTTCATCTAACCCGAAGCTTGATTTGTTTTTTAATTTTTTTATTATAAATGGTAAGTTTCTTTTATATCCACAGGCTGTAAGTATAGGGAGTTATGTACTTTATTTGTAAGCTTAATATTGCTGTTATTGAAAGTTTGATTCTGGGTTTGGTTCTGAGTATTGCTAATTATAGTAAAATATTCATTAAAACAGTTGGCAATAATCTTTGGGCATTTTTGTTGAGTGTGATTGTGTGACAAGACGATATTTTGTTTTACTGATCTAGGTTTATTACAAGTTTCATTATTTATAATTTGCCACATAGTTTTACTTTTATTAGATGAATTATTATATTTGTTAACATAATGTATTTTTTTTGACATTGAAAAAGCTTTCCTTAACGTTTTAGTGTAAGATTTATAGTAGTCGTGTATAACTTTATTGTTTGTTTGTGTTGTTAGAAGTTTTAATAATCTTTTGTTCCTACTAGACATTTTAAGACCTGTAGTAAGATACGGTTTCTTAGGCTTAGTACAAGTTTTGACATGGGTTTGTGACATAAAGCCATGTGCCTACATGTGACATAAAGCCGCTGTAGCGGGCACGGGACAGTCAGTCATAGCTTTGTTTGGCCTTGTAGTTGCAATCAGCAGACACGGCGCCTACGGTGACGAGAATAGTCAACTTGTCCAACGAAAACATTTACAAATGTAGTAGAGTAATGATGCGCGAATAAATTATGAACAAATAGTTTTCATCCAAAAATATTTCTCATATATTCATATTGTATTTCAAAAGCTTTGGTTAAGGTGATATTTATTTCTTTTTCTATCCATTGCGCTAAAGCAGAAGGGTAAGGTTAAAAGGGCGCGCTGCTTCACTCGTCTTACATTTGGCACAAGCGTTCACCCCACGTCGGTTCGACATTTCATCTCTTCAAATCCACTGTACCGTCAATAACAAAAGAGGTCAATCGGGGATAAGAAAATACCTGATAAGTGAGTAAGGGTCACGCGCAGGGGAGGGCCCGTATTTCTTGCCGGTGCCGGAATTTATGACCGCCTGCAATAATCGGGTTATATCTGTAGCTATGTACTTCCGTCTTATTTTATTCTTTATACTGTTAAAGCTTCTATTGAAATGTAAACTGGATCTTTAATCATGATGTAGGAAAATATATTTACAATATACAGCGGCAAAGGCAGTTAAGTTGAATATCGCAAAGAGCTTTCGGTCTAGCACTGCAAAGAGTAAGAACGAATATCGTCGCAGAAATAACTTGTTTGATTTAGTAAACCCTCTCTGTCTCAAACTTGAAAAGGTGTAGAAAAGTGTGGAAGAAGGGATCTCCAAATTCAATGATGGATGGGTGAGCGTGATGCCGCGGCGCGACGAGGCGCTGCGACGGCGAGCGGGCTGGCGGGCATCCACATACATTACAATGATAACATGTAATTTGTTCTTTGGGAAAGATTCGTAGTTAAATACTGTTTTACAAATCGACTTACGAGTGGCAATTTCCATTCAAATTGAACCGTTTTTAAGTATCGCAAATTGTTGTAATTAATTAGGAGTCTTCTCGGCTCACATTTATCATTCCCATTAATTAAGAACGAGACTTGTTTCAGGAGCGTGTGTTAAGGATTTCCCGGCTTCGTTGCCGATAAATTACGCTTCCAACGCAACGCTGTAAGTTAAAAACGAATTAAAATCAAGGTGAGCGAATGTAAATTCCTTCTTACTTCTCCGGCGACAAACGAAATGAGTTACCTATTTGTGACGTTTTAGGGTTAGGGCTTTTTGCTTCGCGTATCTGGAGAGGGATTTATGGGCCCGAAGGGTCGAATTATGCCGGCGAACGCCGACAATTATAGGGTTGAGTTTCAATCGCCTCCCACGCCCGCTACCTTTGATATTCATGTTGGCAACAGGATTGCGGCGCTCGAGGAGAAGAAATGAATCGAACTCCGAGCCGCGGCGGCGCGGCGGCGTGTGGAGATTGATGGGATAACGCGAAAGCGCGCTCGAGCGGAATGCGACTGCGAGGAATTAAATTAAGGAGTGTTTACGTTTCGTTGTGTCGCGATTTTAGTTCACAAAATATATATTGAACGATGCTTGCTATGAAAGTGTCCCCTAGTAAAGCTATTTATATAATCTGATAACCGAAGAATGCTTCTTATTTTGGCTAAAGAACCAATTGCCCTTGATGTAATTAAAATCAGGATCATAATTACTATTAGGCTAATTTTTTCCAGGTCATACGAAGATGAATAATAACTGTCAGTAGCATCACCGCAGGGCAGTCACCCGTGCAAGCGGACACGGCGGAGTAGAGGAGCCCGCCGCACCGGCAACCGACGCGTCGCAATTATCGCGCGCGCCGCCCGCCGCCGCGCTCCTATCGCTAACGAGATCGCAGCCAAATTAGCGAGGCATTATTGCTATATTTGCATTATTATTGCTATATTTACATTGACGCTGTGTTTGGACTAGCGGCATTACCGTAATGGGGCAACTTCGTGATTTAATTGTTATAAATGTTTCACAGTGTATCTGTGGAAATGGCAACGCGACTGCATTACATTTCAAGCGGGAAATTTCAGTTATAATAATGATTCTGTATTTGTAAGCGACATGAATATTACTTATATTAATGAAATAAGTTTGTTTATGTTATTTGTAATAATTGATTAAGGGTTGATTGTTAAGGATTTGTTGTTTTTTAGAATGGCATAATTGAATGAGTAAATGTTTATCTTTTTGCGGGAAACCTAGTGTACCTCACACAAGTTACCACTTTAAGAAATTTAAAATGTCGTTTTGTTAGCAAAAAATATATCCAAATTTATACTGAATAACAAATTCGTGGTTAAAAAAAAATATAGTGAATACGTGAGACGATACTCGAGTATGAATCAATTTAACGAAGTTGTTAAAGTGAGACCATCCAATTATTTTGCAACTTAACTTAGTAAGTATACAAATTGGTAAATATTGAAAATTAATTTTGTAGTTCTAAAGTAATTGTATGCATGGAGACATTTATAAGCTCATTTAAAATTGGTAACAAACGACGTTAATTAGAAAGTCTAGACCAGACGCAATCTGGGGAACGATCAAATAAAATAAGTTCGTTAAAAAGGGATTATGCATTGAGACAGAACTCACTGGAATATTTTTATTTAGAATAAGCGATAAATGAAATATCTCCTTAAAACTAAAAGTAGTCAAAATGGCATTAGTAGTGTCTGCAGTTTTATTTCATCTCATTAATCATGAAGATAAGCTAGTCTGAGCAGAAGTACCTTCATAATTTTATTTTTTTCTAGTATTTGTTTTAGGTAGCAAACGGTCATTCCTTTTTTTGGTTAAGATGATTTTCTATTAATTTATGTATTCAGTACAAATAACATTTACAATCATAAATTAGTTGAATGTTGAGTTAACAACATTGGTCAAAAAAATGTGTAACGTAAAGACATGCAGTAAGGACGCGTTGATTTAAAACAAAGTATACTTGAATTCAGTGACCTTCAAGTAACATACCTTAGTAATAAAATTATTTAAGTAACACACAGCCATGCCACCTGCAAGTGTGCTTATCTCTTAAATCTATAGATAACTAGCGGCCGCCCGCTACTCCGTCCGCGTGGATTTCTTTTTTTTCGAAATAAAAAGTAGCCTGTGTTCTGTCTCAGGGTCTAAAGATTGTCTGTACCAAATTTCATCAAAATCGGTTGCGAGGTTTAAGCGGGAAAGCGTAACAGACAGACAGACAGACAGAGTTACTTTCGCATTTATAATATTAGTTGGGATTAGTTGGGACTAGCGGCCGCCCGCGACTCCGTCCGCGTGGATTTCTTTTTTCGAAATAAAAAGTAGCCTATGTTCTGTCTCAGGGTCTAAAGATTGTCTGTACCAAATTTCATCAAAATCGGTTGCGAGGTTTAAGCGGGAAAGCGTAACAGACAGACAGACAGACAGAGTTACTTTCGCATTTATTAGTTGGGATTAGTTGGGATTGGTACAACTAATTCGAGTCTGCATGGTGCTGGTCCGACCCAGCAATGGGGCCAAGTCTTTCGGGTGACAGATAGAGCGAAAGTTTGTATGTATGGATGTATGGATGATTGTTACTCTTTCACGTAAAAACTACTGAATGGATTTGAACACAAAGGATATTGGAAATCGAAATCCACGCGGACGGAGTCGCGGGCGGCCGCTAGTCTTTTAATATTTTTATATAATAAGCAAGTTTGGGAGTTTAAATATGATCGATACAAAAAATTTTCAATTTATTCTATACCTTGATTGTGGCCTCATAAGTGGATTAATGATGAATGACGAAATATTGATTATTATAGATGAAAAGGGGTCGAGTGAAATGAAATCATTAAATCCCAACTAATCCCAACTATCCCAACTAATATTATAAATGCGAAAGTAACTCTGTCTGTCTGTCTGTCTGTCTGTCTGTCTGTCTGTCTGTCTGTCTGTCTGTTACGCTTTCCCGCTTAAACCTCGCAACCGATTTTGATGAAATTTGGTACAGACAATCTTTAGACCCTGAGACAGAACATAGGCTACTTTTTATTTCGAAAAAAAGGGATGAAGGGGTTGAAATAGAGGAAACCGAAAACCACGCGGACGGAGTCGCGGGCGGCCGCTAGTCCTCTATAAATCAGAGGTAAAGAACAAACATAAAATTATTCTACAATTTGTAAACACATATTCACATAACGTTTATTTATTTAAAATTATTGTGTTATTCTTGCATTGGAATGGAGTCTACTTATTTTGTCAGTATTATTGACATCAAAAAGAAATATTAAATAAAGATAACTTTCTTCAGGTTAGCTGCCTCGAGCATTAGAAGTATAACTTCCAAATAATTTAATACGATGGATAAACACGTGAAGTGAACCGCGAGAAGTGGATATTTATAAGGAAAATATCATTTTCCCTCACGTCAAAAGGGATTCCGATGACGCCGCGCCGACATACGATATCGGCGATTACTGTATGAAAATGACAAAAACGACACTCGACACTTGAATGTCTGTTTGGTTAGAATTTGCACTCTACGACGCTCGCTTTAGAGGCGGTTGTTGTTCGTTTCGACTGTTAAAAAAGTTTGTTGAAGCAAATGTACCGTGCGCAGTTGTCGGTCAAGTCGAGTGATCGTATTACGATAGAGGAGGGCGCGGTCCTCCGAGACAATAGAGCGGCGACTCTGCTGTATGAGTTATAGATCCATCCGAGGCGCGTCAACGCGAAAATGTTCTCGACAAACAAGATTTTTTGTGATGTGAAAAATCTAAGATGTTTATACTGTTGTTATGAGTTTTTTTTCAAGTAAAATAGTATAAAAAGTTGATAATAATACCGATGCTACAACATTGAGGAACTACTACTACGTATAGATAGAGGTGACATCACGAACAAAAATTTTCTTACCCGCATTGTAGTCCATGGCCCACAAAGTTGCCGTCTAATTTTCTTTTTTTGACCATTTTTAAAACCAAAAAATGTCATGTTTTGTTTTCAAAACATGTACAATCATTATAAGACGAAAATTAAGATGGTGGCGTGTTTATAAAATAGATAAAAAGACAAAAATATCACTGAATTATCCGCCCCCTTCCCTCCATTTGACGCAAAACTTTTGTTCGCGATGTCCACTCTATAGGTACCTACCTACGTAGTTGTAAAACCAAAATGTGCTACAACTACGTGTGTTAATTAAGTTATATTTAAATAAAACTTTATGTTTTACATTCTCGGCCTCTTAATGAACGTGTCATAAATCAATCCAGGAAGTGCATTTGCGTGTTCTAGTTCTCCGTGAGTCTCGCTTTTGCGAGGATTTACCGAGTTCCAAAACTCATTACCTATACCTACGCTGACTTTAAGCAATGTTTTTCCATGTTTTGTGGCAAATCTTTTCTTTATAAAGCGTTTGTATTAAACACAACATAAAGAGTTGTCACAATAATAATTAAATATAATTGGATGAAAGTGTTTCAAAATCCAACTTCGCAGTGGCGTGCATAGTTTTTTTCACTTGGTAGGCACTAAAACTATTATGCATAACTAACCCAATCAACCGCGCAATTGAAAATGATGCTAAAAAAACAATTGATAGCCATAAGTTCGTTGTCTCGTCAATATCAATCAGCTGACACAAACAAAATTCTAGATTAGACTTACCAATCACTGCAATTTCTTCATTGTTGTATATTCACACACATCACAAAACAATAACACAACACCACTTTAGTTACATCACAGGCTGAACTTCAAAAAACCGAATTTAAATTATACATTTTTAAAGATTTACTCGCACTTAGTTCTCTAAGTAAACAGAAGAAAAAACATGGCTGACGTAGTTCGTGTAAAAGAAATCATTTGACTACTTTTTAATGCATAAAACGGAAATAGGTACAAATTGGAATTAAAAAAAAGAAGTTTACATCATTAATTTATTTATTCGAAATTCAACTAACCAATTACTTGTTAACAGACATATAATGTTATGATTTTAGAGGTAAAAAATATTAGTATGTAACATGAGAACGCTAAAATTGATTGTTTTAGCGCCATCTATTGACATGCAGCTAAACTATCAAATACATTTTGCACAGTTGTTAGTCTGCAGAACGCGAAATAAATAAGTTAAGTAAACTATTACATTTGCATATCAAAAAAATCATAATAACTTCTATGGAGACAATTTTATCATTTTATAGGTAAAAAAAAGTAATGAAAACTTGAGAACGCCGTACATTTAAAAATATTGATTGGCTTTTAGCGCCATCTTTTGACGGGCAGACTGACTGTCATAACACTAAGATTCCGAAACAAATTCTCATCTTTTCATTTCTTTATATTGAATATACTTAATAGATAGATGATACCACGAAAGATGACTTATAACTACTTTTTTAATAATTATTCGTTCTTGTATCCCTTATTTTATCTTGAACCCTTTTTATATGAATACTCGCTCGAGGTAAGCATGCCTACTTTAGGAAGTAAATACTGCTATTTTAATATTTTAAAAATACTGCTATTTTAAAAATGCCACCATTTAGGTTAGAATGTGCTTCACAGTGTGACTTCTTAATTTGGTTGCTTAACCCGTTCTATCGTATTTTGACAGCTATGATTGGATAATAATATTATTGCAGTCGAACTAGGTGCCTACCGAGTTCGCCGCTATAGAATGTGCCGCGAAATATAGCGTCTGTGGCACGTTTTAAAAACACGATAGGCAAAGATCACGATTTTAAAGTGTACAAATAAAAAACGTCTGTGTTAAATTTTCAACGGCGCGCGTGAGGTGCGATTTAAAAGTTGTCGTATTTAATTCTAGTTAGAGATTTATAACTCAAATCGTATATATTATTGTTCTGCTATATTAATAATTTATGAATATTAATATACCTTTATGAATAAAGTGAGAAAAAAACGAAAAAATTGACTTGAAAAAAACATAGAATTTACGGGCCGTTGCATTTTCGATTTACGTTGTTTTGTATATTATAATATTTAATTTTTACAAAAAATTTGTCTTGTAATATATAAATGGTATCCTAAAATTGTAGTTTAAATAAAAAAGCACGTAAATATATGAAATACAGTGAACATTAATTTTTTCTTTCCGCACCTCCCAGATTTTTCCGCCGTTTTTCACCCATTAGTGCTACTTTGTTTTGGTTTCTTGTGATACACACAGTAAGCAAGGTTATGATTTAGTCCTATCAAAAAAAAGGTCAAATAATCTACTTTATTATTATATAAATAATATTCGTATAAATAACATGAATAAGTCTCAAAAATTAGATCAAAAAATATTTAAAATGTTTTTTACCAACATTTTCCAGTTTTTCTTTATCATATATTTTTTAAATGTGGGTTTTGCTATATAATGTTCATTAAATAAAATCGTGTATTGTATCAGCTGTAAACACATTTTTTTTTCATATTTTTAGCCGTATTAGTTTGCTCGTAATTTAGCTTTAAAGCGGCGCGCTTGAAGAAAATTTGCAAGTTGGCAACTTTTCCGGGCCGCTGCACCCAGAGCCGTAAAAACACATATTAAAAAAAAAGCTCTAGTCGCCTCGGACACGTGACGTTAGTTTGACGTTTTATGTCAGAGGCAACTTTGGTTGCCCTGGACATTTGAGTGGGATTTATTTTGGTTGTTTTCTATGATTTAATACATAAAATTTTTCTGACGTTTTGTTTGTGAATAAATATTTAGATATAATGAACGACTTAGAAGGATATCAGGTTAATGATAAAAGCAACTTTCGAACAAATCAGAGTCCAAATTAACTGTTCAGGCATAGTAATCATAGTAATTCCCTTATATGAGGGTGAGCTACAAAAACCCGCGACCCGGCTGTTAAGTGCGCTGCAAGCGCCGGCCCCAGTCCATCGGTTGATCGCGCACGGTGTACTACGCGGTTTCGAAGTTCTCTCTCTTCGGCGGAATGTCGGCGACAATCGGATTTTTGTGGACTTTACATGTTGTATCTCGGAGCTTACAACAGTTTGGTGTGGTTTTATCAATTTTGAACCAGTGCAAGTGATAACGGGGGACTTCTCAGGACACGTGGCGAGCACGGCTTCTCATATCCGGTTCAGCATTGCAGTCGGCGTCAAAGGTGAGTGGTTTGCTTTTTATCGGGGTTTTGCAATGCCTTTACTGCCCATCCAAGAAAATAATTATAGAAACGAATAATACAGCCATTCCACCTGTTTCGTGAGTTATCGAAGTTGACGGGCCCGTTGGTCGAGTGGTCAGAGACCCTGGCTACGAAACCAAGGGTTGCGGGTTCGAATCCCGCTAGGGGCAAATGTTTGTGTGATGAACATCGGCATTTGTACTCGAGTCATGGATGTTTATAAAAGTATATAAGTATGTCTATCCGTTCCCTAGCATCCATAGTACAAGCTTAGAGCTTAGTTTGGGTCTAGGTAATTGGTGTGTCAGTCCAAGGCATTTATTTATTTATTTTATTTATCGAAGGGTTCTCGTGAACATTAACCATGGCCCGGTTAACCAGATTTACGATCTATTCGTATACAATAACATTATATTTAATTGTTTTTGATGTAATCCTACTCCTACTACAAAGGCTGCCTTTTAAGTTCTGTCGTTTAAATATTTCCCGCCGATTTTGAATTTCGAACTATTGAATAATCAAAATTGCTTTATTTAAGAACGTGAAAACTATTAAAAGTGTAAGGATTAATGCTTTTCTTTAGTCGCAACATCGTTCTAAACCTGGCAGGTCGCGTACAAGAATGCTTCTTACTAAGGAAAATACCTGTGCAATAATTTTCTACAACTTTCGAAGTGACCTGACACGACTTTAGTGTTTTGAAGTACTATGATCTGTATACCACAAGAAAGCTCCATGTCTGCAGACTATCAAAAACTGGTATTTAGAATTCCAGCGTGGAAACTCTAGTCTCAGTGACAAATCCCGTGAAGAAAGTCCAAAATTTGCCTTCACAGAACTTAACATCGTTGCCGTGAGACAACTAATTCTCAAAGATCGTCATGTAACATATCGAGAGAAAGAGCCTTTATTAGGCATCTCAGGGAAACCATTCATAAGATTTTTCATTAAGAGTTTGGTGTGAGAATGCTAGTTTCCCGTTTGATCTCCCATTTGCTTTCCCATGATCAAAAGGTGGGTCGCGGCAAATGGTGTCAGAAAATTCTTCCAAGGTAAGATTGGGGAGAGTCAAATCTCGTCTACGATATCATCAGTGATGAAGAATCATGGGTGCTATGCTTACAATCCTGATTCCAAACAATATTCAAGAATATTTATCTTTCAAAACAAGGAGAAGCTGACCGAAGTTGTTCGCTCTTGAAGCATTTCAAAGGAGACGGTGGCCGCGATCGCCGCAAAAAACTTGCCATGTTGCGACGATTGAACTTGGTGTTCGTGGAACGGTTAATGAAGAATAGTATACAACAGTTTGTTTACCAGAAGTCATCTCCAAACTTAGGAAATCTCACCCTGAGCGACGCGTCATCTAACTCTATGACAATGCGAGCTCACACAGCGTTCGACATACGATTCAGCAATTGAAGAATAAAAACGTTAAATAAATTGACCTAACTCGGTACAGACCTGACCTAAACCCTAAAGAATCCTTTACAATATCTAAAATTAAAAAAAAACTTTGTGGTCAAAGATTCTAGTCCGGTGAAAAAGCAGTTTATGCTTCAAGTTAGCCTAATTAAACACCCTCACTTTGGAGTGAAATTAATACTTAAAAAACTAATTCGAGCAAATGGAAAACTACATTAATCTACGTAATAAATACTCTTTAAAATAATAACAACAACAAAAATGTTGTAGTTTTGTGTTTTTCTTCAAACGACAAAACTTAAAAGGCAGCCCTCGTACTATTATAAAGGCGAATGTTTGTGTGGATGTGTGGATGTATGGATGTATGGATGGATGGATGTTTGTTACTCTTTGTCGTAAAAACTACTGAATGGATTTGAATGAAACTTTACCACAACATAGCTTATACATCAGAATAACACATAGGATATTGGAAATCGAAATCCACGCGGACGGAGTCGCGGGCGGCCGCTAGTTAAAGATAAAGGTAGTGACTGTATACATGGATCGGCTTAATAAATTAACTAGGAACTATTAGGCGAGCGAAGGTAATGTTTCAGGCTAGTATTCGTGAACCGTTAAACTGTTGCACTTCACTGCAAATAAGTTTTTTTGCACAACGAAGGATACAATATATGTATGTATATATGTATGATACATGAAATAAATCCAGTCTGCTTTATCATAATACCTCTCATCATATTTGTTGGAAAAAGTTAATTGGGAAAATTCCCATTGATCTCAGATTCATTTGGCGCGCTCGGCGCCGGCGGCTCGCGTAACCCAGCGCCGATTAAGCATTACAGCCGATACTGCGCCGGCATGGTTTGGGCGACGTCGCTTCACGTATCTTACACTAATTGTGAACACGCGGACGCTCTTACTCTCACTCGATACTTCAAAAAATTAACTTCAAAATCCGTCATTATTCAAGCCGGAGCCTTTGTACCTAGCATCATCCTCCTAGCTTTTATCCCGTTTATGTGAGGGGTCCGCTTAAGGCATGGACTTTTTGATTTGTCGAGTCTGGTTGTTTCCTACATAACCCTTCGAGGGCTACTAGACAGATACTTAGCATGTACGCAATATACTCGTAGAAACGTAAAAAGCGCTTTATAAGCTTTTTATACTACAGAAAAGTATTGTTTTCTTTCCAGTGTTAAGCGTTAATTAAGCTATGGCATGAATAGGGGATGGCATTGATGTGTATTGTCCTTGAGCAGTGAAAGTATTTGTTTGGAACCATTGCAAACAAATACTTTCACTGTTCAGCGGACCTCTTGTACCACTAGGTATTTATTTACGTCGTGTAACGGCATGAATATCTCTGTGGCGGGTTCGATTTCGATTACGACAATGGTCGAGCAGAGCCGCAGGGCGGGCGCCCGGGCGGGCAGGACAAAAACCGACGGCGCGGGCCACGTAAATCAGCAGGACACCGGCGTAATTTATTTTTTGTCCATACTTCCTCAACCTGAGGTGACGAAACGGGACGCTGAAACTCGAATTACATAGTGAATGTTATTCCAAGGAAAGCTTGACTGTTTGCATATTGACTTAATATTATATTAAGAACTTCTGTTTTTGTTTTTCTATAAAATCATATAGAAAAAAAAAACAGTTTATACGTTTGATGTATAAAAACAATCAGATTTGGCAACAACGTGATTTTGGTTCAGCTGAAATGTGTGCCAAGTAACGATATACCTACACACGGATAGCTTGTTTCTAAAGAATAATTTTATTTTGCTTTAGTTGCTAAAAACGGTTTATACACGAATTTCATATTATGTACGGCTATATGTATGTATAAGTTAAGCGTAGTAAGATACACCAGGACTTTGGTGCGAATATCTGTATTTGCAGTGACGTGTTGAAAGCGCTAGGTCCTACAAGTGTGCGGTGCATGCGGACACGTGCGTACTTTTGCGGACGGTTGCGGATGGTTGCGAATGGGAGAGGGCGGTTTGGGGTGTACAAACGATAGAAGCTCCAAGCGCGGCAAACAATACTGTTTGTCGATGACACAACAGTGGCTCATGCCGTTGGAAACGATACTTACCTGCACAGCCATAATATAAACAGATATGAAAAAAGTCGGGGAGGGGCAGTGGTCCAACCGTTCAGTCCAACTAGTTGGACCACGGGCCTCTACTAGGGGCAGTTGTCCAACTTTAAAAATAGTTGGACTACAGCACCTTTTGCAAGTTCCGTAGTCCAACTCGTAAAATATCTTGCCAACCCTAATAATCTCAAAAATGTTTATGGTTTTATATATTTTTAATTAATGATCTCCTGAACCTCGTTGCAGTAAATAGGTATAATTTTATTTTTACCTGTGTCAATTTGTACCAGGAAAAAAAATAAAATGAATAATTTATATAATTTTTATTTTTAACAATATCGAAATGAAATGAAATGTATTAATTTATTCAGCAATTTGATTCACTTAGTAAATTCTTTTGCACGTCAAAACTTTTTTCGCCCTACCAGCGCCTCGAAGAGACACCGCAAGAAACTCACCAGTTATGTCTTTTTTTAAATCAATTTCAATATTACAATAATGTCAAATATAATAAATACAAATTAAGTGTGGCTGAGCAGATTAACATGTCCATGCATATTTGTCATTTAAATAAGCAGTAGCCAGTACCTACCAATTTACTGCAACGAGGTTCAGGAGATCATTCATTAAAAATATATAAAACCATAAACATTTTTGAGATTATTAGGGTTGGCAAGATATTTTACGAGTTGGACTACGGAACTTGCAAAAGGTGCTGTAGTCCAACTATTTTTAAAGTTGGACAACTGCCCCTAGTAGAGGCCCGTGGTCCAACTAGTTGGACTGAACAGTTGGACCACTGCCCCTCCCCGAAAAAAGTATTTAATGAAAAAACTATAACTCACATAATATTTTTTTTTACTTTGATTTTTGTTAAATAAAAGAACGCAAAATGTAATTCACCATGATAAAATTTAAGTTTAGCATAGAAAAAAATACCGAAATGGTTTTATACTTCACTTTTTATGATGTGTTTCCGAAATGTATCTTTATTCTTCAACATTTGGTGTTCGTTGCAGAAAGGTCGAAACTTAAAAAGAGCCTCCTTCGAATTTAATTTTAGATTCACAAGACGTAAGTATTTGACTTCAGTGTTCCAGATAATGTTAATTGTTATTTAAGCTTTAGTAAATTAAGGCGAGGGGCCGATTCCCGGGGAGTGTTTAATTTCAAATGACTCAGGATCGAGAGTCGCGGTACAGTCGCGCCCAGAAATCTGAACAAATACTCTTTGAATGTCTATAAAGTCAAGACTTTGTATAAATTTACTTAATCTTCCGTAACTGCCTGGAGTTGAATAAGATCATTTTGTGCGTTCGTTCATTAACTTGAAGCTACTACGTAACTATTAAATACTATTAATGCAACAATTGAACAGTGATTAGGTGTTTGAAAAATACTAACTGTTTTTGCGGGTCCGCGTATTACAAAGTTTATACAAAAGGCTAAGTATTCGATTAGAAAAGTTTACAATTTGAAGAAACCCTTGGAATTGTAAATTTTTGTAGTTCAGTGTACGTGTACATTCCCGAGGGCGTTCTCGGAATGGGCTGAGATTTCCTTTGAACTGTTTTACCTTTCTGATTATTTACAAATTTACCTTTATTGATATTTATGTACTACTGAATTTAAGAGTTACACAATTGGGCAATGCCAGATAATATTGAGTTCATTTATCTGAACTACTATAAAGAACAAACTACGTCACTTCTTTGCAAACGTTCGTACCCTGCGGCTACTGATTAATTAAAGGTATATAAACATTATCAGAGAATCTTAAAGTCTATGTGTTTAGTTGTCTAAAATTTACGTTATGTATACGTTATTTTGTATTCCTCATCTAGTCAATGTGCAAACAACACATTTGTAAAGGTAAATTATATTTTACCGAAATTGAAATTAAATCCATCATAATCAGACAAATCCAAAACCATCAGTGTTACCGCACGTTGAATAGGTAAAATGGGATAGATATTAGTAGATTATATTAAATGATTCCGCAAACTAACACGCGTTCGGATTTGGTTCGCTCTGACCGCGGCCGGGGTCGGCTTTCAAACAAAACCCATTTGTGTGCCAGTGTGTGCTGTGTGGTGTGTGTGCTGTTTACCCATGTGTGCTCTTTAGCCGTGTGTGCTCTGCTAAAATTATTATCAATAATTCATAGCGTGGTCGCTCCGGACCAAGCTCGGACTTGTTTGCTTAATGATCACGGGCCGGGCAATTATAACCACATCGTGTTATTGAAAATCCTATTGGTCCTATTTAGGCTGGATCTCTCAGGTGCATTTATATTTCTAGGAATTAGTATTTGTAATACTGTTACAAAATATAAATCCATTGTATTTAACTGTAACTACAAAGCCGTTGATTTTATAGCGGTTCTTCAAATGTAAACTTTTTCAGTTTCAATATACCCGTTTCATGTACCTGTTATTTTGTGAACAGCCTGAAATAGTCTGAAAAAAGCAAATCATCTATGTTAATTCTATCCAATCAAGTATACAATGTTCTATGGTGTACGGCCTCTAATAAAACCGGCGCGTACTATTATCAATGAAGGGCGTTAATCGGCGTACAATGGAAAGGAAACTATTGTTGTATCGATGTCTTTGTCGACGGCGCCGCTGGCGTGGTTGGCTTGTCACCGCGAAGGCAGCGAAGGCGGTGAGGGAAGGGTTGTGAACGCGGGAACTTAGCCGGATATAACTAAATAGTGCACACCCAGAGAACAGGGAAATGTTTTCTGTACGCGTCGCGTCGCACTGCAAGATAGACAAAACACCTCCAATATTGAATTTGATGAAAAAAATATATTTTCCACACTTATATTTTTTTAATCAATAAGCAATTTAAATAATTTTATACTGTTTGTTAGTTCGTTTCGTGTTACATTTGAATTACTATAAACATTAAAGGCATGGTAGACAGGTTAAATATAAATAAAATATTGGTAATACATTTTGACATCGACATTATTTTAAGTGCCACAATTATCACCTTTTAACGCATTTTAAACCAATGTTTATCAAATCAGTTTTTCAAGCAATTCTGGTTTTTTTTTGCCTTTAATTTCCGCCAACAAAGCGGCCAGCCCTTTCCACGAGTGCAAGGGTCGCTTTTTAACACTTTTAATGATGTGAAAAGCCCACTATCGCTTGGGCCGGTACGAACGCGCCGCGCCGGTCGTCCATCACTCGCGATCACTCACGCTACACATCACTAGATATAACTCTTCAATAGATTGCTTGACGACACCAACATAATTCTCAGAGGACGCAAGTTCAATGTACGATTATCCTAAGACAAGAGTTTACTGAGGTGAGACAATTGATTTTGAAACTCAAATGAAAGAGAAAATCCAGCTGCTAATAACGTAAGCCGTTGCAGCTGACACCTGATTTCACCGCTGACATACGTAAGAAGTGACGAGTTCATGGATCACACATTTCAAACCAAATTGAATTATTATTTGGTCATAATATATAAAAAAATAAAAATAGTTCATCGAATCCTTCGGAACGAACATCATATTTAAAAAAAAAAGGCGTAAGTAGGTACCCTAAAATCGTTCACCTAAAAGTGAATTGTTTAGAAAAGTTTTTAATTTTAACCTTAAAAGTGCAAATGCATATTAAGCAAAGTACGAAACTCCGCTCCAGCTACTCGGAACTTGGGCATCCCGGCGCAAGAGACCGTGTGCACGACTTTGTACTGGAGTTAACTTCTAACAACGCTTACGCAACAACAACAACGCAAGGATTTTTACTCGGACAGTGTTGCAAACTTTGAGTAATCTTTTGCTCATAATATCGTGTTATAAGCCAATTGGTTTATATCGTGTCGGTTTTCGTCGAAGGTAGCTCGGGTAACTAACTTACTAAGACTGGTGGTATTCTCGAAGGAGTTATGACATTAGCGCCTTGTGCTGAAATCGCGTATGCACAAGTACCTACGCAGATCAATATTTGTTGTCTATTGGGAAAAAAATTAAACAATTAATCCGTATTGTGACTTTATGAAAACCAATAGTTTATAGTAGAATAAACAAAGCAAGGACACACATTGAGTGATATACTTCCAATAAATGTAGGACGGACAAACCACTTAGTGTTAACTTAAGAAAAAAATTGCTCCTGTTACTCAACAAAAGAAAGCTGATACTGTGCAAACACTTTCCCAGTAAAACGTATCAATTCTATTCATTGGAAGCAGAAATAGATGTAATTTATTCTGCGAATAGGTTTATAACGAGCACCAAAGTAGACCGTACTTTGTAAACATACATCGTCATAATTCAAGGAACAAATGTGCCAGACGGACGAGTATGTGAACAATATCGCTGTAGTAATAACGTCCTATTGAAGAAGTGTTGCCGGCGATGGCCGCCATCTCGCAGGTCCGCGGCAAAAACGGCCGGTAACACAAACGGCCGCGCAATTGGCGGAATGGCCGGCGAAAGGGCAATCTGCCCTCATGAGGGGTAATTACGCCGCCGGCCGCGTAACAAACGGCAGCCCCTCCTCCAGCAGGGTAGTTGGATTAACGCATTCAGTATCGTGTTGTTCCACCGTACAATGGGAAAAATCTTGTAAACGGTTAAAAGGGTTCTGAATGCGCACCGAGTGATAAAATGTGTGTAAAATCCGCGGTAGCTTAGTTTCTGCAATATACGATTAAGATACTAATAGTTACAGAATAACAGCTACTCGTACTTCTAAATTATATAAAATCCGCCATAGGGCAGATTTGTAAATATTTGGACAAATTTCCAAGACCAGACGCCAACTTATTGACAACCATGCGTCCAATAATGTACTTTAAACGACGTACTACGAGAAAAAATATTCGAATAACGATAAAACTGAATTTAAAGGAGAATGCAAGAAGTTGCACAAGAAAAGAAAAAAAAATTGCATTATTTCAATTACCAAACTTCACATTTCTTTACTTTACTTTTGTATAAAAATTTAATCAGAAGATAAATGTATTATGAACGTTGAATTTGTTCACGAATTATCAAACAGACGTGGTCTAGCAAAAATAAAGGGTTCACGAGCAATTAATGAGATGATTGTTTTCACAGCTGTACTGTCAATAGCATCGGTGATCGCGAGCGGCCAGCGACCCCCCAACAATAATAAGGGCTAGACGGTCACTCACAAGTACTACAACACCCTCTCACACAGCCGAGGGCTCAAACAACGATTATTTACAACAGATTCAATTTAGAATATCTAGAGAAATATTTGCTAAGGCTTCATTAAGTTGATGAGCTGAGAAATGTAGAGAAAAATAAAGCGACGTTTATGTAAAAGTATGTTGCTGCGTGAAACTGAAACAATATTGTTTGATTAAAAACGTGAAACGATTGACAGACTGTCTGAGGTTATTTAAATGTTTGCATACATAATTACACTTAGAAGTTAAAAGCCTTTGGTTTTTAACTGGAAAGAGCATTTAACAGTAAAATTTTGTTGTATATTTATTTACATACATAGGTATACCATACCGTACCATACCTTCATTTCTTCAACCATCACAGTCAAATTCAGTTGAATGAACTATGTGTCCACTAATCACTCATCACTTGTAAACAAAAATTAATTTAATTTTTCTTTGTGAACTCGCTTCCCGCTTCGCGCCCTTTGAGCCATGGCCTAAGAGTCGTCTCGAACGATGCCGTGCTCCGGAATAATATCAGCTACTCGAAAGGCTGCATAAGCTTACATTTGATGTGTTATTCTGACCCTTCTGCGCCGGTCGGGGCGGGAAATCCTTCTAATACCTTTATTTAACGGCCCTCAAACAACGCGCCCGAGTAATAAAGGTTGGCACACACCCGCCCTTGTGAATTGCTGTTTGATGTTTGGTGATCGACCGTAAACTAAACAGGACTGGTTCTAATTTGGAACAAATCGGAATTATATGTATAAAGGAAATTAAATGTGTTTAACTTGATAACTAACTACCTAAATTAATAATGAAAAGTATTCGACGTACGTGTATGTATAACGTATGCTTATAGTACTTCTGGTAATATTTCTGGGTAAGACTACAGGGATCACGCGAATAAATGTAATAGATACGGATATTAACATATTGCAAAAGAATTTGAATAAAAGTTAGGTTTTGCAAAGAACATACCTACTTAACTTGCGAGATTGCGGGGCGTCCCCAAGCGTTGCATGGTTTGTTTCTACGCGGTTCGATTGAGCAGACAAGCTCCGACCGAGTATAATACAGTGCTACTTTGGATTGACACCTTAAAAACTTCCAATGGATTTTTTCAAAATGATGAATCAAAAGAAACACTGAAATTCTTTTACACGTCAAATATTCTTTTAACCTACTAGCACTTTGACAATCATTTAAAACATTCAGAAAATCAGTACATACTGTGAATTTTATTTAACTCTTTATTTAAATGAGAGGTTATTCCATCAGTGGATCTTCTAGTTTGACGTAAAGAAACGTCTGTGCTGTGTGCTGTTCATTAGTTTGACGCGCACCCGATCCCGCCACATTGCAGCTCCTCTGTCTATTTACACTTAATAAATCTGCGTTCGCTTCAATCGCAGCCTCCAAATATTTGCCCTCAACTGTTCAAATACATAGAATTAGTTTATTTGCACACAATTTGCATAATTTAGAACAACATGCCTGCATTTTAATAATGTGTGATGTTGTTTGTGTTTATTATTTGTTGATCCACGCATATTTACTGAAATCACCGGAGCGAACGTTGAAAAAATAGAACAGAATGGACATTAATATTTATTAACGTAACGTTGCATATTTTTATCGTATATTTAGACATCGGTCAACAGAGATAAAGTTGATGATTTTTCCTTGTTAATTACAAGGAAAAAACACAGACGTAGTAATATGAACTCCAATTTGGTACATTTCTGTTTCTTATTTAACATATCAAGAGATCATTAGTGTAAAGTTCAGAATAGTTGTTCCGCGTAATAGTCTAGTACCCCATTGAGGTCGTATTAGCCGGTGCAAACAAGCGGCCCGTGCAATAGCGCTGTGATTGACGAACGCGTGCAGGCGACGAGTGCATTGAGTGCGCTCAATGCAAGCTGCGCACGACCTAATTACCAGTTATTATCAGGAGCCGGCTCCAGGAATCACAAGTAAGTTTACATATTCATTCAGTTCAAATAAATGAATTTAAATAATAAATATTCATGATTGTAACTTAGTGTAACCTATAATTTTTAAAATTATAAACAAAGGAAAATGCATCTGATCCCGGGTGGCTCAGACGGGATTCAAACCCAGCGCCTCTTTTAAGTAAGCGCTCTGACCACTAAGCTACCGAGACACTTAGTGAACCTGACGAGTTTTCTTTTGTTATTTTGCTTAACGCTTAAAACAGAATCTTACATTCATCACCATCATATAGGTGTAACCAAACATTCGATTTTTTGGGGTATCATAAATGATAAGCGATGGAGAATATTAAGTAGAATTTTAAATAATATCCTACCGACTTAGCTATCTAAAAAGATGTCGATGTGGTGCGAATAGCCCATGAGCAAATTATCCGCATAACAAAACGCGTGACGCCATAATTAACATTTCGTCAGCTCTTCAAAGTTTTGTATCCAATCATCATCCTCAACTCAAATACGCTTGTATTAGGTAACGATGAGCGGAGTGCCGGCGTCAGGAGTTAACTAAGTCGATCATAACTCGGCGCGGTGTAAGCGGCCAAGTTTTTCCGCAATCGCAGGACTGAACGCCATTATTGCAGTTGTTCCGAGGAACTAGAATTAAGCAACAACTAGACTTGAGCGCGGTTACTGCGCTTGTTTGTCGTTTCATATCTAGATTAAACTTCAGATTAGCGAACTGAAGGAGACGTTGCGCCACTTCAGCGCTTGTTTTATACTTTTAGAGACGTTTTAAATATAAATATTTTAAAACTACGTTGCAAAAGTGCAATATCACCTTTTTAAGAGTTTTAAGACTCTAGAAATAGTGTTATATAAAAACTGAGTTCAAAATAACGTTTAAAGCACTATTTAACCTAATGCTTTGATAAAATTCAACCAGCACAATAGCTCCGTAGCACAGTGTCCCAGAGACGGGCAGACGCAAAGGATGTCGCGCGGACGTTTACGAGACGTTTTAGACGCGCTTTGACCGGCCGACCGTGCGCGCGGGGCTTACACCCCCCGAGCGCGCGCGAGTCTACACGACGCGACAGCACTAGTATGACATTAGGGTCTTGAATTATATTATGTCCTTAGTCGTTTATTAAAGGTTTATGTGGAGGCCAAATGTATGTATTTTTTTGTAGTATTAGTAGCGGTGTAAAATTGACGAACTTTTTAGGGTTCCGTAGCCAAAATGGCAAAAAAACGGAACCCTTATAGATTCGTCATGTCTGTCTGTCTGTCTGTCTGTCTGTCTGTCTGTCTGTCCGCCAGTCTGTCACAGCCACTTTATTCCGAAACTATAAGTACTATACTGTTGAAACTTAGTGAGTGGATGTATTTTGTGATCCGCAACAAGGTTTTCACACGAAAATATAAAAAAAAATTAAAAAAGTGGGGGGTCCCCATAGTCAGAACTGAAACTTGAAATATTTTTTTTCATTGAACATATACGTGTGGGGTATCTATGGATAGGTCTCTAAAAATTATATTAAGGTTTCTAATATCACTTTTTTCTAAAGTGAATACTTTGCGTGACAGACCCTTCCAAAGTGGAAAAAAGTGTGTCCCCCCCCTCTAACTTCTAAAATAAGAGGATGATAAAACTGAAATAATTATATAATGTACATTACCATAAAAACTACCAACGAAAATTAGTTCGAACGAAATCTAATCAGTAGTTTCTTTAATACGTCAAAAATAAAATTTGTACGGAACCCTTAGTGCGGGAGTCCGACTCGCACTTGGCCAATTTTTATATTATGATGGAGCCAAATAATGTGGCTGTACCAATTACAAAAATAAAATATTGCATAACTTTAAAACTTCATTGGTCAATAAGTTGTGTTAATATTTTGTTGCATTTGATCCCACCGTGTAAACTGAATTTCCTTTGAATATGTAGGAAATGTTAAATAGCTTACAGCCGTGTGTTGTCGACCTCTCAAAAATGCCTGCTCCAATTATCTTGGAATGCGCACTTCCGAACGGAGATGGCGGTGTCTCATCTACCCAGAGTATACCATCCTTGTTCTCTTTGACTCATAAAATGCTATCGTGATGATTAGCAGTAGTTTACTTTTTGAGTCTATAGCTGCTTAACGTATATGTTATTTATTACTAAAACTTGTAGAAGAGAAAATATGTTACAAACAAAAAATATTTTACAACATTTTAGTGTGATGTTCATTGAATCGGTTTTCAATGAAATTGTTTTTTGAGTGCGTCATCGATGCAGCAAATTACTTGGCAGGAGAGCACGTTGGAAAAACTATTTAATTTTAGGGAACTTTTCGATGAGGTCAAATAACCAAATGGTGTTGTGCCACAGATGTGTGAATCTTACCTAATATAGTTAATGCACAATTTTAAATTTTGTAGTATAGTATTTATTCTGTTAATGTTGTTATTTCACCTCGAAAAAAATAATGTTAGATGACTCGTGAGTTGTTCCTTGAGCATAAAGTGTCTATCTGCGGTCCAGGCAATGCCAACCAGCAGATACGCCGCAGCAGCCTACTTCGCTCCAGCTAGCGCTTTTTGACGGACTAATCTAAAGCAGAAATTGTATGGCTTTCCAAAACAAGAGTGCTCCCGTTGTACAATATTATTCTGTTAAGTGTTCATGACAGTGGCTCCCTCTAAAGTTCATTTGTAAACTTGTAACAAAATGTCAATAGTTTACCTTTCTAAGCACGCTTTAATGTAATTAGTCTAGGTCAAATTAGTTCAGAACAAAACCACTAGATGTCGCTGTACCGATTTGCTACGCGGTATCGTTTTGATTTTCGGATAAGTATATAACGCACCCCCAGTGCAAAAAAGACGTAAGTGAGGTTACGTCGAATCATCGATTTTATCATATTTAAAAAGTACGTTCAAAGACACATATGCTCAATTTTTTTCATATTTTTCTTGTTAAAATTGACGAATTAATACAAGAAAATGAGTTTTGAGACTTTTTATTCCATCACTTTTTTTCTTAAGGAAAAATAGCTTATGTGATATAACGCAAAGAACACATTGAAAAATATGACGTATTACTTAATATTACCTTTTTCCCTAAAATTTTATGTAGAAAATAAAAAGTAACCAATATTATGACTTTATTGCGTTTTTTTTTTAAATAAACTTAAAAAATAAGAACAGCAATATGACTGTTTACTTCTTATGAAGTTAAAATAAATCACAATAAGAACAATTACTTCTTTCTTCCACTAGAATATTTTCATTGCACCGAGACGTAAGATTTGATACAGCGGCGCAGGGGTAGCCATCAGGTACATAAGTGTGAATACGTCGATGCAGGGGGCGCGCTGGATGTGGGGAGTGGGTCACTCCACACATCCAGCGCAGCATCTTCACCTCCGTGACTCGCAGCATCCACTTGTTTTGCTCAAGTACAGGGCACGTTTCACTGCCGTACAAAAGGACAGGCCTAACAATTGTCTTATAGACTTACCCCTTCAGCTTAACCGGCATTTTGGGGTCGCAAATGACACCAGTCACCTCACGCCATTTTGCCGAGGCTGCTGCAATGCGGGCCATGACGTCGTCATCGATATCACCAGACGCGTGAAGTAAAGATCCCAAGTACTTAAACAAGTCCGTACGCTCGACCACGTCACCGTCTATGCGTTCGCATAATCCCCCATCCATACGGATGCGTTCCATCCATACGGATGGGGGATCTGTTTTGCAGGCCAGGTTCTCGAGTGCCACGTTCCACCTATTTGCACGTCTCACCAATCGTCCCTTGTCCGAATCCGCCAGCGCGATATCATCAGCATACAGGAGCAGCCACGGGGGTTGCTCATGTGCGTCTATGATGCTAGTTGACAATTCATCCAATATCACGCTTAACCGGAAGGGACTAAGGACGGATCCTTGGAGGACTCTGACGGAGATGGGAAAGGGGAGCTGCTCTTGGGGAGCCCAGGGTCCGCATAAACAATGATTTATCTGGGTTTATCTAGTCTGATCATTACATTGAAGCGACTGTCTTCCGATCTTTGCAATCGGAAAGGCGAACTATAGCAATAAGATCATAGTTACACATTCTGAAAGAATCAATGTGCAGTTTCCTCGCGATGTTTTCCATTAATGTCGGGCTAGTAGTGGTACAAGTAGTAAGTAAGTAAGTACGCTAGACAGTCACAACAATGGTCTGGTTTCAAACTAGGGGAACCCCTGTTATATAAGTACTAGAGACTAGAGTTATTAAACTAATGTCTGTTACTAACGATGGTGTTATTTGTAAGGACCGTGCCTCACATACATGAGGTCCTTGGTTCGACTCCGGGCCAACTTCCTCCTCCTTTTGGATTTTTTGAAAAATATATGAGTGGATTTGTGCCATTAGCTCGGCATAGGCTTGAGAAAACACCACGAGGACACCTGAACATTCCGATAGTTTCTGACTTTAGTTCAGATAGATCTGAATGTGTAACCATGATCCAACCTGTCTAGTTTCCTTCTAAGGGTTAGAAAGGTCTGACGGCATTCGTTTGACTGTAATAACCAGACTCGCCAAATCCTGGATTATGGTCAAAGGGGACCCCGCACAGAAACGGGATAAACGCTTGGGGGATGAATGCCTGTTACTAACGTGTAATTTTATTTCTATTTTTTAAAGATATACCATAGATGTTATTCAGAACGGGCAAAACGCGCGGTAGCTGGCGCCCTCCTCTTGCTAAATAATAGTAGAAGAGTATTGCCATCACTCGGGACGCCTAGCATTAATAATTACTTAAGTAATAACCAAAAATGTGTATTTGGAGAAAGTTATTAACTCACCTACAAATATTAATTTTACATGCTACTTTCAAAGGCGTCTATTAGGTATCATTGTCTAATATATTAATATACTTACATCTAAAAACCCCAGCCATATCACATTATACACCTGATGTTATACTAGGAGTTCTGAGAAGGATTCGGCAAGAGGTATGTACGTACACTCAGACAAAGTTGATGTGTGTAAAGTACCTCAATTTGTAAATAACTTTTGCTTGTTATTTTAATTTTATTATTGATAGAACATAATATTTTGCTGTACGAAGCCGTGTAAAACTTATTTCATTAATTGTTACAATAATTCGTATCAATTTATCTGTTATTTTTTTAAGAATTGAAAAAAAAATTATGTGGTAGTGATCTTCACCGAAACTCCACATATTTGAAGTATTACTGTTCAATTTTATTGTTGATAGTACGAACTTTAATAATAATCAAAACTATAATAATATTTTTCCAGTATTAATAAATAGGGAACACAAAAACAAAAAACAACTTTTTTCCTTACAGTCATAAATAATAACTCAAAGTAATATGTGTTAATATGCGGCTAGCTTTACATAAACATATAATGGAATAAGTAATTATTACTGTTTACTTCAGTTACCTTAACTAGTCCCCAAATTGAAAAATTGGCCAAGTGCGAGTCGGACTCCCGCACTAAGGGTTCCGTACAAATTTTATTTTTGACGTATTAAAGAAACTACTGATTAGATTTCGTTCGAACTAATTTTCGTTGGTAGTTTTTATGGTAATGTACATTATATAATTATTTCAGTTTTATCATCCTCTTATTTTAGAAGTTAGAGGGGGGGGACACACTTTTTTCCACTTTGGAAGGGTCTGTCACGCAAAGTATTCACTTTAGAAAAAAGTGATATTAGAAACCTTAATATAATTTTTAGAGACCTATCCATAGATACCCCACACGTATATGTTCAATGAAAAAAAATATTTCAAGTTTCAGTTCTGACTATGGGGACCCCCCACTTTTTTAATTTTTTTTTATATTTTCGTGTGAAAACCTTGTTGCGGTTCACAAAATACATCCACTCACTAAGTTTCAACAGTATAGTACTTATAGTTTCGGAATAAAGTGGCTGTGACAGACTGGCGGACAGACAGACAGACAGACAGACAGACATGACGAATCTATAAGGGTTCCGTTTTTTTGCCATTTTGGCTACGGAACCCTAAAAATGGAGTAAGTGATACTTATGCACTTCAAACATAATTTTAATAAAGGGAATAAGGCAGTAATCTTACTTATACTGGCACAATTGTGTGTATTTACGAGTTCATAACTGCTTTAATATCACATACTTTTTGAAGTACATTTGACTTTTTTGGCAAAGACTGGCCTAAGTTTTGATACTCAGAATCCGCTATTTATTTCCGTAATGAAAAATAGCGTAATAATTTATTTTTACAATTCCAAATGAACTACATATAAACATTAGAACTAACTTGAATATAACACGCATTGCAACAATTTTTTCTTCTTTTTTTGATATAAGAATTATTGTTCTACGTTTGAAAATAAAGTAAATATACCTAAAAGTTCAGTTTTTTCGCCGTACTGAAAAGTCGTCATTTTCGACTTACGTCTTTTTTGCACTGAGGGTGCGATAAGTCAACGTTATTTTGTGTAAGAGTCTGATGTGTGTTTAGGTCAATGAACCTATCTGTAACTAGATCATAGTTCAATAGTACAAGTTCAAACCAGATCGACTACGCTGTTTTAATTATATCACATCTCACACACGTATACCTAGTTCCCCAGTGCTAATAGTTCAGTGAGTGAGTGAGCTATCGAGCATTAAGTTTAGGGAAACCTAAAAACCTTTGACGAAGAGTGCAGCCATAATATCAGACATTATTTCCGGTAGTTGCTAGCCGGTCCCATTTGTAAGGCGTAGGTATCGACGTCCGTTGAGGCGTAATTACCGGCGGATCAATTATCGTTACCGCGGCGGTGCGGTGCGGCGGTGCGGTGCGGTGCCATCTCGCGACATTACCGCCAATCGACGCGTCGTCGTTAGACGTCACTCGGGGACCTGGGACACTTAGTCGCGACGTGGGCCACTATAGCAGCGGCAAGAGATGCACTGACGAAAACACGAAAACAAATGAATGGGGTGAGGGCACACGACTTGATTGTGCAAATAATTAAAGAAAACGGTCCCAATTCGTAAAATGGTGGACCAGTTTTGTAAAGTTGACAGGTAAATCAGGAGGCAAGTGCGTTGCAAGTTTTTTCCAAAGTAAGTTAGATTCAAACATGACAATCATGTACCAATCTTCCTCAGCATGTAAACGGTCGTATAACATTGTAATTATGTAACGACTTTCTACAAGGGTTGTTACTACTTGGAAGCTCACGCAATTCATCCCAATGATATTTTTAATAAAAAAAATATTGTGGATAAAAAATGTATTATTATATTAACAAGCAATAAATTAAATGTTTCATTTCATATGTCGAGTATATCGTCTACCTTTAACAATATCATCTGATTCGTTTCAAGCCAGGTGGCACTTCACGAAAGAATATACCCAGATTTATACTTATTCGTTGATTCATACACCCGCAGAGTTCTCGTGGCCCGTCGTCGGTTATGAGCCAGCACACGCGACGCTTAAACTCGTATTACCGACGCAGAACAATCGCTAATGCCGCGTGATCGCTCGCATGACCCGCGGAATCATTACCGATCATTACCGCCCATCCCCACACTTGTCATTCCAAATGTGAACCTCGTACGAGTACATGTGACTAGTGCTTGCCACAAGCGGGTATAAATTCAAATTGCGTTCGAGTTTTGTTCTGCAAAACAGCAGTAGGTATTCCTGGTTCGTAAAAATAGTCGTCTCTTACTGGGGACTTCATTAGATCAGGAAAATAAGACCCTTTATTGACTGCAAGTAAATCGCACTTTGGAGTAACAGCCATGCATTTTGTGACCTGTAGTTTAATTGGCACACGAAAAAACACTATTCCAAAATTGAAACGTTTTATCAATAGATGAATTTGTACAAATAAAATGATTAATTAGTTTCTTTATAGAACGTCCTCTTATATTCGAGTAAGCCTTCGATAAAAATATGTAACCTAAAGTGGAGCTATCTAGGCTATGGCATGTAATCGAATCTTGAGTCGGACATGTAAATTAGTGGATTTCGATGGCGATATTAACAATCGGTGTGATTTGCATTAGAATGATAAACGAAGGGGCGGCCGCCGCACGGCAAGGGATGCAGTACGCGGGAAATAAGTTGGCAGGACTGAATTAAGTCACTAGGACTCGAACAAGTACAAACAGAACAGAAATTCGTTCTAGTTATAATAAATGGTTTGTAATACCAGCTGTTTTAATTTTGGTACATATCGTCGGCTAAATTGTCAGATATTGTAACTCAATTTTTTTTTTCACATGAAATTTTTCTAATTTTTTGTCACTGAACTTTCGTGTCTCCTGTTCTACTAAATCTGGTGGACTAACGAGGTTTGACACTTTAGCCGACGATATACAACAGAAATTAAGGCAAAAAAAAAAGTATCCTCATTTGATTTTTCCTTGATGGTAAAATTCGGGTCGGCCTTGTTGTTTTTTGCGTACCTACTGCAAAATAATTACTTTTAAGTATTTTTTAAGTAAATTGGCACATTAATGATTTAGATATGAGCACATAACAATAATAGCATAGTTTGGTACTGGGGGAGCTGTATGTACTAACACACAACTGGTCGTTTAGCCTGTGCCCCCGGGAGGAACGAGGTGCGGGGAGCGGGTGTGAATTTTTCTTATTTTCGCCGGTAATTCCGGCGCCTTTTTAAATCTCGCCGTGATCCGCGCAATGAGCTCGCAAATTACACGGATATTCTATGCATACGAATTGCTCGTTGGGCCTCATCTGATATTCGCGTTCGGTGGTAATGGCGCTCTATCGCCTGACTGCCGGGCACCTACTCCCGCCTGTATTGTATACTGTTTATGCCTCGGCTCTGATGTTTATATTCTATTATTTCTCTAGCACATTCTTTTAGGTAGGAAAATGAGGACGAAACGGGAAAGATAAAATTGAGGTACCTGTGGCGGAGCATGAAAAACATCAACACAATTTCGTAGATGATATCAGAAGAGTGGAATGACATCGTCTCCGACATGTTTCCTGATGAAACATCTATCAATGAAATAGGTCTTCCTATTGGCTACTTATCACTAGGCATTACGTACATCTCCACCGTATTCGTATTTTTCTCACAACCTGTAGGTTATCTTTAGTTCGATGACTCTGTTATTTTTTCCAATTCAATAATAATATAAGGATGTAATAAAAACAAAAGAAGCGATTGTTGTTGTTTTAAAATAAACTTTAAATAGAATTACAATTATTAATGAAACTGATTGGAGAACGGGATACAACAGGATTATGCGAGTAGATTATTTAAACGTTATGAAGAGGAAAGTTATATTGTATTCTTATTATTTTTACATGCGTACGAAAAACGAATTTTGATGGCATAGTTCACATTCCAATGAAATTGTGTAAGTTATAATTCTTCAATTGTTTGTTTTAATTGACTCTTCATTTATACACAAGAGTCAACTTTGTTGCATTTAAAATAAAAGTATCTAATATTTTCAAGTTTTAGTAATATAATTTTTTAAAGTGAAGTTGCGAATGTTCTTCGTTTATTAGCCGGTAGGTCATGGGCGGCGCGCGAAGTTTTGACAAAGCGCCACTTGCGAGTTCGGGCCCTATATTAAAAAGTCGCGAACACGAATAACACTCGGAGTCGACGCGGCCGGCGCCCGGGAATGCGCTTTACTGCCTCTGCATTAGGTCACTTAGAAAGGGTTGTCAAATAATCTGCTCCGACGACCCGCTTGGCGTAATGGTCAAGAAGTTGCTGTTAGACCAAGAGGTCGCGGGTTTGATCCCCGCATGGGATAAAGATTTGTGTGCATGAACATGTATGTTTGTCCTAGTCTGGGTTAATATAATGTAATAGCACTGTTGATTCTGATGTCTGTAACACAAGTGCTAAAGCAATTTAACACGGAGTCAGATCAATGTATGTGATGTTGTGAAAATAATATAAGTGTGAAAAAAAATACAGTAACCTAGTTAGCCCGAGCGTTTGAACTTTGAACCTCAGATGTGATTGATTGTTCTGGCTGTATATTAGTGCACTCTCTTGCATCAACTGAATATGCAAGAAACGAAGATGCAAATTAGGAATAAAGGGCACGTTATAAATAATACTTATATATAATAATTGACAGGCCTGTTGGTCGAGTGGCTAGAGACCCTGGCTACAAAACCAAAGGTCGTGGGTTCGAATCCCGCTAGGGGCAAATGTTTGTGTTATGAACATTGGCATTTGTACTCGAGTAATGGATGTTTATAAATGTATTCCGGTATGTCTATCCGTTCCCTAGCATCCATAGTACAAGCTTCGAGCTTAGTTTGGGGCTAGGCAATTGGTGCGTTAGTCCAATGAATTTATTATTATTATTTATTATAATAAATGGTGTCACATCAGTTTACAGTTTACAGACAGAGCTTGCTCATAAATTAAAATATTCCACCATTGAATTAGGCCGGCAAACATTGATAACTTACAGGACTACCATTTTACTAAGAGCTGATGGTGGTGTCAGCCCTGCCTTCGAAGAATGGACGTTTTAATTCACGTCTTTACTGCGCTGTAAACGCCGCGAAACTTCGATTGCAATGGACCAGTTTTTTTGGTTTTATTACGACAGAATAATCTTCAAGAACAATTCTTCCAACCATTGGTATTTATGATAATTTAAATTCATCGTAAGACTCATTGGTTTTCTTTAGTTATAAATGATGCTCGTCCTCTAGGATAATGGAAAAAGTTCGCAGTGAATCCGGTTGTTCGACGTGTCTTTTATGAGTTGAGCTGAAACGCTTGGCATGTCTTTCGAAACGTACGAAATCTAGACCAAATTCGAGGCGCCATGAATACCAACTAGTCAAATTGAAAGATTTTTCAGTCTATCTTTCATTTGGCGTTTGATTATACGAGTAAGAACTAGCGAAATAATTAATAGGTCTAAATTAAATGGTACTAGAATTAAATAATGATGTTGTAATTTTGTTATAAAAAAGAATCATGAACACACAATACTTAAGCGAATTTTAAGCTGAGTAGTTTAACTACAAAATAAGATTATGGTGCCGACTGTATCGCAGCCTGCTACTAAATTGAGCTTTGCATTTTGGATTTGTCTTTCGAACGGTAGTTCATTTCGATAATCTCATGTACATTGATATATGTTAACGGGGCTAAACGCGAAATTTAATTTTGTAGTACATATAATAATTATACTACTTACTGATTGACGTTTCGGTAAATATCGCGTTTAAGGGCCCGTTAACTAATATCAAATAATAATAATACCCGCCGCGCCGGCCGTATTCGGCCATGGTGGCCGATCTTACGATCAGCCAGGTACGCAGGATATTAGCACGGAGGAGCTCGAGATGAAATTTTTCGGTCCAATGACTGACATCTGCGAACGTTGCTTAACTTTAGCAACCGCAGGCCGAGTGCGCTAACTAATATCAATGTAAGTAGTAATTATTGTTACTCATTATTTATTATATTTAAAATTATCAGGAAAGATTGCGGTCTCTTTTGAACTTCTGACCTTTAATTGGAAGTTTATAGGAAAACCCGGTAAAATCGATCGCAGCAGTAAGTTTTATGTTTTCTGGAGGATTACCGTCCACTCGACGTCGGGAAGCAATGCTTAATGCTATCAGTGCAATTAGGAGAACAAAGCCGTCTTAAAATAACGTCAGGGTAATTAAGTCTCGTCAGCTTCGGTTTTCGGGCTTCGCTTTATAGAAACCAATCATGACTGAGAAAATGTTTATTAAATCTTCTGGATGATAATCACATATAATAACGAATTTTTTAATTTACTCAAATTCGGATGTCATTGAAGAACATGAAATAATTTTGTATTTTTTTTGTATAAAATTTATATTCCTATTTATTTATTTAAATGGAGATAAATAATACTAAGCGTACAGGGTACTCACCAGTGACTGTCTTGGCTACTTTGAACATTGTATTTTTAAATAATATAAGTTTGATATAACATTTATAGAATTAACTGTATTATTTGTACTGTACTGGTTAAAATGTTAAATAATTCATAACATTTGATTATTATATTGCAGGCACCACTAATAATAATGTTATGAGCCATGTTTCAGTAAGACTATGATCTTCACAACCAAATTCACTATGCCAGTTAAATTCCCGCTAAGGTCTAATTTACAACAAGATGCGTATTATATTTGTAATCTGCCCTCATATTACCGTTGTTGTAACATCCCATTATAATCCCGCCTGGGATGAAGGCTCCATAATAGAAATCAAGTTATAGAGGGCGCTTGTAAACAAAGATGTGATTGTTACAAGACATTGTTATGAGCTCACTTTGCACGCAGTAATGAGACGGTGAGAGCTATGCGGGTGCGGTCTGCGCGATCTGTGGACCGTTTTTACACGGATTTCAGAGATCCTATCTAACTATGTTTAAATGATGAATAAATAAATAAATATTTTTCAACAACATATAAAATACTAGCGGGCCGCCCCGGCTTCGCCCGTGGTACTTGTCCACTATTTAATGGATGATATTATACATAAAAACCTTCCTCATGAGTTACTCTATCTATTAAAAAAAACCGTATCAAAATTCGTTGCGTAGTTTTTAAGATTTAAGCGTTCATAGGGACATACAACATACAACATGACAGAAAAAGCGACTTTGTTTTATACTATGTAGTGATGTGCATTGATCTAACACACACAAACACTTGTGTGCATGAACATGTCTGTTTGTCCTGGTCTGGGTGTTATATGTATCTATTTAAGTATATTTGTAATACCACTGTTGATTCTGATGTCTGTAACACAAGTGCTTAAGCTACTTAACACGGGGTCAGATCAATGTATGTGATGTT
Organism: Nomophila noctuella; assembly: GCA_958496325.1. Lineage (NCBI taxonomy): Eukaryota > Metazoa > Arthropoda > Insecta > Lepidoptera > Crambidae > Nomophila > Nomophila noctuella. The sequence goes on from OY292495.1 coordinate 153,670, forward strand.
GTGAAATATTTATTTATTTAAATATTTATTTTTTTTTATTTATCTAACGCCGTGCTAAGTTACTTGAGTACTTGTGTTACAGATATCAGAATCAACATTGGTATGACAAATATACTTAAATAGATACCTTCATAATACACCCACACCAAGACAAACAGACATTTTCATGCACACAATAATTAATTGTCTTGTGCGGGGATCGAATAAGTCTCTTAATCTAATAATTCCCATCTTGACCATTACACCAAGCAGGTCGTCAAGAATGAGAAACAAAAGATTTAACATCATTAATTCGGTTACAGTCTTGACGGTCGTTGACACGCAGTCGTCGGTACACGCAGGAACTCAAAATGAAAATACAATTCTGTGTATGATTCAATATATGTACTTACTGTAGCAAATGTAAGCTTGTAGATCTGACTTAGGTAGCTCTCATATTAACATACGAAAAAGCACTTGAATTCATAATTTGCTCTCTGTATAAAATAAAAACGCAAACTTGCAGATCTGAAAAGTTCTACGATGAAATACCTCGTTATGTGTGTGAAATTCTCAAGTACACTATAAATACGAGTACCACGGCGAATCGCAGAGCGTTAACAAACGCTACCTTTACCTAACGAAATATGTTTATTTGTGTTCTGCCCAAGTTGTGTGGAAGCGCGAGTCAAGAACTTAGCACTATTAACAACCCCCGCGCACTGTCATGCATGCAACATTCAACCCTACTCCGTTGTCTTAAGGGCTATTGGAGACGCAAGATGAAGGTTGCGGTTGGGCAACTTGGAAAGCCCACGGCGCGATAAATAAATAGTTGTAGGTTGAAGTTTCCGTCAGGGCAACTTAGCAACGTCTTTCCTTAACTCCGGTTTTATACAGCACTTCAATTATTTGCTCTTTATTAATAATTGGCAATTGACTATTACTAAATATAAGGTTGTAAAGAAGAAACAGTGCCTTGCCATTTATCAATTTATCATGTACAATAATATGAGGGTCTTCAGTAACTCGGTGGAACGTAGTTCTCCAATTTGGTTCTGTTTGTGAAATATTGTATATAAATAGTTATATATATTTTTTATAAAGAAATATCATATAGCCATAAGAAGAAATGGCTTTTTAAGTATGGATAATAATATAGAATGATTTTTTCCGGACATAATTTATCATCATTGAATCTGTCTTGGACACAAATAAGGAAGAAAGAGGCAAGGCGCTATGTTACGATTGTTAACAATGGCGTTATGTTAGTAGACATTATTAGATGTTACAAGGAAAATTGGTATACAAGGTTTCATGTACACGTGTAATATACAATTAAAGTCGACGACATATTATTTTAAGTAACTCAAAATAATTTTAGTTTTTTTTATACTTCACGTTTTTATTTTATTAATTTAAGTATTCAATGTGAATACAGTGGTAAAATCGGAGTAAAATTAATCAATTTACTAGAATTACGCGCCACTGGGGACTGGGACTATTTTGATAACTTAATCGTGTAGACGAAATCCTTGAGCAAAATATAGCGAACAATTTTCTTGATAATAGCTCAGAAATGTAACGACGTAATGTTATTTGACAAGCTCGATGATTACGGCGCGGCACCGAATCGCAAATCGAACAATAATAAACAAGACTCATTTAGCACACAATCAAATCTTCGCGATCAGATAAGAAAGCATCCCTCGGGACACCGAAAATAAATAACCGAAAACATGTTTGCAGGATCCCGTCCAAATGTAATTTTCTTTAGCAATCTGTTCGGAATATTACCGTTAGTATTTATTTCCGTGATCATTACACGCATATCCAATCGTGGGCTCGGATGCCAGCGTCGGGATCACATTGGTCGAGGCGAGTCCCCCGAGTCAAGTTCACAGCGGAGGCGCCAGCGTAGCCAGACCCCCGCGCCGGGAAGCGTCGCCCGCGCGCACAGAGGCGGCGGCGGCTGCGGCTGCCTGGTCGCCGCGTTATGATTCGATATTGCGTTTATTGGGGGCGTTGAAGGTGCTCCCAGATAATAATCGACGTGTCACAAAATAGTTTTTCCGCCTCGTTTCGTCTGTCGTTTCGCATTTGCCTAGCGAACGAAATATATCGCGCCTTGTGTGTTGTCATTATTTTTCTTGAGACTCCCCGGCGTGGGGATATTTTCGCACCTGTGTTTACTGTCAGATCGTATTTTGGGAGCAATAATTTTGATTCTCATACGTTTGATACGAATTGGTTTCATTTATTTTCATGTAAGTCAAGAGATGTATCTTAATCTATATCTATACTTACTAATATATAAAGCTGAAGAGTTTGTTTGTATGCTTGTTTGTTTGAACGCGCTAATCTCAGGAACTACTGGACCGATTTGAAAAAATCTTTTTGTGTTGGATAGTCCATTTGACGAGGAAGGCTATTGAAAATCGAAATCCACGCGGACGGAGTCGCGGGCGGCCGCTAGTTATTCATATTCGTATATTGACCAGCACAGTTAACAACCCATCTGCACTTGCGAGTCACTTCTTTCGCTAAGCTACATCTTTAATAACAGAAGGGTGTCTAAGATCTCCGCATAAAGTGGGAAGCATTAAGTATCAATCAGCCGTAGCATAAACTACCAGGCTCTTATGTCAAGACCATTTTTGCGGCAGCTATAGTAACAGATCCTTATCTTTAAAAGTAGTCAATTTGTCTGATATGAAAAAGTTTGTAGAAAAAATACGTAAAATAAATGAGTGCTATATTTGTTCGTTGGCGGTGATCCTGGTGACGATCCAGGCCCAGTAGTGGGTGACGCGCGCGTACGCCGCCGGCAGCCCCATGTCGCACTGCATCGACGTGAACGACGACACTCCGATCTGGAACGGTTTAACATTTGCTTGGTTACACAGATCTTGAAAAGAGTAGCAGGGCTACACTGGTTTTTATCGTTCATTAAACCGTTGTCATCAAAATGCTTGCCCAAAGTGGTAACTATTTAAATTGCCCTCCATCTAGGGCATAACCAGCAGTGGATTGACATAGGCTGATGATGATGATGTTTGGGAACTTACTATATCCCAGGCAAGGCAACGGAGAGTGGTCCGCCGGTGTCGCTGTAGCAGAAATTGGCGCCGTCTGCGCCACTGGTGCATGCTGTAGAGGCCTGTCTCTAGTCGGAGTAGGCTGATGATAGCATAGATGAAGCACTTACTAGAACCCTAGTGCTGCCAATGCCCACTGCCAGCGGTCCGCCTGTGTCACACTGTCGAGGCCTGGTGTTTGTCACAGTAGGCTGATTGTACAGATGAAGCACTTACTAGAACCCTAGTGCTGCCGCTGCCCACTGCTAGGGGTCCGCCTGTGTCGCCCTCGCAGATGTTGGCGCCGTCGGTGCCGCTGGTGCACAGCGTGGAGGCCGCCACCGCGCCGCCGAACACCTGACGGCAGGCGTCATTCGTGATCACCTGTAGTGTCGCCTGACGCTTGTATTGGTATGCTGATTCGGCTGGGGAATAAAATGAAGAAATGTTCGTGAATAATGAACGTTCTTGTAACGTTTAGTATATATTTAATTGACTTCTGGGCGATTAACCAAGTAGCAAGCATATAACTCACACCTGAAAAGCGTTGTCATTTGTTTTATAACGCAGAACTTACCACCAGGTTGTGTGAGACCGAAACCAGCGACTTGCGCGAAAACCCCTGCAAAGTCTTGGTCCAACTCAGGCCCGCTTGGCAACAGGATACGGTTGATAACATCTGGAAAATATCAAATTGCAACTGAAACTTAATATCATAAGTACCATTGTGCTGGTTCCTTTGACATGCCAGCACGCTACTCGCCTTTGAAGAAAATTGTAAGTTTCCATAAAAACCCAAATCCCCCGATCGGCTTGTTTTCTTTACCCTATTAATATGCCTATTCATGCTATGACGGTGCGGTGTGTGTTTTTTTTAATCTTCTCGCAGCATTACCAGAGACGTGCAGTGATTTTTGTTTTCCTCGCGATATGATCAAAACAAATCATTGATTGATTGATTGATGATCAAAACGAAATCAATACATAGTATAAAACAAAGTCGCTTTCGCTGTATGTCCGTATGTATGCTTAGATCTTTAAAACTACGCAACGGATTTTGACGCGGTTTTTTTTAATAGATAGAGTGATTCTAAGGGAGGTTTGTATGTATAATACATGTAAGTAAGTACCACGGCCGAAGCCGGGGCGGGCAGCTAGTAATACATAAATTAATAAACTCACTCGAATACTGTATCCAGTCATGCGTGACGACAGCAATATCATTGCGGAAGCTGTCAGTGTCCCAGTGTTCATGCACGGCGACGCGGTCGCTGCGCACGCGCACGCCGCCCGTCAGCAGCCGAGCGGAGCCGAAGACGAGCTCGAAGCTGCGGGCGGGCCGCCAGCCGTCTGCCCAGCAGTGCGCGGCCGTCACGCTGTGCTGGTTGGTGACGAGAGACGCGCTGCACGTCGACGTGCCGCCGTCCACCAGGCTGATGATGATGCCGGCCTGAAAGTTACAATACGACCCGCTTGCTGTAATGGTCAAGAGTTTGTCTAATATAAGAGGTAGCGAGTTCGATTCCCGACAAACATTTGTGTGCATGAACATGTCTGTTCGTCCTGGTCTGGGTGTTATATGTATCTATCTATACTAATTTAAGAAAGCTGAAGAGTTTGTTCGTTTGTTTGTTTGTTTGAACGCGCTAATCTCAGGAAAAAAATTTTTTCTGTTGGAAAGTCCATTTGTCGAGGAAGGCTTTAGGCTATAGTATGTATATCTACATATGTGTGAGTAAACCGGAAACCGCTAGTTTGAGTATATTTTTAATACCACTAAACTTGTAGGCTAGTTCGAATGGTCATGGCCATAAGTACCAAGTTGGGCAGACGGGTTGTTGACTACAGTTTAATGAACGTTATTATACGGGGCACTCTGTTACGTACCAGATGTGGTTGAGCGCCCGCGTCGACGGCGATGCCGCCCGCGATCCGGCCGCCGTCGAAGTCCAGGGCTCCCTCGCGCTGCCGGATCCGCGCCAGGCGCGGGATGCCCACCTCCTCATGGTACTTCACGAACGGCTTTACTATGGAAACAAAAATGTGAAGAACAAACCATAATACCATAACAGAATAACTATAGGTTGCTCAGGCGGGGATCAAACTCAGCGCCTCTTGCAATCCCGGAAAAGGCGTTGCCATTTTATCCATAATTTTTAAAATTTTAAATTAAATTATGATAATAACTAGCATGAAAAATTCTAAAAAAAATTATAGACAAAGGTAGTTATCATGATTTGATTAACTATTTAGCCAGGGCCAAACAAACAAACGATTCAAATGATTTCAGCAGAGTTATATATTTTTAAAATACTCACAAAAAGAAGTCAACTTGAAAATTCCATGCTAAATAGCCGTGACTACGTAATAGTTGAACGAAATAAATTAAATACCTATAGACGCTCCGAAGACTGTCTCCACAGCCAAAACTAACACAATCAACACAGCCCTCATCGTTGCCACGGTACAAGTATTATCACTAACTTCACTCGCCACTTCATAGACTGGCCCGCAAATCAAATCCAAATCTTATCATTATCTGTAATTTCCTTGGTTTCTCCGGATTATCAAATTAAATGTATCATTGTCGTAACGACAGATTACATTTGTAAGTGAACTTCTTACAGATAATTTTAATTAAGTACCGATAAATAATCATTGCTGATAATGTAAATGAAACATAACAGATTTGTAAGCCGATTTTTTTAATCTATTAAATGTGATTGAACACTTGTAAACTACTTAAAAAATAAAATGTGTTTTCTAGTGTCTCGACGTGCAAACATCCCGTGGACATACACCGCCCGGCGGGTTGTCACTCGTCAAGTTGTCACACACTAGTGTTAAACAGTGCCTCATTAGTCGCACAGGGCAATGCTTAGTCAAGCTAACTCACCGGACAGATGAGGTGCGGGTCAACACGGCTGTCTGAAGTCAGGTTGTCCGGCGCCCGCGGCCGCGCAAACACGCGAGTCACCGCCAGGCGGGTTGTCACTCGTCAAGTTGTCACACACTCGCGCTAAATAGTGCCTCATTATTCCTATTAGGCAATGCTTTGTAAAGCCACTCACTCACTGGACAGTGTCATTTTTTTTAATTTTAGATCTTTTTACCCGTTTCAAAGGTGTCTTCTTGTAACCTTTAAAAGTAATGCGTACGGTTTGTATCGAAACTGTTATCTGTCAATAGAGTATTTAAGAACTAAATACATTAAATGTTGGTGAAAGTAATAACAATCACATAATCGTAGTCTATAAACGTCGCAGAACGTTAACGCAACCTTTACTTAACGAAATATGTTTATTTGTGTTCCGCCCAACTTGTATGAAAGTGCGAGTCAAGAACTTAACACTATTAACATTAACACTACAACACGAATCGGTGTACTTTGAGTCTTGTTCCCTTGACACAAGGGTTGTTAGAAGTGCACGTCAAAGTTGGTGGTGTAGGGAACTCGAAAAGCCCACCGGCACGATAAATAAATAGTTGTAGGTCGAAGTTGCCGTCAGTGTAACTCCGCAAGTCTTTCCTTTAGCTCCAATTTTCCCTCACCTCCTGAATTATTTTTGTTCTTTCAAGGATCTATATCTCGAAATGAAATGTCATGACAGCTGAAACGTTGTGTTGATTTTCCTCAAACAAAACTTTATGAGACGACAAAACTTGGATGATGAGTTACATTTATTGTGTTTATAAATGGAATACCCTCGGTTTATCCTTAATAAAAATATCAAGCGATTCCTAATAAACGTCACACAGCTTTTTATATACTTATATTTGCTCTTCTCTAAAATAACCTACATAAATAAAATAATATTATGATTTTGAACGTACAAAAGTAGTATGCTACGGTAAAAATCTGTAAAAAAAAGCAACTACTCTACTATTAGATCAATAAATATATTATAATGTATTTCTACAAACATAGCCGTCCTCAGCGTCTATTGTCATTCGTATGACAGTACAGCGGCCCGCCCGCGCCCTATCGGCCGGTAGAAGTTGTATTAAAAAAGTTAACCAACATCAATTCCACTGCCACATGAGATATGTCCGTATTCATTTAGTTAGAGTTGGTGGTAACTTAAAGTTCCGCAAATGTGTCGCAAGGTGAAATTATTATGGGAACACGCATGCGACAAAAGGACAAAAGCAATGGTAGCGTTCCCTCTCCATACGGATAACAAATAAACCGCTAGTGGGTTTATTGGTTAGTGGGACGCACACACGTTAGCTAAAGTTAATGTAAAGTAGGCAAATGAAATCATCCACGACAAAAGAAAAAAAAATATTAGTGAGAATTTAGGCTCTCAGTGCCACGCAAAAAGCGAGATTCAGGTTCAATGAAAATTTAGATAGAATGATATGATTCAAAAACTTTGTTGAAAGAATGACTAGCTCCAATTAATAAAATTCATTGTCATTATTCTGTAAGCGATTAACTAGTGTCAATGACACCTATTTAAATAATTCCATAAGACCGCCCTGAATCAATCTCCAGCCCCACAGCAGTTTGAGAGGCAAAGCTGAAACATAATACAGTATTCCGTTTCCCAACTCAAAAGAGAACTGCTAGTGTTGTACGTACTTTGAACCAAGTCAATTCGAATCCTTCTAACGATTCAAAGCAAAATCAGCAAAGTTTTCCCAACTTTCCAGTAACTAATTCCGAGTGTTTGTTATTGCGGCGAAAACAAGCAGTTATAAATATGATTAGTTATGAAGAAAAAGAAAAAACGCTAGTGTTTCATTTTCCTACAACTAAACAAAAAGTGTTCCTTTACCTGAACTTAGAAATAATATAGATAAAAATACTTCTTTTACATCAACCAGAGAGGGGTAAAACAATTTTTGACTCGCTGCCAGTCCACATCACTACGGCCTGGCTTATTCACCCCATAGAATATTCATTAAGGAATGTCGCGATGCGGGGAGTGACGGCATCGTCAAAATTTGATATTTCTTAGACCCGTCGAAGAAATTGGTAAAGACTTAACAGTGAGGCTACAAAGTGGAGGAATATTTATTGCATTTCACTCACTTACGGTGTGTCGGTTTTGGAAATTGCATTGACTTTTGTTGCTCTTTACAAAAATATATTATTTATGCCAGTTATGAAATACAATTTTTGTTTTTTTCAGGTAGCGTGTTATCGTATTACGCCAATAATAAGGTATTTTCATTATTACTTTTTTCAGCTGCTTTGAAAATATCAGATTAGTTTGCCAAAAGCTTTAGGGTGTTGCTATAAGCAACTATCGGTATTGGTAATTCAAGACTTTTCCGAGAGAAAGAGCGAGGAAAAATATAAATCCGGCCACTTTAGACAACACGAAACCAAAGAAAATACTTCGCTTTAGAAACTTCCATCCGACCCGACTTCTTAAATCACGAAACGCAAACCAATTTTCGCAATCAAAACTAAAATACAAGCCCGCGGGGACCTAACCCAATTCTGGCAAAAAACACGGATGGATGGTTGGAATTTGAATAATGCCAGGTTATACGCCGCGGAGGGTGCATTAATCCGAAAATAGCCGGAGGACGAACGAATAAAATTAATTTTATGGCCGTTTAACCGACTTCTAAAGAGAGTGGGAGTTACAAGTGTTGCATGGAAGTTTCCAATTTTATTCCAACATTGATATTTGTGGGCTTTTTATAGGTTTTATTACTGCTTGCCCGATTGTTAGTTGAAACACCGGAGCGCTGGAAGTTGAGCTTGCGCACGCATTCTGTTACGTTATTTAATTAAAAGAGTTTTAACTTCTTTTGTTGAACAATGTAAGCAACAATTTGCTTACTTAATATACAAGGAATAGCGATAACCGAGTGTTTATGTTGTAAGCACATCATAATGTCTCTGCCATATAACATTTACTTAAACAAATAAGAATTACATTTTGGGAGGACCTCCTTTACAAGCTGTCAAGGTAATTTACTGTAATCGCTTATAATAACCGCTTCTTGCATAAATTGTGTGAATAAAACTCGTTACTCAGATTAATTTACAAAGTATAATTACTTACTTTTCGCTTAGTGTTCCATCAAGTTACTATGTTTTTAAGTGATAGTATTTGTTGTCTATAGAATACCTTTGAAATTACTTTCAAAGCTTCTATCATCCATTTGACTTTGTATAATGCCAGTGTTTGCGCTAACTTGGTATTATAATAATATACGTATAATATTCCCATGATATGCCCCTTCGTAGTCGGTTAATCGCTGAGATAAGCCGCTCTAGCCGGAATCCGGCGAGGAACCATTATCAATAATTCAGACCCTAACACAAGCCCGGGCAAGTAGCTTTGGGATCAAATCAACAGTCCAATAGTTTAATAGTACGGACAAGTTTAAGCGTCGGAATTGATAGTATTTGTAACAATGTTCTATCACTGGGTCCTATTTACTTTTCGTTATTTTTAATTAAATTTTTATTCCTACTTAAATAAACAAATGTTTGTTTACTTCGATTAATAGTATAAAACACATTCTGTTCATATGCACATATCGAAATACCCAAACTTTCAATAATTACTGCCTTGATAAAGAAAATTACATGAATAAAGTGGCCGTTTTTGATGAAGTAACAATCTTCTATGAACACTTTCATTTACTTTCCATGGAGAAGCTTTGAGCCGACTGATTAGTTTACATTGTAAGTATAATTAAGAGTTCGGTTTGAACAATGAGGAAATTTGGGAATAATATTCGCAGTTATCGAGCTGAAGCCAACTTGAGCTGGTAAACGTTTTGCTTTTATTATCATTAAATTTGTTAAGATTTCGCCTTCAGAGGTCAGGGGACGGGGATTTTAGTCTTTTGGAAAGCTTTGCACATCGATACGACTGATACATAATGATAGTTGCCATGGAAATATAATACTACCTCACTTAGTAAGTAGATTGACTCAAATCTCAGACCATTATCCGCTTAATCAGATTAAGCCGAAACAAAGCGTTCCAGAAATTATATGACAAATTGTAGTAGTGTTTAACGTAAATGTTTTCATTTATGTTTTTTCTGGAGAATAAAACCTTTTCATATGCAATTCCAGACCATTATATGCATTTCGTGTGCACAGGAGCGCGTTCACTAATTCCTTGCAAAGGCTGCAAAAAGTGCATCGCGCCGGCACTCGCTTTGTCGCCAACGCAGAATAATGAGAGCGCACACACGTGCGATTATTAGGCTTTTTTAGGGTTCCCATACAGACCCAAAAGCAGAAGGCTTTGTTGTTTTTTACCGTTGAATGTTTACATTTACTTATCATTTTCCGTAGGTCTTACTTGTTACAAATATTGACGTAAAATTGCTCGATTTAAAATTTAAAATTAAAAACGAATTTTCAAAAACCGATAAGATTAAGATAAAAGTTTTAGAAATAACGAGCTTGTGACAAAATGTAAATATACTGACTATATCAAAAAGAGTGAGATTACTGAAAATAACAATTACTACAGTGATTTCAATCACAAAAGGCTATCTCCGAGAGTACATGGACGTATCGACGACGTGTAAATTTATTTCTAATTGCTCTGTAATGAGTTCTGCTAAACGAGACATTCGCTTTAACATTCCTTGTTAAAATAGTAAAAGAACTTTGAAAAGTTCATAACATTTTATAAAATTCTAAAAGATATACCCTGAACTGTTTGAACTGGGTCATACGTTCTAACAAATGTCTGGTTTATTCAACGGACGTTCGCAGAAACAATATGTATAAACCCGAATGCACCCATAACTTACTAGCTGTAAAACTGAGATGCAACTATGTACGTCACCGGTTTACCTTGGTCTGCCTTGCCCGGCTCGGCCAAGCCATCACTGAACGAACCACAAGATGATCTGTGCCGGCCTGAGGTCTAGCTGTTGTGGACAATTTGTCGACTGAATACGTCTTGGTCAAAGTGGCGTAACAGACGAATTTCAGACGAATGGGTTTATGGAAACAGTGTTTTAATGCATGCTCGTAATGCTTAAATATTTTTGAAGCATTTGAAAATACTTTGTAAAGTACGAGCTTAGTATCTCGATGAGAAAACGAATGCACACATTTTAACTTTTAACTTGCAGATTTTTTTACTTATTACGCTGAGAATCAGATTTTGAAATAAATGCTTAAGTTTATGTGGCTATTTACAAAGAAGAAGTTGTCGGAAGAATGTTGCTAACTCTCTGTAAGGCCTCAGGCAAATAGGCTAGTTGCCACTATTTTTATTATTTGATAGAACGGTTCATTACGATTATATTACAACATAAAAAAAATATGAAAATTTTTTGAAGCACCTATCCAACTGTATTTTGAATTTTAAATTATTAATTTCACTATACTACCGTAAACGCCGTCCGCCATGATGGTCTGTGCCGTGGCGTCACTGTTCTTGTCAACAATACGCGTGACATAACCAAAAAGTGTTTATCGGAATTAAAACCATGTCTTCGTAGAAATTACATGATACATTTATGAATAACCACTATTGTATCGTGCGTGAATGTAAGAATACATCAATAAGAAGTTGTGGATTAAAGTACCCAGTGATGAGAATTTGCGAATCAGAATTTGAAGCAAAACATTTTGCAACCATCAAAGTATCTATTTTGGGCAGGTTTGTTTTCAATAAATGTGAAGTGTATAATATTTTAATAGTGAAATAAACAACAATCAACGCGTTTAAATAAATTACCACGAATAACCTGTCAAAACTGTCGTTTGAATTTGTGTTGTTTACAATATTGGTGACGTAGAATCATGGCGGACGGTGTTTTCAATCAAGAGAAAAAGAAGTAAAAATGTATCGGGTTTAAGTTGAATTTTTGCAGCAATCCCATATTTATATTTAATGAAGTTTACATATTTTGGACCCTTGTACGGAATAGTATTCGAATTAAAAGTGATTTTATAAATGGTGACATGAGGCAACTAGCCTATTCCTGTGAAGAGTGCGAGCTTCTCAGTCACTACACAACTTTTTGTCTTCAAAGCTGCGGCGTTTTTAAACGACTTATTCAAACGTAAGTTATGAAACCTGAGCGTGTTAATCGTATTATTTATCCTATTTTTTTACATTCGTATGTATATTTAAGTTAGGGGATAGTAACAAGATTCTGATTCTATATGGACTTTGTAACAGTGTTCGATTGAAGGCTAGACTAATAGAAATTCAAGTATATGTAACGCTTGTACTGAAATTCCTCCGGAATAGTTTTGGTGTCACATTTCAAGCATCATGGCAACGCACATACTGGTTAATAAGACATGCCGACGCACATATTGAAACAGATGACCAGGACTAACTATAGAATTTCCGAGTTCATTTGTTAATGTAGTTACTCTTTACTATTATAGTCATCAGATTTGTTAACATTTTTTCAGGTACCTTCAGCTGACTGACTTGTATGTTGCTCATCTGATCGTCAGATACAAGCTTATTCTATACCGAGATCTTACTAAGAACCAGAAAACCAGAAAAGAGTGGTAGAGCTTAGTAGAAGTAGTGCTGGTGACTGGTAAGTAAGGCCGCCAGAGCTCAGTTGGTCAAAGTTTGGAGTCACGCATCTGCGGTCCTTGTACGGTTGTTAATGTCAATGGGCATCGTTGATTACTTACAATTGGGTGACCCTCTTGTGCGTTTGCTTATCTATGATTTAAAAAAAAAAAACAGAGAGAAGCGAACCTACGACTTCCAACTAGGTCACTATTCCTCATAGTCAATATGGTGGTAGTCTCGTGACTCGGGCCGCGCGCCGGACCCCATGAGCCTAGGTGCTAAAGTTGCCGCTTGTTTGACACTTTGTTGAATTTATTCCGTCCTGCCGGGCGACGGCTAAATTGCCGACGCGACGTAACGCCTCGCCGCTGACCTTTGTCGAGTTAATTTTGTGATCTTATCCACGAGAGGAAACGGCTATTCACATGTTGTAAAAGTGTAGTGTGCTCTGTACATTTTGTAGTTCAACGTTTTAATTATTTGCTATGTAATTCTGGATCCTAGACTGGCTGACATTTTCATTGTAGCTGTTACTGTAGATGCAAAGGAAATAGAAACGTGTATATAAATTACATTTCAAGCGTAGTTATTCTTATTCACACAATTTAGTTTGATGGTAATGATGATGATGATGGTCTACTAAAGTCTTATGAAATACTTTTTCAGGTCAAATGAAATATCTTAATTAATAAGAAGGCTAAATTAGCCCTCTCCTCTTCATTTTCATTAAGCAGAGCAGAGACGATTTAACGTGCTTGAAAAAAAAGCTATAAATTTTTTGAATTGTTAGTTTACTACAAAACAAGTAGTCCACATGTTGTTAGGAGTTGTTCCCGAACAAGGGTAACCAAGTTAATGGAGTTGCATCAATTTATATAAAAGGGTTCATACACCTGCCGAATACATCAAAGTATCAATAGCAAAACACCAGTGTCGGACAGTGTTAGTGTCAAAGAGATCACGTGACCTCGCTCGCACTGATAACAGTTTATGCAGCGTATTGAATATCCTCCGTCCATCAACTCTCATTGTACCGTGTTGGCTACAAAGTATAGGTGTGTTTGGGATCGGACCTGGGACAAAATAAGAGGACTGTAGTGAACCAGACGGTCATCATGCCACTCTTTACCTACCGTGAGTAATAATGAATACCCTCCTAGCCTAATTTGGCCACGGCGGCCAATCTTACGATTAGTCAATTAAGCAGGATATATGATAGTGCACAAGCGCGTGCGCAAGCACCGGTGCACTCCTTATTCCCTCTCTCTTATAGTTCGGTGGGACAGCAATATGACTCGACCGTAGAGAGATCTGAAGCAGGACCAACGGCTTTACGTACTTACCGAGGCACGGGGGTGTAATTACACCACCAACTTACAAACTGTGTTATCACAACAAAAAAACATAGACACAATTTCATCGGTCCAACCCGGGATTCAGGACCTCCAGTGTGACCGCCACAATAAAGTGAAATCTACTAGCCACTGCGCCACGGAGGCAGTTCACTGTTTGTCACGACTGGTTTAAAATCACACTCAATTTAAACTGAAAGACAAAATGCTAAGTGTGACCAAAAGCAAGAAAATATATTTGTTGTAACAAAGATATATCACAAAGAGTCACATTATCAAATAATACACATAGTACTGGAGCTCAATGAGTATTGGGGCGCAGGGCGAGTCATCTCGGCTCGTATTGAATGCCGCCCGTCTAGACGCGCCACCTGCACCGCGCAATCACACCTGTGCAGTCATGTCTCGCCGAAAACTCACAGACGTGTCTCAGTGCCTACGTTTACGAGACAAACGTCGAACTTTTTTACTCATAATACGGTTTTAACAACACAGTAAATACTTACACTTAAAATAGCTATTAACTTGATAAGTTTTAGAAACCCTTTTTTAACGTACAAAATGTTTCAGTCCTTAAGTTAAGACATTACATTTTTTGAATCTCTAGTCTCTCTAAATAATTCTATGAAAAGCATTCTCAAATGATGTATGAATTATGCTATAACTTAAATAATCAACGAATGAATGAATCATCACAGGAGCTGATAGATCAAAGTTGTTCGATATTAGGTAATATTTACCTACTATCAGATACCATATTATTTGTTACTTCCACCAGGTTCTTTTCCTGTTAAAGGCAAGGTCCATCCTTAATCAAATAAAATATATAACTTAATTCAAAACACGTGTCATATTCAGGCTTTGCTAAATTAAAAGGGAGGAAATTTTATTTCATGTAAAATAATATATTGGAGTATTGGAGTAGTCATTATAAAGAAACTTAACATTATATTGACAAAAAAAATAAGCTTACATGAAAAGCAAAGACTTCTTTATAGCGATATAAAATAACTGGCTTTTTATTTGTAAAGACATTGCTTCATAACGTTTTGTACAGTTAATAATTAGTAATGTGGATTTTGTGTTGTGAAAAAGCTACCCACTATAAATAAAACCTTTTTAAAAATGTCTCTGTATTCGTTTAACGTCGAACATAATTATTATGGCCATATTGAGGCTTAAGATTACTTGATAGATACTTATAATATACTGTAAAATATAATTTTCCCGATAGAATTTTGTTTTGACAGATACTTATTGATTGTAAATATCAAACATGGCGTTAATTGGCTTCATGGTAGTAATTGAAATGTCATTATTTTAAACGGATATATTCGCACTTTATCAACATGAATGTACGTACATTTCAACGTTGCAATAACGTAAATCGCATGAAATGTTCTGAACATCGGTGAAAACAGTGGGTTTTAACAGACCGCGACAACTCGCAGTGTTTCAAAAAAGACATTGAAAATGTATTCGTCAATCATTGTTATTACATACCTACATACGTATTATAAACGTAACCGCATTTGAAATATCGCGATTTGTCTCCTTTTCTGTTTTCATCGTATTCTAATAAATTCCTAAGGTTATTTTCTTCTAACATCCTCCACAAAAATCTGTTAGTGTATTTCTGCTTGGCGATTATACCAATAAAAAATTTAAATTATTTTTACTGAAATAAGTGCAAAGGGGAGCAAGGGGAGATCCCTTTGTGTTTCCCTCAAGGAAGACGAGAGGGCAGACAAATTTTAATCAAGAGAGCCCCACTACTTCAACTTAGAGAAACAAAATTAGCATTTAACTGGAGGAGAGGCGATGTTGCGTGTTCCCGAGGGAGCGGGGCAATCAGGAGGCGCAGTTTGCATAAATATGTTCCCGGCATTTTTGCGCCGTAATAGTTGTTTGATAGTAGTTCCTGGACAGGTGTACCGCCACCGCCGGGGGAATTAGCTGAGTAAGTGGTATCAGCTTTGGTTTAGTATAGCTGATTACGTAAGGAGCTGATGTCATTTTTATCAATGCTGATTTTAGCGTTAAGATAAGAAATACGAAGATCCACCTGGCTACTGACAAAAATGCAAGTCACCATGTTTATTTATCAGTTCATCTGATAAATGCAATAGGCTGATGATGATGTTGAATAAACTGTAAATATAAATTATGAAACACGATTTGAAAGCTATCTTTATCACTATTTAGTAAATCAAGAGTCATCTAAAACCCGCGACACCATTGCGGATGTCTACAGTATAATAATCACAGCAACACATCGCTGCAACTTAGTCCAAGTTGGGAAGTTGTCTCCCGCGGGAGGACTTCAGACGTCAGCAGTCTTAGACTGGTACATCGAGCTCCAAACCACGGGCTTATCAACTGATGCACTGAACTGCATAGAAATTGATCAGAGCCTCGGTAGGAAAAATAAGTACGAGACCATAAAAAGCGGATAACAAAATACGGTACCTAAAATAAACAATTAATTTCATATTTTTTTTCACAAAATAATGGACCGTAAATTTTGAACTCCTTCTATATGAGTCTAATAAGCTTTGGCATTTGCACTCGAGTCAAGTATAAGTAAAAAAAATATTAAAAACATCGTGATCTATTTCATTGTGATACCTAAGGTAACGAAATTTATAATTTAAGCCGACTGATCGACCAAGCCGAGATTTTCAGACATAAAAACTAGGAACAAATAACAAATCAGAACTAACTACCAATAAAACTTAAAATGAACGGGTGTATTTTCTAAGCAAAGTTGTTATTTATTCTATGAAGTGTTGAACTGATAAAACTGAATCACTTAGTTAAAGTCTGTTCATGTTATCATTTCAATATTTCTCGGCAGCTCAAACTCGGGTCCCTTGAGCGCGGTGGTGAATTTAGTGAAGGCTGCAGAGTTCGCAAGTCCGCCCTCCGAGGATTTGCTCACTGTGTCGCGTCGGACGCTGCAACATTTGTAGTCACCCACTGCTTTAACCATATAGGAACGCTTAACACATCTCGATTCACTTTACGGTACACACAAACTTTACAAGAAGTTGCCTACGATTTCCGTTCTTGTTTTCCTCGTGGCAAGGGAATATAATAAATATTTTTGAGGATTTAAAAACCATATTTGTTAAGGCAGTATAGCTGTAAACTCAATCCATACTGAGCTTAGTTGGGCTATTTTTTCCTTACGAATAACAGTGTTAGGCTGTTACATGGTTAGACATATTTTTCTCGTTTGTACGATATATTTTTATAATAACTGCAAAAGTATTTAATACATATAATAAGAGTTTGCGGTTTACTCGTATTTTATAGGTGTCGATTTACGCTCCTTCTTCTTTACTGAAGTATTAAATGGAGTATTTGGTCTCCCACCTTGGTACTAGGAGGGCCGTAAATGTTGCTTTCACGCACTAAACCTAGTGTTTCACCTGAAGCCCTTCCGTTTGTGGCAGAAAATGGTTAAATAAAAAAAAATAGGGTCGGATAAATCTACCTTCCCATACTTCTTTTCGTCACTATACTTAACTGTACTCTAAATGTATAGTGAAAAATATAAGAGACAAAACTCTATAACACTCTATATACATTACAATGAGATGGTAGCCAAGTGGCTCAAAATGTTATTTTATATACCTACGTGTGGTCGACGGTTCGCTCTCAAAAGATAATAATAACACAGAAGAGCATCTTCAAAATTGTTTTCGTAAACATTTAGTTTGCGGTTGTTCTCAGAAGATCTCATTAATGTTCTTAGTATTTTCACCGAAATACTCGTTAAATGTGAGCCGAGCTGTAGGTATAGATTCGTGCGATAGCCCAGCTCCTGTTGTTCCGCGCTTTGTGGAGGAGCGCAGAGATAGCTCCAACTTTGCGCTTATTTATCTTGCTCGGTAAGTTTAGCATTATCTACGCAAACGATTAATGGGTTTACAGCGCAAGTGAAGCAATAGTTCCGCAATTGCTAGACAAAGTTTACCTTTAATTTGTATCAGAGGAGGTCTGGGACAACAAAATGAATTCTCGCGCAATTAAACTTAGACACGTTTTTCCAATCTTTAACGAGCAATTGATTTTCTTGTCGCACTTCATCCCAAGAGTCCATTGACGTCGAAGTGATAATTGATAAATATCTAGCCAATTTACCATTTAACTTTTTGTACGAAAGTAATTTCAAAAAACCGGCCAAGAGCGTGTCGGACACGCCCATGAAAGGGTTCCGTAGCTAAAAGATGGCCCGACCGCTTAAGACACCATTTAGTAAGGGCAACTGCACGTCATAAGTTGGTCGAGTTGTATAAAAATAACTATTTATGATACAGAGTTCGCTATAGTTTTCGTTGAAAGTACTTACTTGGAGGTATACAGGACATTTTTTTCAGAATTATTGTAATAATATTTTAAAAGTTAAGGGGGGGGGGGACGCTCTAATTTTAACTTTGTATTAATATATCTCGAGACTGGGGTGTTTGATCCACATGGTTTCAAGGCACGTTTTATTGTATTTAAAAATACCTTTATAACGATACCCCACACGATGGGGTAAGTCGAATTTTTTTTTCGAATTTACTTTTCGATGTGTGGGAGTGGGGGTAAAAATAATTATCTTTCGATTATTTTAAAAACCAATTCTTGAATTATCACTATGCATCTCTCCACCAATTTTCGTGGCAATCGGTTCAGAAACGGCGGAGAACGAGCCAGGACAGACAGACAGACAGACAGACAGACAGACAGACAGACAGACAGACAGACAGACATGACGAAACTATAAGGGTTCCGTTTTTGCCATTTGGCTACGGAACCCTAAAAAGTGTCATTGGTTTAATACCTTGCATGGCTGCAAAGAAACTTAAAGCCTTAATGACTATTCACCCTCTACAACAAGCCAAGCTAATGAAATGACAACTAATTCATTAAAACTTGCGATTCCCGAGGAAGTTTTTCGGTGAAGAAACGTTTAAGGCGATAATTGCGCGCGTGACCGCTGCTCTCGGGCGAGCAGTCGGCACGTAGTCGCAATGCCCGCTGTTACGGAAACTTACACCTTACGAGATCCTGGATGTCTCGTCTAGGCAATAATTACGGTATTGGCTGATTGAATTTGGAAGATCAACGCAGATCGAAACTAAGCCTCAGTTAAGCGTCCGGTTAATATACACAATTTTGTGCAATGATTTGATCAAAACATCATATACCATATTCATGTACAGAGAAAAGCGGCATTGTGCCTATTTATGTACCGATATTTTTTTAAATATAAGACGACGAATAAATGGAAAATTATAAAAATAAAATGCTCACAGCATCACAGACAGATACCTGGTCAATGTTAAGTAACCAGTCAACATTATCGTCATCATAACTGTGGCAAAAACGCTCGGCAATAAGTTGGTTTTAAAATTCTTTATTGTCATTTTATTTTTGTTATGAATACCTCTTCACTCCGGGTGTTGTAACTCACGTCCGTGACAAAATCTTTTCTATTTTTGTCTTTGTCATGCAAGTACTTGTTAAATCAGAAAAACCTGAACGTTGTCTTATAGACTAGATTTATTACCACCAAAACCTCTAAGATGAGTTTCATAACCAGGTTGGTATAAAAGAATAGTTCATAAATACATTAATTAGGGTGGATATTGGTCCCCGGCAAGTTGTGAGCGAATGAACGCTTAACGACGCGCGCGCGGCACGTACGACGCGATCTTTTGTCGCGATATTCCCACGGCTGATAGTTGCTGAACTTTGAGCCAACTTTGTTCACACGTGGTCGCGGGAGGTCTTCCGTGTGGATTTTCTGTGTCTGAGATGGGGCCTTAGTACTGTATAATTGGATGTAGGCTATTATCGAGATCAAAATTAGACACCAAGTATATGATAATTATGTTTCGATACAGTAATCTTGATTAATTAGCAGTAATTTGGTTGTGTCTTAATGAGTCAAGAAGGAGGAACCATAATTAATTATAAATTGTACTGCCAACACATAATTTGATATACGAGTACAAGCTCCTTGAAGATAAAAAAGTACAATTTTAGCTACTGGCTTTATCTTTATCTGTCTGTGATACTACATGAAGTCTGTATTAAAAAACGCAAGGTAACTTTTTAAACACCGCTTAAGGTCCGCAGATTAAAGAATCCGCTTAACAGCGAGTCCGCGCGAGCACCAACATCCGAGGCAGCGCGAAACTTCCGCAGTTTGCATTATTCTACATCAAAAGGCAAACGGAACTTTTTGTAGAAAGCGGAATTTCACCTGCTTCGCAACTTCGACGGGTGTCCATAAAAATAAAGCAACGCGGGGTCGCTCGCAAAGTTGCCGTCCGCTGCTCACGGGGAGAAAGTGGAAATGGCATCCGTTTCGTTAGTGCGGTGAGGAAATGATAAAACTTTGATTTAGTACTGCATGCACTAAATTCTTGGAAAGTTAATTTCATCTATTTTTTGAAATAAGGTAGTAATTTTTACAACTTCAATTAAATTAAGGCATGCACATTTCGACAGGCAATAGTTGGTTGGATCCCAGCATCAAGTTATTCTTTGGTTAACAGCTTAGATCTCTTAACGATAGTTTGATCTTCACCTATTGGCCTTTTATTTTTGGTATTTATTGATTTTAAAGGCACTGTAGGTCAAATATTCATCACTTGTACCTGAGTACGTTCTTGACTCAGAAATCCTAACACACTGAGTCCTTGTTGCTCCGTACCCGCGAACTCTGGTACAACGCATTTTACTCTAGGCACTATTACTTATATGTTCGCCAGTTACCCCGTGCCTGGCTTGCGCAGTGCGTTGTCGCCAAAGTTGGTGCGGAGGCTTACCGGCTCAGCGCGGCGGCTCCGCCCGCGCCGCGTGACTTGCACTCGCAATTCAAACCAGGGGAATATACCCTCCCTCATCAGTGATATGAGGGAAAGAATAGTTTTAAATTAATAATCAACTTTGAGTTTCTCTCTTTGTTCTACATAGGCGCATTTAAGGTTATCCCAGACGAGGGGGAACCCCCTCTTTTGTTTCTTTGTTACCCTCCCTCTCCAACGAACTGGCTTATCACGCCTGGGAGTCTAAGGTCTAACATAGCGTAACGTTTCGTTTGTTATCCAGTCTAGTCCAACCGGTCACTTCAGTTTTTACAATCCTCTTTATGTGTCCATCATTGTTTTAAGCCTCTTAGTGCATCTCGAAATTTTTGAGATATGTAGGACCTAGACATAATTGGAGCAATTTTGTTTGTTGAACTTATGCCCTATGCTTGCATTCCATAGTGGCTGACATAGTGATTTTGTACGTACGCAATTAATTTCACTAAGTGGCACTCTACAAAGCTTATAAATTATAAATATTAAATCCGATTGACAATATAATATAACTAGGCAGAACACTACAATATAATGGCTTTTGAAATAATACATGAACAAACCGTGCAGGTCCTCCATGTTCTCATATATTAATAAAAATAAATGTCCGTTATTACAGCAACCGCATATTTGCGAATTGAACAGCGAGCTTTGCGGTTATTGTTCTGTTCTAGCTAAGCCAGTCAATGAACGTTGCATAAAATGTATTAATGCTTATTTTCATATTTTTATTTTCTATTTTTAATTTTCGTCATTCATTTCATCAGGATTAACATGTAGAATCAATGATTTAAATCATTGGTTCATCTATACTTATATAAAAAGCTGAAAAGTTTGTTTGTTTGAACGCGGTAATCTCAGGAAGTACTGGTCCGATTTGAAAAAATATTTTTGTGTTCCATTGTGTTCCATTTGACGAGGAAGGCTTTAGGTTGTAGTGTGCGGAAACCGGAAACCACGCGGACGTAGTCGCGGGCGGCCTCTAGTGTTTGGTAAAGGGTAACGAATTCCTAACTAAAAGTAATCATATCTGCGGCGGAAATTGATTTATTAAAATCCTTTATTTGCGTCAAGACGTTCCGTCCAAGATATTGTGTGTTTAGCAGAAATGTGTAGTTAGAACGTTGCTGTATGGTTGTGTCATAGTGGTCACAGCCTAGCCTGGATCCAGGGCACGTAGGAAGTGACGCGGGTGAAGGCGGCCGGCCACCCCAGCGTGCACTGCGGCAGTCCGAACGATGTGATTCCGATCTGCAATTAAAACCATTATAAAATGTTAATACCCAGCCGTTCTGTGAACATGGCGGCCGATCATACAATCAGCCAGGTCTGAGGATATATTATAGTGCACAAGTGAGTGCGCAAGCACAGGTGCACTCGCTATTCCCTCACTCTCATAATTCAGTGGGACAGCAATCTGACACGACCGTAGAGAGATCAGGCGCAGAAGCACTGGCTTAACGTGCTTTCCGAAGCACGAAGCAGCTCAAGGTTAAATTTTTCAATCACCCATCCGATGACTGGCCTCTGGCAAAGTTGCTTTACTTTGCAATCCCAGGCCGAGCGCGCTTTCCGCTGCGCCATCTGGCTCCTCAAACATTATTACTTACAGTTCAACATAAGATCCTTATAATTTTTCTTTTAATTTAGCCTATCTTTATTATTTAAAAAGGAAACATTCGATAAAATATTTCCATCTTTGTATGAAAGTCAAAACTGTTTTATAGCTTGGGCAATGATTGTAGCCAAGATTAAGTGGTCACATTTCAATAACAGCAAATACTATTCATCACGGTGATTCTCTTTTTACAAATGAAATTTTATGGAAATTTTTGTCATCTAGCTTTTTGTCATTAGGCTAAACGATCCCCATTTGTTGAGATAGTCTCTTTTAAGAAACCAAAAAAATTTACCTCTGATATTTTTATTAAATGCGAAATCCGACGGTCTTGTATTAATTCAACCGGGCTGTTACTCGTTTAATACCTATTATCAGTAATTTTATTGCTTGAATGACAAAGTTCTCGGAACTTGCTAAATTGTGTAAAAAATGTGTTAGCCTTTAAGAGTGATAATTCAAGTTTAATAGGCTGAATTTAATTTCTTAAAGCTGGTGCACAGTATAGTGTCGAACAAGTGAGTGCCAGGGCCGAACACCAGCTGTTATACGCACCAGTACTCTGCTGGGCCCCGCGCCGACAGCGAGCGGGCCGCCCGAGTCGCCGAAGCAGACGTTGCCGCCGGCCGCTCCGCTGGTGCACAGCTGCTGCTGGACACGTGGGTGCCAGGGCCGTACACCAGCTGCTATACGCACCAGGACTCTGCTGGTGCCCGCGCCGATAGCGAGCGGGCCGCCCGAGTCGCCCGAGCACACGTTGCCGCCGGCAGCGCCGCTGGTGCACAGCTGCTGCTGAATACGTGGGTGCTGGGACGGAGTACCAGCTGCTAAACGCACCAGTACTCTGCTGGTGCCCGCGCCGACAGCGAGCGGGCCGCCCGAGTCGCCCGAGCAGACGTTGCCGCCGCCTGCGCCGCTGGTGCACAGCTGCTGCTGAACACGTGGGTGCCGGGGCTGTACATCGGCTGCTATACGCACCAGGACTCTGCTGGTGCCCGCGCCGATAGCGAGCGGGCCGCCCGAGTCGCCCGAGCAGACGTTGCCGCCGCCCGCGCCGCTGGTGCACAGAGTGGTGCTGAACACGTGGGTCACGGGGCTTTACCAGCTGCTATACGCACCAGGACTCTGCTGGTGCCCGCGCCGATAGCGAGCGGGCCGCCCGAGTCGCCGGAGCAGACGTTGCCGCCGCCAGCGCCGCTGGTGCATAGTGTGGTGCTGAACACGTGTGTCACGGGGCTGTAGAACTGCTCGCACGCCGCGTTCGTCATCACTTGCACTGACACTTGCCGCTTGTCCGGGTTGGCAGCCGGGGCCAGAACTAGAGAAGATTAAATTGGATGTTTGAAGGACGTTGAAATACTTTTTTATGTATCTAGCAAGCGGCCGCCCGCTATTCCGTTTTCGCTTTTTGCACACATGCTATAGCTTAAAGCCTTCCCCATCAAATGGACTATACCAACAGGAAAAAAAAATTGATCTAGTGGTTCCTGAGATTACATAAACATACAACCAAACATACATACAAAGAAACAATCACACCTTTTAGATTTATCATAATTTAAAATATGAAACTAATGTGAAAGAAAGGTGAAAACGCAAGACTATCACAGAAAGTACATTGATGCTGAGCATGTTCAAACTATACCACATCGGCCACAAACGAATTGCCTGCTCTTCTCAATCCATAATATAAAATCTTAGGCGTACCATCATCTCTGGTGCGTCCGTAACCTGCAGCCACCGCGTAGACGCCAGCAAAGTGTTGGTTCATCAGATTCCCAGTCGGCAACAGAATTGGGCTGATCACGTCTGCAATATGATATAAAGATAACATCAGATCTCCTTGTAATTAAGCGTTTACTAATTTCAAATAAAATAAACACGTACTATTGAATCCGACCCAAATGTGCGAAATAATGGCGATGTCATGCTGAGCGTTCTGCCAGGGGCTCCAGTTCTCGTGCATGACTACCTAAAAGAACAGAACATATAGTTTATTTTTCAAGAAGAAGCGCATAAAACATCTATAGGAAGGTGGGCAAATAAAGAAAACAAAAGAGGAAAAGAAGATGTCAGATCCCGTTTTTTTCGCGATAAAAGATAACCTTTGTTCTTTCTCAGGGTCTAAAGATTGGCTGTGCTGTTTTCATCAAAACAGGTTGAGAGTTTTAAGCGGTAAAGCGTAGCAAACAGACAGAAAGACGGAGTCACTATCGCATTTACAATAATAGTAGAGATTAGTACCTGGTTGGTGGGGACCCTGAAGCCGCCGGTGAAGAGGAAGGCGGAGCCGTAGACGACGGTGAACTGCACGGCCTGGAGCTCGCCGTCGAACCAGCAGTGCGCGGCGGTGACGGCGCGCGTGGGGCTGAGCAGCGACGCGCCGCACATCGACGTGCGCCCGTCGCTCAGGTTGATGAACACGCCGCCCTATACGTTTTAACAGACTATCACACGGCGAAAAACAAAGGAAGAGCGCTGCTGCTAATTCTGGCGATGACAAAATACATCGAAACATAATTCCAGGCTTGAGGCGGTGGGTGGACGGGCACTACAAAAAATGTTGAGTTCTCCTTCCACCTACTAGTGGGTGAATTTGGTGGGTGAGCGGGTTATCGCCTCTAATTCCACGTTTCTGTACACACCCACAGAAAGAAATGGTTTTATTCACTTTCTTTGAAAATCCCAGTCAACGGGTATTCGTGAACTTTTTGTTCTCTAATCCCCGTTAACAACGATTGCAGTATTTAATGAATTATTAAAATAAACATAAAATACTAATCTAATAATCGTTTAATTCCGTTGTCCCCGTAAGCCATGTCACTTTTAACGGGGACAGCGATATAAGGGACCTCATAAGGCCCGTCCTTGTGACTTATTTATTGTGTCGTATTCCTCATTACTGAGGGTCGTGATCATTGTATGAAATGAAATACAACAATTCTCATGGCAATTTCAATGGAGTGGCTTGCCATTACCATCTCCATTTTACACACTTTCTCGTAGTGTGCAGGTTTCTTCAAGATGTTTTCCTTCACCGTACAGCTGATTTGAAATTACGCACATATTGACTGATTTTTGAAAATCCAGTGGCCTGATCGGATTCGAACCACCCACATAACGCATGTTAAGGGGGCGCTCCGATACCGACACTACACGGCAAGAAGTCAAATAGTAATACCCTCCGGCCGTATTCGGCCATGGCGGCCGATCTAACGATCAGCCAGGTACGCAGGATATATTATAGTGCACAAGTGAGTGCGCAAGCACAGGTGCACTCCCTATTCCTTCACTCTCATAATTTGGTGGGACAGCAGTCTGACACGACCGTAGAGAGATCAGGCGCAGGACCAACGGCTTAACGTGCCTTCCGAAGCATGGAGCTCGAGATGAAATTTTTCGGTCACCCATCCGATAACTGGCATCTGCGAACGTTGCTTAACTTTAGCAACCGCAGGCCGAGTGCGCTAACCACTGCGCCATCGAGCTCCTCAAATAGTACCAGTCAAATAGTACCAACATATTTAACAAGCGGTATTTATAAAAACGAACCATAATTAATAACCATATTGAGACTGGTATCAGTACGTTGTTACATATTAAGCGGTTTTTAAAGGATAAATCTATGTTTAGAACTCCAACATACCAAGTGTGGCTGGGTGCCGGCAGGTACCACAGTGCCGCCAACGATTCTACTGCCGTCGAAGTCACGTCCTTCCTCGTACTGCCTGACCTTAGCCAAAGTCGGGATGCCCACATCCTCATGGTACGCCATGAGAGGCCGCTCGGCAGCCGCTGCCGCAGCCACGAACAACAGAACCAACACGTTATTCATCGTAACCGCACACGAAATGAAGTTAATTGTCCATTGTGCAGCATAATCATTATAGCCAAATATATACTTTTTAATCTCTGAATTAGTGTTATCTGTGACGATTTTTGGAATTCCTAATTCCATGTAAGATACTCGTCATGATATTCAATCACGTGTTGAGATAATAATCATTAAAAACTGCAACTCTGTATTTTTTCTTAAACTTACCTATTAAACGTTAAATGTCAACCATGATAAGTATGTACGTACATATTGAGACTTACAATGACTTGGCAAATACCTAGTTGTATTTCCTAGAATATAAAATTTCCGGTAGTATTTTGTTTTGATAGTTACTAAATGATTGTTTATGCACAATCTAACATTGCGTTAATTGGTTTCATGGTAGTTATTGAAATAACATTATTTTCAATGTATAACGTACATTTCAACGTTGCGATTACGTAAATCGCATGAAATGTTCCAAACATCGGTAAAACACAGTGGAACTTTCCTAGTACATTGATACAGACTAAAATATAAGTTGCCTTTGACTGATCCCTTTTACACTAATAGCCTATATTTTTTTACTACAGACGTATTGTAGATAGTGAGATAAAAGTAATGATCAATTTAATTATATGAGGGCAAATAAAACTGGTCTTAACTGTCAGGAGTTTCGGCTGGAAGGCTTTTAACACGCTTAGGTAAAAAAAGATATGACGTGCAAAAGAATTTCTATGTAAATCAAATTGCAAAATAAACCACTTTGACTTTGACTTTGACTTTATTACAAAATGTTTGTTAGGTATTATAATGTTAACTCTCATTTTACAGTCATTGAAATGTTCCACGATTTTGTTGATAAATATGTTATCAAGTTTATGAAATTTGAATTTAATAAATGCTAAACTTGCCATGAGCAGACTTTGATAAACGAGACGCGCACATTTTCTGTTTTGTTTCATAAACTGGAATGTAGGTGATACTTTTATGATAAAATGCAAAATCGTGAAAAACAATTTAACTGACTACCACTCTGGAAACTTCATGTAGCTGTGTAATTAATAGCCTAGAAGCGAATACACGTACAAATCGAGTAATTAAAGTAAAGAGTTGGTATCTTTTAAAGAATTCATTAATTTTAGTATCTGTCTAGCGAAACATAATTAATTAGCTGCCCATTAGCGCAGAGACCTGGCTAGTGGCTTAGTGTCCTGCAATGTAAGGTCATGATTTTTCTTCTCATTCATTAGTTTATACTTTTATTGAAAACAGCATTATTTTCAATCAAAACAGTATTGTCAGAATATATAAATGAAGCAAGATGAATAAATTAAAAAGTAAAGAACCCTAGTCTTCTATTTAAGTTTAGCCTTGCTTAATATTAAGTTTGACTTTTTTATGAGTCAAATACAATGAGTATGTATACCTAAGAAAGCATTTTGATAAGCGTACTATATTTCTTATCATCATCAACACAGCCTATCGCAGACCACTGCTGGACATATGTCACTTTAAGAGTTCTTCATGTATGTCTTTCGAAACCTTCCTTTATGTTTTATCTAAATAGCTTGGCTATAACAAGCGCAATCTCGCCGCAAGTGAGCAAAGCGCGGGCAGGGCGCAATGATTGCATAATGAAGATATTGATCGCGCGGGAAGTTTTAATTGCCTCGTTATTGGTCTCCGCTGTTGCAGCTCAGCCGATCTGGTTTCAGCCTCGGTGCACTTGCGGCCGAGTGCACCGGCCAACTTTTATATAATTTAAATAAAATAATAAATGTTATATCAACAATGATTTTATTAGTATGAAAAGTATTGTTGGAAACTTATTTTTTTTATTGTCATTAATTAAAGCTGAAGAGTATGTTTTTTGTTTGAACGCGCTATCTCAGTAAATACTGGTCCGAATTTAATAATAACTTTTTTGTTGCTAGTCCATTTGTCGAGGAAGGGTTTAAGTTTTAATTTAATACTATAAGTGTGGAAACCGAAATCGACGCGGATGGAGTCGCGAGCGGCCGCTAGAATTTGTATATTTGAGTTTGTGTTAACAGATAAATGGATATTGATTTCAAATAGGAAGAAACTAAAAACTTTTGGACCATTTATTAATTTATTTATTGCATGTTACATAGCGAGTGTGGTACCGATCACACTAGTTCAAAAGTTTTTAGTTTACTTAAAACCGTTTATTCTTCTCCAATTGATTTCTATGATGTACTAATAATTTGCAGACCAAACTCGCCCACCTTACTTATACAAAAAACAATAGATAAACGAAAACTCTCCGATCGCCCAATAAACAATGATACCGCATCAAAAATAAATTTCTCCCACTCACTGACCTTTTTACAAGGATATCTTTGTAAACAAAATTATTTTTCATGACCGACACCAGGTAACACCTACGGGTAAAATAATATATTTACTTATTTTGGTCCATCTAAAGATAGCTTATTTCTTTGGCAACACGTGTACATAAATAGGTAGCTATTGGTTACAGAGATAACCAGGTTGGTGTGGTTACTCCATTTAGACGAGAATACTCTCAAACTTTGAATGCATGACATTTTTATACTATATTGTAAACTATTATAGACTTGCTATCAAGTCTATAATTGTCTACAATATGGTATAAATGATTATGGTAATTTTATAAATTATAATATAATGGATTTTTATTTACTCCATCAATTCATTGAATACAGTGTTTAGGTAGTGGTGTTTGAATGTCGGTATTAATTTAATGTGTAGGTAGTAGATTCATGAAATATCGGTCCATATCACATAATAATAATATGCTGATTTTAAGCACGGATGTTTATGTGATATTTTATGGATATTCATTTATTTATTTAAAGCACCATACATACAACAGAATCAACTTAACATATCAGCATCAATTATGGATAAACATTGTTTAAATGGTCGTTGATAGCACAAATGCAAGTACGTTTCTGTTAAATTTTAAAATGAGACTTGAAAAAGATATGTAGGTTTACACACATGCTGTTCCGTGTTCTCACAGCCTTTTATTTAAAGTACAGCGCATATTAGTGCAGCTGGAACAATGCCAAAGTTGTATGGCCTGTAATTTCACCTGTGCGTCTAGCCATAGCTAGTGCCTAGCTCTACAGCGTGTTTGTAGAAGCATAATCTATACGCCAATAGCCGTGGGTTCGAATCCTGTACAGCAAACATTTGTATTTCTGTAATAATCGTATTACCTCCGTTATTTCTGAGGATTCAACTAGTGCAAATGCTTTGCTTTTGGATTGAATCAATGTCATCATGTGTATGTGATTTAGGTTGATATTTACTGGTTAGTTAGTTCTTTGTTGTTGAACTCCTTTAAATTTCATCATCATCACCATAGCGCTTATCACCGTTGCATTCTTGGCCATAACCTCAGAGCCCTACGCTACGACTATGACCCTGAATTGAACAGTCTGGTTAACTCACGGTCTCCTTTTAATATCATGTCATTTATTATGAGTTCGTACCTATACGTACCTATACACATACTATGTTCTCATTTGTATTTCCGAACCGAACCACTCCTTAAGAAAGTAAATGGAATACCCCTATAACTCGCAACATCCGACACGCGGCGGCTTATACCGACCGATGAATGTGTTCCGCCAGGAGTAAAGACTCTGTTAAGTAAAATAAATTACGCGGTACAACCGTCAAGTAATTTGCGAAGGCAACAAATTGCCTCGCGCACGCTCTGATCGCGTTGCCGCAATGTGTCGTTGAGAAGCCGAAACAAAGTGATTCTACAATCTCTGTACCCTTCTATTTAGCATAGGATGCACTTGAAAGTTTTCAAGCTAAGTAGCATAGGCTTGGAAAGGCATATTTAATGCAACGGACTGCAGGACTAATCATTAGCTATGACAATGACGATGAGTCCCTTTAGGGCAAGAAGGTTGAAGAGCCATATATCCGTACATACCTAGCGGCAACAGGATGATGATTATCGTGAAAAATCCTTTTCAACAAAGCAAGGTCAACCTTAAGGCATGATTCAACGAGGCAGAAATTGAATGTTAGTAATATCAACGACAAACGAGAGACTTTGAAAGATAGCTTGTATCTAACACAGAGCTGAATTTAGTACTACGCGTTTCAAGATGATGACCCATCGGAGAAAATTCACAATAATCTTATTTCCAAGCAATATACATGGTATTTATTTTAAGACATAGTTGAACTGTAGGCAGAAGTCACACGCACAGGTACAAAATCCACAAGTACAAATTGTAATTAAGAATATTCAGCGTGGAGAAATGTTAGTAGGTAATTATAATTAACATATTATAATAAACATAGAATATACATATTTATCAAAGACTGACTATAAGATCAAAGCCTAACCAAACTGTTGGTTACAAAGGCATGATTAAATATTCCTGTTTTGTCAAGACATTAATTAAAGTTATAAAGTATTTAGAAGTGATACTAGAGAACTGAGTAGAAACGTTGAAACGTTGTAGGTTTGAGTACGATCCGTACACAAATACTAAGAGCTTATTATACATATCAAGGTTTATTTGCGTTTAACTAAGTACATACTATAGTACTAAGTATATTTTGAGGTACGGTACATAAGTAAGTACTTCATTGGATTACTTCGTAATCATATCAAGTATTAGTTGATTAATGAATAGTCTTAACATCAATTTGATTGATTTCGTTAACATTGGAACTCCTAAATGGGATTGAAAGTTGTCTTTCACCTGGTCTGTTCGAAATCAGAATTACTATTTCTACAAAATCTATAATACGGACACTCCCGTGGCTGCAAAATTTGCTAATTAATTGCATTTAACGTAGGAATTGATGACGGGATTAATTACAGGGTAGTAAATGACAAACTCAAGTTGGTGAAAACGTAAGAAGATTACAAAGTAGAGGCTTCGTCTAGAGGTCTCCAGGTCACTGCTGGCGGCAAGAGCCAAGTAAAGAACTCTTGGCAAACCAGCAATTAAAATTTATTTTATGACACTTATACTATTGGATATAAAGTCTCAGTATTATACATAGTAGAACGTTGTAAAATCCGCCACTAGTACGTCCATATTTGTGTGATAAAAAATGCTCATAGATCTATGCGAAAGTAAGAGGCCTAAAATTCTGTCTTTTGTGGGCTATAATCTTCCAAAGTTGTGAGAACTTGTTATTTGAATACAAGTATGAATTAATATTCTTCTTTAGTAAATAAATAAATAAATAAATAACGAATTAAAAAATACGAATTTTCGTGGTAATCTCCGCTTAGCCTCGAATCCTACAGGAGAGAAGCTTTATTTAATAGTTATTACTTACAACATTGAATATAAACATATTTGCGCTATTATAAATGTAGCAACATATTCCGGAGCTAAGATTTGTTAGCAATTTAATTTACCTATATGCTATTAAGTTACGAAATGTTCCTATATTCTACAAACACGTGTGATCAATTAATTACTAGTAAAGTAATCTACTTGCTGTAATTAATTGCTTAAGAAATAATTAATTTAAGTACTACGGTAAGTAAATTAATCTTTATTCAATGGTTACCGGAAACTAGGGCAAGGGAAATATTATTCGGATAAGAGCACAATTGTGTGCGAATATGTTCCTGCTTCGCATTTCTGGTAAATCGATAATACCTACTCACGTGTTTATTTGTACTGTTACCAAGACAAACTTAGAAACTTATTTTTTAAAACGTGTCATGGATATTGATGTGATAAGTTGTTTAACCATACGTGTTAAAGACATCAGTATCAACAGTGAAATTAAAAAATGTCAATAAATTCGTTGGACTAACACACCAATTGCCTAGCCCCAAACTAAGCTCGAAGCTTGTAAAATGGAAACAGGGGAACGGATATACTGTAATACTTTTTTTTGTATATTTGTACTAATATACCTAAATATATTCATATAACACCAGACCAGGACAAGCAGACATGTCAATGCACAAAAAATGTTTGTAAAGTGTGGGGATCGAACCTGCGACCTCTTAGTGTAATAATTAACTTCTTGACCACTACAACAAGCGGGTAGTTAAACGCCTAAATCACTACAAACAGACATGTTCCGTGCACGCTAACAAATAATTTTATTTAGGCATGATCGCAACCTCGCAACCACTTGGTGTAAAATTGATAAACTTGTTTTATATGTATTACGCCAAACCGTTGGTCAAATAAGCCTCAGTAATTACACTATTTTAAAAGAATGGTAAGGTACAACTAAGCTGACGGTCTTAAAATTGGTAATAGACAAACTGCCGAAATTCGCGCATTTGAAATGTTGTGCTTAGAAATACATCCATCCAATCGCTAACAGTCTGTTGACTTGTCCTAACAAGCGCGTATCAATTACTGCATTCCACGCAAACGGTAATTAAAATCTATTAATTGAGAGGCAGTTGACTAGTTAGATGCCTCGTTAGACAATGACCCTACTTCATACGCTAGGGACCGTTGGTTTCAGTTGGAGTGTTTTAGATAACTGGCACTTAATTATCTTAATTTAATTGGAGAATATCCAATACATTCTAATATTTTGCTTGTTATTAATTTATTTTATTATTTTGTTATTGTTAGTTTTTGACCCTCCTAATTTTATAATGCAGGATAGTAGCAATCCTACTACTATTATAAAGCCGAAAGTTTGTATGTGTGGAATTATGGATGTATGGATGAATGGATTTATGGATGTATGTTACTCTTTCACGTAAAAACTACTGAATGGATTTGAATGAAACTTTACCACAATATAGCTTATACATCAGAATAACACATAGGATATTGGAAATCGAAATCCACGCGGACGGAGTCGCGGGCGGCCGCTAGTAGTTAATATAATAATACATGACAGCATGGTTATTTGCTCCTATGCGATTGTAAAATAATAAAATTTACTATCTAGACTTAGTTTGCAGATATCAAACGTCAAATCAATTAGCCGGGAACCAGTTGATGATTTTAAAACGCTACTAGCAATAACAGTGCATCGTCCAAGTTATAATTAACTAGTTACAATTCCAAAGGATACCGAACTCGAGTCTTGATGCTGGGCAGGAGTGTGGGAACTTATTTAATAACTGGTGTTTAATCCCCGCTACTTAGTCTGCCAGTTTAATCTGGGCTTAGACTCCCGCAAGGGACCGACGAAACGGACCACCTAACATAAGTACTACTTAAAATTGTATTTTGACTTGGATCCCAGCCAGAAATATATTGTGTGGTTTGCGTGGAAAGGAATTGACGTTAATGTGACTGTTATTGTGCTTACCTGAACGTAAGACCTACCAACATCTCCGGATCTCATGAAACAAAATCTCTTCAATCCTTCACATCTTTGTGCAAGGATATTGTATCCACACTGAAAGATTATATGTAATAGCAGCGACTGATTTAAATAATTCTTAAAAGTAAAGTCGTATCAATTAACGACTTAAATTAAAC
This sequence comes from Nomophila noctuella, assembly GCA_958496325.1. Lineage (NCBI taxonomy): Eukaryota > Metazoa > Arthropoda > Insecta > Lepidoptera > Crambidae > Nomophila > Nomophila noctuella. The sequence continues at coordinate 187,339 of OY292495.1, forward strand.
AAAAAGAAAACTGTGATATTATAATATTAAATAAACTGCAGTCCACTATGAGAATTCAATTTATTCAAGTGTGATCTTAAAGGCAATATTTTTTACTTAGCATGCACTAGCGCATTATTACACCGTTTAACTTATGCATGCAGTAGTGAAAAAGTTGTGCCAAAAAGTAATTTATTGGCCTTCTCTTTTTCTCCTGTTTTCGTTGTTTTTAAATCTTTATTGCCAGCCGGTCTTAAACTTAGACTAAGGAGTCAATCTCAGCGGCGGCGGGCTATTAATAATACAATATTTAAATCAGGCGGTACCTGCAGCTTGGTGCATCGGGCATTATGAAGCAACTTAAATCCGATCGGGCTTATTCGGCAGCCCGGTAAGACAGCGGGATTAGCCTCGTCCGAGCGCCGATACAGAACTACAGGACGAGCCAGTTGTTATCATTACGTTTATGATGTTTTCAGTGTTGCAAAGAGGTGTCAAATGCCGGTAATCACTTATAATTTGTAGGCCGGGATGGTGCGATATTATTGCAACATAGTTTAAAAAAAATTAACAGTAAAAAATTTTGATCAAATAAAATTAAATCCATCCTTTTCAAAAAGTTGAATAAACCATACCATTATGGTACCACATCCGTTGTCATGGCAGTTAGGGTTCGTCATTTGCTTAACATCAGGCAGAGAGGAGCCAATATACCGTGCTAATATAAAAAAAAAAACATTTGCAAATTGTGTTTAAAATTCCGAAGATCCTTTTGGTTAAGGTTATTTTCCTGTTATATTTTTAAATTCAGAGAACCCAATAGGAGTTTGTGACCACGGCTGTAGCATCGCAGCCGAAACGTCAAGCAGTGAGTACTCGGGTACTTATAAAAATAATATCGCATTTAGTCCCTTTGTTATGTTAAATAATTATAATGCAACGCGAAAGTTTAAAGTTATAACCCAATGGGAGGGTTACATGGAGCATGTTTTCTGTCCAAATACCTGCGTCATTGGCGTCTCTAAAAAAATCAATAAATAATACGTATTAACGAATTCCTTTGTGTTCTGGTCACAAAATAAAATAACCGGTTAAATATGATCTTGATCAAGCAATAAAATAAAATTGTCAATAAACATGTTGCGCGCCATAAAAGGTATCCATTTCGACTTTTGAATATTCGCCTCACTCAGCACACGCGCTTAAAACAATGTCGAAAGGTTGATTTCCGAGTCTATTGTATGCGGCGTGTGTTCGGATCCAATATAATAAATGTTGGTGGGGCTTTTAACACTGTATTTTTATACGGAATATTGCATGTAGAAAAAAATTCGTGTGGAACTCCGTTTAAAAGCGGTAACTCAGAACGCAACTAGCTGAGAATTGAAATGCTGTCTTTCGCTGGCATTCTTTGTGACTATTTAGCTATATTTTAATTAATGTAACGAAATACTTTTGGAACATTTGCACGGGTTAGATATTTTTGACAATCTAATTATTATTAATCAAGCATGGAAGAAGTTACCAAGATTTACAATAGAAGAAAAGCAACAATTACTTATCGCAATTTAATTAAAAAAATCATATTGCTTTTTAATAAACTTCAGGATTGATTTTATTTTTCATGACTTCTGACTATCCCTGTAACTTGGTGTGAGATGACTGGTCAGTGTTTTGATAAGATTTTTAAAAACTTTAAAGTAACAATATTTATTTGATTTCTAAACCTATGTTAATATTGCTTTACTCGAAAACTAGCAAGACGATTGAAAACAGTGTTGAAGCGGATGTTTTCGCCCGGTTAATATTTAATTGCCATTTCCATTGTCTGTATGCCCGGGCGCCGGTTATTAAACAAGTTGGCCAGACTTCGGGTCCGGACTTCACAACTTTTCATTTATTTATAGCAGTTTTATACAGAAGCCCGCGGAATGCGAATGTGTCGGCAACTGTATTACATTTTAGGTTTGATGCATCGCCGGTAGATGGTCCGCTGTTATGCTATCTAAAGTAAATTCAACGTAAAACTTCTATTAACTTTACTGTACAGTGTGCTCTTTGTTTCGCTCAGTAAAGTTAATATTACCTATCAAGTATACTCAAAAGATTTTTTCGACTTAAGATATTTGTTAGTTCTTTAGAAGATATAGGAAATGATTTAAGTCCCGTATGAGTAATATACAAATGTAATGCAGATGGGCAAAGCATATTAGATAGCCACCAAGTAATAATGTTCGATTGTACTTTGGCGGGTCTTTTTTTATAAATATAATGAAATTACAATTTCTTGGAATGTGGTCAATGGGCTCCAGCTATTATAATCTACAAGATATGTTTAGTGTATTTACTGAAGTACCTAATATTGTGAAATAACTTAAGAATATTGAAACACTGTACACATTTATATAAACAGTATGTTCAACGTTTTTGTCCGTGGTTCAAACAGTAAAATTTAAGATATATACATATGTCACAAAGTTTTATTGGCATTTTAAATGCCTTAAATTGGTTAAAAACAGTATTTTTTAGATATATACATATGTATATTGAATAAAATCCATTTTGCCTGTTTAAATAGATAAGTTTATGAAATTAAGTTTCTGTTCAAAGCGTTCCCAGTACCCGTTTCTCAGAAATCTGTGCTTATAAAGATTTTAGATTTAGAAAAATGTTCCTCGTATAAAATCTCTCAGCTAATTTAATTAACTGCTGAAACATTATTATAGAAAAAAACTTTAATCTCAACCTTGTTTCATGAAATTGTAACTACATAGTTCGATTTGTTAGTCATTTTATGATAAAGAATAATAAGTGTTATTTCGCAATTTAGTTTCATTAACTTGTCAAATCCCAGAAAACCAGGCAATAGACAATCTTTTGTTTTGCATTGCGATATCGCGATGATGACGGGACCAAAAATGTAAAAGGAGCATGACTGTACGCATCACAAGCTGCAAGCTAGCTAGACTTGTAGCCGTGTGTGTGGCTTGGAACTGCTCGTCTACGCCAACGAACGAATTTACATCATTACCAACTATGACGAACTTCTTAGCTATCCATAGATTCTCCGTGCGGGTGCCGGGTCCATCGCGTGGAACAGAGAGGAATGTCAGTCGGCTGGGACTTTCGACCCAGAGCGTGTAGGTTTAAGGGGCCCCTTTATAGTATACTAACGATCACCTTCACCGATGACATTCCTCTCCCTTCCCAACCATATTTGGTAGGAGCCGAGTAAAGCGGCTTTAGTTACTCTTTTTAGGGTTCCGAAGCCAAAATGGCAAAAAGCGGAACCCTTATAGATTCGTCATGTCTGTCTGTCTGTCTGTCTGTCTGTCTGTCCGCCAGTCTGTCACAGCCACTTTTTTCCGAAACTATAAGTACTATACTATTGAAACTTGGTGAGGGGATGTATTCTGTGAACCGCAACAAGGTTTTCACACGAAAATAGAAAAAAAAAATAAAAAAATGGGGGGTCCCCATAGTTAGAACTGAAACTGAAAATATTTTTTTTCATTGAACATATACGTGTGGGGTATCTATGAATAGGTCTTTAAAAATTATATTAAGGTTTCTAAGCTAATTTTTTTCTTAAGTGGATACTTTGCGTGACAGACTCTTCCAAAGTGGAAAAAAGTGTGTCCCCCCCCTCTAACTTCTAAAGTAAGAGGATGATAAATCTGAAATAAATATATAATGTACATTACCATAAAAACTACCAACGAAAATTGGTTCAAACGAAATCTATCCAGTAGTTTTTTTAATACGTCAAAACTAGAATTTGTACGGAACCCTCAGTGCGGGAGTCCGACTCGCACTTGGCCAATTTTTTTCTCTTTTAATTCGTTTAAAATTTGCTTAATGCAGCAGTAGTCGTTCAAACTTAAGAAAACTCTATAAAGAAGTAAGTACGAGATTAACAATTATAATTACGATTAGTTAAAGAAAACGTAAACTGCCGCGGCATCTGGTGTAGGGCGATGAACTGGCTCTCGTTTCGCGGCTTCGGTATGGAAATCGTGTAGAAAACTTTGTATCCTCGAATAAAGACCGCGATCGAACTATCAGTGCGCGCCTCCGGTCTACAGCACTCGCTTTGCTCAGTGCACTTCCAAGACACATTTTGTTTAGTTTGTATTTCTTAGACTAGCTATTATAGCTTTGAAAATGTTTTGCTTAGCTTTGCATATTTTTTTAAGAAAATTCCGCACATTTTCTTTAGAATTAATTTGAAGAGAAGAGATTCTGGAAGGAAGCATAGCTATTCATCGTTAAAATTTAGTCCCCAATGGTAAAACTTAGATTGTAGTGCCAAATACAATGTAAGCGAACCGTGCCATCAAAAGATGAAAACTTCCGAATATATCGCATAAAAATTATGCAAACTTTTAGTAAAATGAAATCGTCCGTCAAGTTCTATATTTGAATCAAAAAGCGGCGTCAGTTAGCGCACAGTTTAGAGCGAGTCCCGAAACACCGCGACACTGATTGTCCACAAATGCAAAATTAATGAGATGCAGTGACTGCGCGGTGTAAATTAGTTGCCCCGCGCCGAGCAGCGTCGTTAAACGATACTGCGCTTCGGTGCATTGGTGAATCTATTTTGTAGATATTTTTGAAAAGTAATCAGACGATTGCTTTTCTCAACAGCAACTGACTACATAGATCATTTAGTGGCTTGTTGGTTTAGTATTAATAAAATGATAGCTGCTGCCGTGAAGAGATATTATCTTTCACGGCTTTTCTTCCTGTATGTATACGTAACTAATAGCGAATGTTGTATGTACATGTAGCATATATGTAGGTACAACACATACATCAATTCTGCAATATCTCGTAGGAAATAGACATCTAGCAAAGACGTAGTAAATGTCGTTTGAAATCCTAAAGCAATTTATATTTCAAAGTGAATACCCTATAAAACAAACATGTATTTGTCTCGGCCCGACCAGCCTACCGCGCCCTCTCATTCAAACGTACAAACGTGACTAAGAGCTCATGAATATTTGGTTCAAATCAACGCTTAACACCGCATGAAGTATTCAATGGACCCACAACACTTAGAGCTATCGACACAAATCCGCACAATACAACACCAACTCACTGTGAAACCTATAAAATTTATATCTAACCTCAATATCAGTAGAGAGAATACGTAATGAACATTAGGAACAAAGGCGTGCGAAAAGAGTCGATACCGAATTGTGTAGGTGCGAATTGATAACATTGCGATTGCAATGGGAAATAAATCTTCCAACTTTATTTGTAAAGTCCAATTTCCTTCGCTTCAGCCGCGATAGGAAGCTGGCTTTCGGCGTTTCAAGGGGAATAATGCCTTGCGGGGTAGCGGTAAGGGTGAAAATTGTTTGGCTGCGGTGGTTGTAGAAAAAGCAGGAATCGAAGATAAGTGAGGTTCTTCGGCTCTCGTGTGAAATATTAGTGTAGCGAGGGTTTTCTTTGGCGGTACAGCGGAGGCTCCGCGTATCTGCAGTGGGATGTGTTCGCATTATTGCCAACTCCGTGTTGAGATGTTTGCTTGCACTTGTATTCATGCCGCGTTCGATTTAACTCGAGTTTTTGCTCAGTTCATAATTTAGATGTTTTAAAACTAAACGGAGATGTTCTGAAGTTGTATGCAACTTTGCACAATGCTTGGATGTTTTTATCTGAACTTTCTTATCTGTTTTGTTTGCAGAGAGAAATGATGCGGTTATAACAAAAAAATAAGCTTGTCTTGAGTTGCTATGCAATGGTATACTTTCTTAAGTTGATTGATGTATTTCCTATTTAAATTCGGTAATCGTAACTTCATTTAATTCGAACCATGTTGATTTTTTCCTCCAAAATATCACAGGATATTTATAAATTTATCATCTAAGTTACAGGCGGCTGCTTGTAATAATCCGTTTACAGGATTCTATAAAACAGCAAACAGTTCTAGCGCACGCTGTATTTCACTTCAGATGGGAGTCCGATGACACAGTGTAACGTAGCTACGGCAAAGTAGCAATACAGGAAAATGTGTTAGTTAAGTTATGAATTGAATTTCTTATTAAAATAATAAACAAATAATTTTATTATTTCAAACTTTATCTAGCTACGGAGTGCAACGCATGACGCCTGAGACTATAAGATACCAGCAAGTTTGAGGCGTGATGTGGCGTTTGAGGCGCGTTTATTTGTTATACTTTTCATTGTACTCTTTGGTTTCATAATTGGTCAGAGGCAATGTAACAGTTTTAATTGTACATTATATTTATAAGCAGTTCGCGTAATTAGCTGTAATATAAACCCGTTGTTCATAAAATACATAAAGGCAATCGTCGAAAGATCTTTCCTCAGTTGATCGAGATGGTTCTTAGAATGCAGCTAATTATGACCAAGTACTAAGGAGTTCACTTGTTAATAATTATACGTTAGTGTCAGTTGCCGTCAGTTGCTGTTGGTTGTATGCAGAATTCCTAAGAAGCAATTAGCTTACATTCTGTTGAAAGGCACACCAGTTCACGTTTCCTACTGGCTGTAACTCGATTGTATTTTGAGTGGAGTCGTTCATTTTACTGGCCGTCGTTTCAAATTTATTCTGCTCTGGCAAATATCGGGTGTGGAGCGGACTGGTGGCAATTAGCATAATCGACTGTTGCCTTGAGGTGGATCCACTGTCCTTGGCAGTTCTGCCCTTGAACTGGCATTAACTTGTGACTTTTGTACAACTCATTTGAATACAAGTCATCATAATACTGTTAAAATTGTAATGAGGGTTTATAGGGATTGGATTCGTGAAAGTTACACCCAAAATTATTGACGCACAATTCTATTTAGTAGGATTTTTCGAGGAAATTTATCAAGTGCACTATCAAACTAATTAAAATTGAAGATTCCAACCTTACGACGGTGCCATTTAACATACCTTTTGGCAGACAAGTAATGGTAGCGAGGTTTCTAAACACAGGAGGGTTTTACCAAATACACCATAATAATCCTTCATTTTACCTGTTAGTTAATAGCGATGGAAATATGTAAGTAATGTAAAGAGGGACATTTGAAAACTCAATTAGTTTCTATACAAAAATGTTGGTGTAGGTTTTTCCACGTTCCTTCATTGTTAACCTTCGCGTAAAGAAGACCTTGAAGGAACGAATAATTTGTCTGCGTAAAATGTTTCCTTTCTTCCAAACCGAAAGCTTAATTTCAATACGACAACACAAATATCAAATTCACGACGCACCTCAAGGTACAGTCGGGCGCGTATTCCGGTCACGCGGTGCAATCCTCCGCGCAACTTATTCAATTAGGTAACTGCGGCCGAGTGTACTTGGTGTTTTTACGCAGACTGTAGCGGTGTCTTTGTGTCGAGAGAAAGAATGCGCGGTGACTCGTTTTACACAGTTTAATATAGAAGCTATTCGAATACCACAATCTAGCCCCCGATTAAGCCTAAGTTTTACAATAAGTCTATATAATGTAATGAATTTATCTAAAACTTCCTAATAAGATAGAAAATATTCACAATTCGGCAGGAAACTAGTGACATCACGACATTTGAAACCGGAACCCCGAGGGCGGCCCTCGTCTTACCGTGCGCCCAGTCCTCGTTATGAATGACTCGCATGGCGGTCAAATAACATCAGGTAGATTCTATACCTACCTAACCACATACATACTGTCTTCTGTAACTAAGTATTGACTGAGTTTAGGGCACAATACACAAGCCCCATGTAGGTACAGTCAGGTGCGCATTCCGGTCACGCGGTACAATCCCGCCTCGCAACTTATTCAATTAGCCGCGGATGGTCGCTTTTCGCGCCGACTGTACCGAGGTGCCAAGGAAAACAAAACTAATTGCGACGCTGCCCGCACAACTATATGATAATTTGTTTCGCTTTTAAATTATTCTTATTATACCGATAATGCAATTCAATTTACTTTTCCCTTTGCGGGTACAAATTATTTTGTAGCTGTGAAAGAGATAATAGTGGTGTGGAGATTTGTCATATTATTATTTGTATGAAAGGTGGTAACCATAATGTTTTAATGGCGTGTCTGTTGTGGTATTTATGTGGTGATATTAATTAACTTTATTGACAAGTGGCGGCATATGACCACACATAAAAGTTACGAAAAAATAAAGTAATCAAATTTTGTTTTTATTGAGAAACGTTCATTTTTACTTATTTTTGTAAAGTGTATTTATTTTTAACAATTTTCCCGAACTCCACCCACTCCATAAAGGTAGAATTTACATGAATATGAAAAAAAGTACATTTCACTTCACCCACATTCATTTCTGCATCGCTTTTTCGCCAAAACCTTTTTGCAATTGGAATGAAATGAAATATTTTTTTCTGTTAATGGACTTATTTTGAATCGCTGTTTTAATTTTTTTAGACGAATAAACACAACTAAAATAACAATAGAAGGTCATCTAATATCAAAATTAAAATCAGATTTCTGTCTTTTACCTACATTCACTATTATAAAGAACCTAATAAAAATAATAATAAGTTTATTACATAATACGAAATAAAATTTATCAGAATTACTTTTAAAACAATTTGATGAATTTTTATTTGTGAATAATTTATATATAAAAACTTTATTGACCACACAAAAAAGTGAGGTTCTAGATGCGAATTTAGCGCTAAAAGCATTCTGTAACAGTCAACCATTAGAAAAACGAAATGTTTTAATGCGGTAAAGAGCAAACTAAAATATATTAATCGTTGATATCAGTGGAAATTGTACTCAGATTTGAGCCTGTGCACAATATTCAATAATAGCATATTTTTGTATACACACTGTCTTCTCATCTCAGACTTCTCCAAGTGTGTTGTAGCTGCGGAGAGATTCCCTTCCCGGCTCCCTTTGGCTCGTACTCGAAATTGGTATTACTTATAAGACATCTAAGTAACGTTATTTACTTAACTTCAAACGATGTTACATAGACGTATATCATAGTCTGTCTTTCTTCCCACATTCGTAAAACGTGTACAATTCTTTTTACTAAAGAAGACACTCAAGCCCGTGTTCCTTTATGAGGGAAAATGATTTTGTATAAAAGTACGTGAAAGTAAATTTGTTTTATAACAACCTGTAATATTTGTCGTTTCTCACAAATGAAAATAGAACAGAGTGAGGTAGGAACGTGTATTGTAAAAATGAGGCCCTTGTAACGATTACAAGTTGAGAAGTAAATAAAAAAATACATGGTAATAAGTAAGGTAAACGGCGCGAGAAGGAAAATAATATATGGATATAAGCAAAAACGCTTTGAACACGTCTCGTTTGATGTTCGAGTGTATACGGGAACGTAGAAAAAATTCAGTGCCCGCCCAACTTCGCAGCCCTCAACTTTGAACGAAACTGAATTTACATAAGCATTCGATTCAGAAACGTTATAAATTAACAGCGTTCCGAAGCGTAAAGTACACGACTCGAGCATAACTCAGGCTAACAGCGTCATTACGGCTCGACAATGGCCTCGATAACTAATAACTGGAAGACTAGCACTTAAGTCTTCGGGTGGACGTCCATTGAAGCTCACTGACAGGGAAAGGTTTCTTTTTGATGTGATTTTTTTGTGTGCCGAATTGCAGTGGGTAGGGCGCGCGGGGAGGGGGGATGTCCGGGCTCAGGCGTGCGCAGCCGGCAGTAGCCAGCCGGCCGGCGCAGCGAGCGCACGACCGCGTCGCGCCTCCGCCTCCCGCCGCTCACACGTTGGGCGCCATCCGACCGACGTCATCGGCACGCTTTCGCCGCGCGAACACAAATACTCGTCCCGTGACACCGCGAGTGCTGTGCTAAGGATCTACCCTGTTCAGTGCTCTGTGCTGTTCCATTTAAAGTTAAGACAAGGAATTGTAACCTAAAATTAAGAAAACAAATGAGTGTCGCCTGAAGTGGTTAAGTTGATTATTGGGAACAATAAGTGAAGTGACACGTGAGGTTGGGCCTTCGCCGAAGTTCATCGGAATTGTAAGTACCTACTTTTGTTTTGTTTGTAACTTTCTGCCACTTCGCAAATGATTGATAAGGGAACCTTACATTTCAATGGATCGAAGAAATGTTTACTGAAGAAACTTTTGCGTGTCTGCAAAATGAATTTCCTGGTAATATTCTCGAGTAAATTATTTGGGAGACAAAATTTATGCGGGTCAGATTGCCTGTGAGGATATTGTCTTACGAGAATGGACGCTGCGAATCATTGCGAAGCGTTGTATGCGTAAAGCAATTATTCAAATTGCTACAAGAAACTTTAATGTGATTCGCAAGGCGTATTGAATTGAAAGACAGCCACTTTAAGAGAAATTTGGGAGCAGACAAAGTTGAGGACAAATTAGACGAAGGACCCGCGTATCCCGGGAGACCGGAAGGCATTATTTGGTCTCCAACGTACAAACTTTTTATTCCCCGACGAATTAATTAAGTAAGGATTACGGAGTGAACAAAGACACTCGTATTTTCCCAGCTCGTAATGAGCGTGGTTTTGTTTCAACGTAATAATATATTATCTTTATCTTTTAACAAACGGCCGCCCGCGACTCTGGCCGCGTGGAATTGGGTTTCTGAACATATGAGACGAACTTCTTAGCTATCCATGGATTCTCCGTGCGGGTGCCGGGTCCATCGCGTGGAACAGAGAGGAATGTCAGTCGGTGCCTGGGACTTTCGACCCAGCGTGTAGGTTTAAGGGGCCCCTTTATAGTATACTAACGATCACCTTCACCGATGACATTCCTCTCCCTTCCCAACCATATTTGGTATGAGCCGAGTAAAGCGGCTTTAGTTGCTCTTTCCAGTAACGAGCTAATATTAGATCTTGGTAATCCTAAGTCCTTCAGTAGGTTGTAGAGAGATTTCGCTGGTATACCTCTCGCACCCACTTCCACAGCATACAACCGTGCTATATAACCATTTTTAGTCATCTCGTTGGTTAGGTCATAATACTTATTTGTTTTAAACGCGTGATCTTTGGGAATGTTTGTCTCCCATGGAACAGTAAGTTCCACCAACAGTACGCGCTTAAGTTTTCTGGAATAAACGAAAAGGTCTGGTCTAGACGACGATAACACAATGTCTTCTGGAATAGTGTAGCGCTTTTCATACGTGTCCATCATGATCTTCCAATCTGGAGCTGCACTAACGATGGAGTAAGGTTTGACTTTGGACTTCTTGGTAGATCCTTCCTTGACAAAGTTGATGTTCTTTGTATTCGTCGTCAAACCTTTTGCTGCTCTTGCTATTGAAAGGCTCACCGCTTCACGTATGATCTGCAACACTCCGTCATGGCGGCGAGAGTAGTGACCTCTGTCTAGGAGTACTCTGCATCCCACCAACAAATGCCTCGCGGTACCTACGGCCTCACCACAGAGTAAACATGTTTTGTCTACTGCCATTCCCCACCTTACAAGGTTGCTCTGATCGGGTAGGGTCAACTGAAAGGCATTCAGATAGAATTTAAGCAACGCCGGAGACCAATCGTACAGTATCGACCGCCACTTCAATGCTAAAGGGATACAAAACTCACCAAGGGACACCCACTCATTTTGCATTTCGAGATTAAGCGCATGGACTCTATACTCGTTATCTTCATCCATTCGCAGAAGAGACTTAATGATGTTCCGGTCATCCTCTCTTTCTCGACATCCCAATCCTACCCTGTTTGTTTGCGCTCCCACCATAAACTGCTTATGGAACCGTAGCCTAGACTCTAACTCACTCATATTCTTATCTTTTGGGAGTGTTGCCACTGTGTTGTCTTTCGATTTACCCAGAATGTGCATCTTGGTGACTCTAAGATGTTTGTAAAGCTCCGATGGTTTGTTTAGGTTCATCCCAAAACTATTTTTGCCCCTAAATAGTGTAGAGGGGTCTGCGGAGTGGGCTAATCCAGTCCAAGACTTCAACGATTTCACAACAACGGCATCCAGTCGCGATAAAAGGGTTTTGCCGAAATCGTACACGAGGAAAGGCCAAGACAAGCGCGATGACAGGTAGTTGTTGTAGATCCATAGCTTCTTAATGTTCCCTATGGGCTGGTTCTCAACCCTACTAATGGAATCAATGAAATCCTCAACAATACCATCCAAAGATGGTGTGCGGCCTCTATAGTCTATCTTTCTGCCGAGAAATTTGAACGGGAGCGCTTCCGAAATTGTTGCAACATTTTGACCGCCAATCGTGAGTCCAGGGTCATAAGATGTAAATTTCGTATCTCGTCTACCCAGACATAAGCAATAGCATTTACTTGGCTTCACCTTCATGCCGTCAGTCCAAGCACAGAACTCATCCACCTTTTTCAATAACACTTGACACTGCTTCGGGTTTCGTGTCAAGATTGCGAGATCGTCAGCAAAGGCTAGGATTGATTCTGTGTACTGATTATTTATTTTAAACCGATAACCCCATTTCTTCTCCTGTAAAATCAAAGTGTCAATTAAAATATTAATAACTACATTAAATACTATAGGGGATAAACAGCATCCCTGAAAAAGACCAATATTATAATTTAGAGGTTTTGTGTATCCATCTTTACAGCTAATTACAAAAGATAAATTAGAATAATATGACTTAATTAAATCTAAAACCAAAGGGGGGAAGTTATACCATTCTAACGCGAAAAACATCAGCTCGTGCTGGACTGAGCCAAATGCATTCTCTAGGTCAATCCAGCACACCGCTATTTGTCTTTCGTGTTTCCTGGCATCCTTCAAACTTTCCGCCAACAATGTGTTATGTTCTAAGCAACCAGAAACTCCTGGTAAAAACCCCTTCTGGTGCTTTGGCGTAAAGTACTCGTTGCTTAACATAAATTTTGACATTCTATCTTGCAAGATCGAGAAAAATATTTTCGATATCGTGTTTGTAAGAGCTATCGGTCTAGCATCTTTTGGATCAGTGACTGTCTCCTTTTTAGGAATGAGCACGAAAACAGCTTTACCAAATACTTCCGGAATCTGCTTTTTCGACCAAATCTTACCAAATATATTTAAAAGATGTCTACACACAGATGGGCACTTTTTATATACAATGTAAGGAATACCATCGGGCCCCGGAGATGAACTTGATGCTTTCCTTCTTATCTGTCGGTCTAATTCTTCTAAGGTAGGAGCCGTACCCTGAAACTCCGACACAGGATTGCAAGGTCTCTTAGAGCTCGGGTCATTGTAAATCTTCTGTTGCTTCGGCACTTCATATGTGCGCCTAAAATGGTCATATATTTGTTCATCTGTCAGTTGCAGTCTTCCGGGCGGTTGTTTAAAGATATTTTTTGAGTACAAGAATGGGTTTTTATCGAAGTCAACTTCATGCCTAGCTCTCATAAGATTCGCCTGGTTTCTAGTCATTTGTAAAGAGACTCCTTGAATCAATTTCAAGATAGATCTGAGTGCTCTCGATAATTGGTGACTGAGGTGGTTATCTCCCATGGACTTCGCTACACGAAGTTGCTTGACCAATTCTCTTTTCTTCCTCCGCATTTTTGCCTTAAACATATTCTCTCTTTGTTTATGAGCATGCCTATTAGGCGGTGGATAATGCTCACTAAAGTATGAGTGTATCTTATCCTGCATTATTTCAACTTGGGTATTTAAATCCGCGTTGGTACCTGGATATTCTAACAGCACTGCCAAGTTGTCACTATGGTATTTCCAAGTAGATGTTTTTAAACTGGGGATGCTAAGACGTGCCCGGATGTTTATAGGCTCCTGGTAACTAACCCATGAAGGCCCACCATGAGATATGTGAGGGTCAACTCTATCCGTAGTGGAAGCTGAAGAGTTTATACTTACCGACGACCGTCGTTCTTCAACACCATCATGCGTTTTCAAATGCTTGAGGTACCAGGCTCGTCTCTTGTAGATTTTCCCGCACACAGGGCAATTCAAGTCCGTATTCTCGCCATGGTTGTCATCTAAATGTTATTCTATAGCTTATTCGACTAATGGGACTATCCAACGCAAAAATATATTTTCAATTCGAACCGGCTGTTTCTGGGATTAGCACGTTGAAAATTACCTTCATACCTTTACTGAATTTATAGCGATTATTTAATTACATTAACATCTTTGCACAGATATCTTGTTAGTTTGATTTTGCTACCGTAATATTGTTACATTTTTAATTTAAAAGTTTACCAGTACTTCTGACACTAAACACAAAAGAAAGTTAAAAGTAAAATAATGTAGGTGGGTAGTTTCCGCGCGTTGGATTGTACGCCGCCGCGCCGCGTTGAAATTTCTTTAGCATGTTAATTCTTATTTTAAAATGAAACTAGGTTCGATTTATACCCTTCTTTTTTGGGATGTATTTATATGCTGTACTTGTTTTCCATTTTACTATGTAATAAGCACACTTGGCAGTTTATTTTGGGTTCATCCGGCGTCTGACCGTAGGTTGTGAGCAGATTTCATGTCAGATCGAACAAGACCGGGAAAGTACATAGATAGATGTACTTAGTATTCACTTCAAGTATCTGCCAGTTACTTCTGCCATTATAAGCAACCAATAGCATTGTTTTAGAAAGAAAATGTTACAACGATTTAACAATAAAGGTAGTACCAAAAGATAAATACAAGTAATTTGCTGTTCTATTCAATCTGTATTGACCTTTATATCTACATATATCATAAGACTCAAGATGGAACACAGAAATTCAACAATCTGTAACGGCCAATTGAGACGGTAGAATTAAAATTAATTATCATAATTTGTATCGACGCCTTGCAAGGCCGATCGCTTAGGTGTTTGTGTAATATTGCCGTACTTGCTTAGATTGTTAGTCAATTCTATTAACGATTCTGATTGAATTACTTTATTTGAATCGACATATGTATGTAATAATACCGATTTGAGGAACCAATAAATACGAGTACATGTACCTACGGTTAAAGATAGTTCAAATCATATTGTCTTCATTGAGGAAAATGTTTTTTTTATAGCAGCATAATATATTTGCTCCCTTCTGCCTGATGATAAGCAAAAAGGAACCCTCATTGCCATGATAACAGAAGCTGCACTAAGGTGGTGTACTTTACGTTTGCATCGCCATATCAATCCGGAAGATACTTCTTCACGCTTCTCTTGAAGGAGCAAAGGATATAGGATGGGGGAAACACGCATGCTGGTTACGCATTCCATCGATTAATAATTCTTGGTCTACGATGGTGGACACGATACCCCACGGTATCCTGTGTTTTATCTCAACGAAAGCGCTTGCAAAAACAACTCAAGTTTACCGTCCGATCTCATAATCTGGTAGTCGACTTATTAATATTCAGCAATATTCTAGTCGATTAAATCGTAGCCTTGACTGTCAGGGTCCAATTTGCCGGTGACGTGCGATGGCCGGCGCAGTTTATTACCAGTTGGGGCTCGGTGCTGGCCACGCTCTCTGCGGCTTATCCCCCATTAGTGCCGGCTGTACGGACTGGTACACAACGACCGGCCAACTTTAATTCGAACATTTATTGATACTCCTTCTTAATACATAGTACTTACTTTAAGAAGGCAGATACTTAGCCAGTATCCTGTGTATATAAAATAGTGATGCTGGGAGATGAATTGTTCGGCACAATACGAAAGAGAGTTTGTTTGTTTATTTGTATGTTTTTTGGACACGCTAATCTCGGGAACTACTGGTCCGATAGAAAATTAGCTTTTGCGTTTCATAGTCTTAGTTAGGAAGGCTTTAAGCTATAATATAAAAGTATGAGTGCGGAAACAAAAAACCACGCGGAAGGTGTTGCGGGCGGCCACTAGTTTTCAATAAAATTAATAAAAGCATTAGGAGGCATCAAAACACCTAGTACTATTAACAGTTGAAATAAAACATCAGTTAACGATTTTGATTGTCTTTATGGTATTAGTTAATCAGTGTTGGGGATTCACCATAAAATTACAAGGCTTATTTCAACCAACCTAATGTATTTTAAAACAGTATAAATGGATTGGTTTTACCAAAAACACAACAGATTACACAGTAAGCCATCTTAAAGTAACTGAGCAATAAAACTCGTGACATACCTAGGTTCGGAATTAAAGTTCTAAAAGTTCAAGAATGTAGACAATAAGTGGAATGCTAAGCCTATGTAGCAGGCGATGTCGAATAAAGTAAACGTGTTGATTGGTGATGGGTTCAATCGAAGCTTGGAACGTTTCCAACGAAAGGAATGTCCACATCTATCGCTAATACAATAAGATAAGAAAGTCTGTACGTTCTGTATCAGGCTTTAACTGTGATGAAATATGTACGTGTACCGGCGTACTCGTTGCAGAGATTTGAGGATATCTTTTGTTATCCAAATGTGGTATCAAATACCTAATAATATAAAACCTTAAATTTTATGTGATTGTGTTATTTATTGCTTGCAGTTTTGTAAAGCTTAAATCTAGACTTCTTTTAAACCAGGGTTATGACCGCGTTATCAAGATTCCTGTTCTATCCCATGGGAGCATTTAATCGGCATAAAAAGTATCCTATGACCTAAGTCACCCCACACTCTGCCTTTATACCTAATTTCATCAAAATTCGTTCAGTAGTTTCAGGTTATCGACGGACAAATTAATATCCAAACAAACAAACTTCCTCATTATTTATAATATTAGTAGTATGATAATAAATTTATTTAAAAGACCCTTATCTATGTAGTATCTTGCCTTTTAAGGTTACAATTAATAAAGACGATGAAGATACTATGCTCTCATTTATTTATTGTTTAATACTTCCTTCGCGTCTTCGAACTTCGTCCTCTTGAGGCAAACTATCTTAGTCTACTTCACAGTTACCTCTTTTACATTTTACATTTATGATAATAGATTCATGTTCATAATTTTCACAGTTGTAGCAAAATGGTTGTATTACTAATTGCAACAGCAAAATGTCATTTCCTTTTATCATGTCTAGGAGTCGAACCCGTGGCTATGTGGCACGCATGAGCGAGCCTGACATATTGTCAGTTAAGTTGCATTGTTAGCGAGTGCACGACGCGCTCAAACTAGAGGAATTCATATTGATAAACCGAACACGGGTGGTCTTTGATCCAATTACTTGTTAATAGGAAATTCGGGATGGTTTGACTGATTAGATTTGTATTTGCAGTTATTAATCTGGATTCAGTAAAACCATGATCCAATCTGTCTGATTCCCCTCTAAGGGTTACGAACGTCTGATGGCAGTCGCTTCACTGTGATATCCAGACTTGCCAAATCCTGGATCATGGTCAAAGCGGACCCCGCATAGAAACGGGATAAACACTAGGAAGAAGAAGAATCTGCATTCAGTATCATTAAGCTCTTGCTTAAACTGCAAGGAAATGCCGGCATCAGTTGAAATACAGTGATTTTGTAGGAAGGTGTACTGAGCAAGTCTGGGCCTTTTGTGAGCAAAATGGATGTATACGTATACGTACAACATGGTTCTTGATCACTCATTATAAATAACTTAAGAAAGAATGGAGTTTATAAACAAACATAATTTATTTTGCTATGACCGTAAGGAAAAACTCTTTTCATATCTTAAGGGCGCGTATAGTTGAACTTGAGTAACTTTGAATAGACCATTAGTCATGACACTCGGGGTCTTTTGGAGAGATTAGTGTTGGAGCAAAATAAATTCAAGAACATCCAGTAATTTATAGGATAGTTTTCCCTAATCCAGGTCAAAGCTAGTCGACCTCTGCAAATAATTATGTTTTCAGTTGACGCTGCGCCTACAATTAATTACTAGTTAGTAATTCTATAAGAGAGAACTTAACGCTTCATTTGAATTTCTGATTTAAGCATTAAATTAAGATTCTTCATTAAACTTGAAATCATAATTCCAGGCACATTCAAATTCTATTTTACTGGTTTAGGAAAAAAACTAAATTTTCTCAGATACATTCATCATGTAATTATCATCATCATCATTATTTGATAAAATAAATTTAAGCAATAGCTCTTACGGATGATGTTTCGGTACATATACTCGTACATAATAGTTACAAATAGGACAATGAATAAATTATTGGCAGGCAAACGAATAACGTACATTTTGATTTCTTCAATGTTTTCGTATTTGTGAAGGCGTGTGCGTTGAAACTTGTTTTCCCAAAACCCATCTTCATAATACGAACGATGCAAGCAACTTTGTGCTTCCAGATATTATTGTCAACTTTTATTAATGTCAACTTTGCCTTTTCACAATGTAAGTTTAAAGTTTCAAAGGTTTCATATAGCTATCGCAAAAATAGTAGTTACGACAAAATACCTCATTTATTACCAAATGTAAGCGGTAACCTTCGCTATCATAAAAATTGGTATGTTATCTAGCCCCAAGACAAGTAGGTACTCGTAATGTGACTTGAAATATTTGGGAAGTACGAGTATTATTGATTCTACTATGTTATACCGAGCCCGCAACTCGCGTAATCGCTTGTAAATGAAATTCTTCGGGCGCCTATCATACGGGAGCCTTTATATGAAGTAGCCCGCCCGTTCCAATTTATCCAAAAGCTGATATAAACGAATAGAAAAGCTACGAAGTCATAAAGAAGGAAAGTTACGCAAATGCGATGCGAATCCTCGGCAGGAACAGTGGCGAAAGCTGATAAGCCGACGGAACAAGAAACGAGTCGTGTTCCAACTCGGGATTAATAGAAGCGACTTTCGCAGCGAATTGGATTGGTCGGATCGACGTGGCTTACCGGTAAGCCTTTAACCGTCAATCAACTGTGCGATAATAACGCAACAGAAGGATAGAGGGCGCTGATGAATACCGAGGTGGATTTGGGACGTGGGAACGCGCTGTTAAACCGCCTGTCTGCCATATTGACTGTTGCTTTTAGGTGAATTGCCCCACAATGGTGCTATAGTGTTTGGTTGTGCTTTTCTCACTGGGCCACCCTGTATATGAAAAATGAAAAAAATGAAAAATGAAACATTATTTATTTCAGTAACACAAGTAATGACTTATAGTAAACAAATATTCGAAGACTCCTTTTAAGCATATAATGATGCCTGTGCCAGGAGACCTCGCTCCTCCGTTCCTTAAAACTTAGCAGCATTACATTTATGTGTAAAAATAACAGTAATAATAAAAGAGAAAATTAAAATTAAATAATTTGCAGAGTGAATGCGATAATTGCATGCGATAAATGCGTACTTTTAGTTGTGTGTGTGTGTGTGTGTGTGTGTGTGTGTGTGTGTGTGTGTGTGTGTGTGTGTGTGTGTGTGTGTGTGTGTGTGTGTGTGTGTGTGTGTGTGTGTGTGTGTGTGTATGTGTGTGTGCGTGTGCGTCTGTGCGTGTGTCTCTATTTCACATTTTCCAGAAACTTTTCAACTTCTTCATAATTCATTGTTTTTAACCAATCAGTCAACGTATGTTTGAGTTCATGGGAGATTTTACTGTGAATGTTAAGAGCTTTGTTTATTCGATTATATATTAAAGTAGACTTATAATTGTATTGCATTCTTGCGAATACTGTTTTTGTATAAGGCATTTCAAGAATTTTGTCTTTTCTTCTCTTTTGAACAACGACAGGTCTATACTCAAGTGATTTATGTTTTTTAATTGTTGTCTGTAAAATATATAGTTTACGAACTGAGAGCAGATCACAGTCATGGTAAAGGTTTTCAGATGGGTAGCGAAACGGTTTGGAAGTACATAACTTTGAGCAACGCACGTTGAGCTCGTTCAACGTCCATAAACTGGGTTTTAAAAGTACCGCCCCATACAGGGAGACAGTAGGTTATTGTGGATTGAACTAGAGCTGTATAAATAGTAATTACTTAGGAGACTGTTTTTTTTAGTGTCAGGTCTTCTGTATTTCTGATTCGGTATGACGTGCCTTAGAGATTTAAACATCCAGATGAACTTTCTGACCCGATTTGATATCTGTTCAATTTGTGGATACCAAGTTAGTTTCTCATCAATAATTACTCCAAGATATTTTGTGTGTGATAATTTACTTATATCGGGACATAAACAATTATTTCTATCATTACATTCATGGATTTTTATTTTATAATCTTCATAAGGCTGCGAGTTACGTCGAATACTAAAGCAATATATATAAATGTATATGAATTAACACAAAAATATTCCACATCTAATAATTTATATTTATTGATGTTGTTTAAGTAATCTTAATTTATCAAGAGATAATATCGTTTAAAACAATTATCGATCGATATTTTTTTAAACCGTTCTGCAATTTGATTCGGTACTTTTTCTAGGAGCATACGAAAATGAATAAACCCTTTTAATGCACGCGGGTTGTTTTAGGTAACATTGTGGATCACGATGCAAATTTGTTTTCTCGCAAAACAAACACGCACTTTTGAACTGAAGCCTTTGATCACAATATTTAAATTAGAAAGCCGTACAAAATGGAAGTGGGTTTACGAGGGCTCGTGCTTAGTGGGTTGTGCAAGGGCGCTTGGCAAACGATAAGCCAAGTCATTTTGTTTTGTATTTTGAGGCCATAAGTTACTTTGGGTTGAATGTCTCCTTAGTTTATGTGTGTCCCTCTCTCAGAATTGCGATGAAAATGGAAAAGGTTGATAAAGGGATTGAAAGGAAATCACTATTGAATGATTTCTTTGTGAGTAAAGTTCTAAGGGGTATTTAAATGCCATTCGAGTGAATTTCCTGATTTCGAGGTGGAAAATAATAGTAATCATTGGGGTCTATGATGGTAAGAATATTTTAACAAGGAGTTGAGGTATATTTGACATTAGTATTTTTTTTGATAACAATAGATATTCATTTTGTTGCGCAGTAAAACTGCGGCAGATTACATACTCTAAAGAAAACATCTGATCAAGATCTCTCAAGAAGTAAAATCTCGAGAACTGGCAAAAAACTTCACTTTTTAAATTTTACTTACTGTGATAAATGGTGCAGTAGCTTGCTTGCATTTTCCTTGATCCCAGTGGTGCTATTTCCTTCCTGTTTTACAGCCACCTCTAGTGTGGGATAACTCTGTTATTATTTTTAATTTCAGCGGATTTAAGTGTTAGTAGAGCGAGGATTATGATTTCAGCGCGTTGAACAAACTACCGTAGCTACGCACCGTAAAAACGGGGAACAATGTTATTGCTGGCATGCGCTCTACAATACTTAGATCTACTTAAAAACGAATACTTAAGAATCCTGAAATTAAATTACTTTATTGTTTGAAGAAAATGCTAAGTTCCACAGCAAACTCCTATTAGTGCGGCCACCATATGAGTGGTAACCTCATTATCCACTGCGACTTTAATTTACTAAGTGTAGAAATACACCACGTCGATATTATATGAACGAAGTTCGGCTTGACTACGCCTGTAATGTATTTTAAAATATAAACGATGACATCCCGAACTATCCCATCATGCCGAAATTATGAAATTATGTCGCGTAATTTTGTAACGAAAATGCCGAGCCGCCGAACTTTGGTCTTATACCGAGTAAGCGTATACATGCGTTTTCACTTCTTCAATTTTAGATGCAGGATTATAACATTGAACTGTTTCCTCAGAATCAAACTGCTAATGTTTAATAACTAAATTCACCTCTATACTCTTAATAGCTGGAAATATGTGCTAATACCTATCATGATACTGAACTGTTTCCTCCAAATCTAACTGTCTAATCTATATCTATAAAACTCAAAGGTGACTGGACGGATCGGGCTGAAATTTGGCGTGTAGGTAGATGTTATGACGTAGGCATCCGCTAAGAAACGATTTTGAATAATGCAACCCCTAAAGGGGTAAAATAGGGGATGAACGTTAGTATGAAACTTTGTCAATTTTAAACTGATCGGGCTGAGACTTTGCATTCATAAAGCAACTATGACGTAAACATCATCTAAGTAATGATATTTATAAATTCCAACCCCTAAGGGGTAAAATAGGGGATGAACTTTAATATGATACTTTGTCAATTTTAAACCTATCGGGCTGATATTTTGCATACATAAAGCTACAATGACGTAGGCATCGCCAAAGCAAGAGATTGATAAATTCAAACCCCAAGGGGGTAAAATAGGGGATGAACGGGAGTACAAAACATTGTCATTTTTAACCGATCGGGCTGAGACTTTGCATTCATAAAAATAATATAATGAAAAAATAGGTAATAAAGAAACAGAAATCCACGCGGAGGAAGTCGCGGGCGCCCGCTAGTCTTTAATAAGTCTACAGGTAAATTCACCTCTATAATAGTTAGATGGAACTATGTTGCGGCGATACCTACCTACTCAATATTGAAGTTAGTTCGCTTGAGTTGAAAGTAAAGAGCATCAAAGATGCAAGCCTGCATAGCGATGCATGAGCGATCCTTCCAGTGAAGTGCGTCTCAACGGAATAGGCTATAATGCTTGTAGTACCCTGCTTTCAAGTATCCATATATAGACGAACCCCTTATAAATATCTTTGTAACATGACCATCAATTTCTTAAGTCACTTGCTAGTCGAACTTAGATCAACACCATCCCATCTCGAGAATAGCCTTAAATTATAGGATCTTAATTGGTTGATCTTTAGGTACATTAGTTACCAGTTTAAGATAAGTTGTGTTCAGAATCCTTTACCTTTTGTATTAACATTTTTGGGAAACCATGAAATGTTTTTCGTAATTGCGTTTATCGGCTTTGAGTTGCATATGCTTCTGACTTATTTATATTTATTTATTAGGTTTTTCAATAGTAACACGTAACATAACATATTTACAAGTAGATACATAAAAAACTAACTACATAATCACTTATAGGAAACCACGTCATCATGTAAAATGTAATTAAATAAATAAGTTGGTCAAGTTGTATAAAAATAACTATATATGATACAGAGTTCGCTATAGTTTTAGTTGAAAGTACTTACTTGGAGGTATACAGGACATTTTTTTCAGAATTATTGTAATAGTATTTCAAAAGTTAAAGGGGGGGGGGGACGGTATAATTTTAACTTTGTATTAATTTATCTCGAGACTGGGGTGTTTGATCCACATGGTTTCAAGGCAAGTTTTATTGTATTTAAAAATACCTTTTTAACGATACCCCACACGATGGGGTAAGTCGAAGTTTTTTTTTCGAATTTACTTTTCGTTGTATGGGAGGTGGGGTAAAAATAATAATTTTTCGATTATTTTAAAAACCAATTCTTGAATTATCACTATACATCTCTCCACCAATTTTCGTGGCAATCGGTTCAGAAACAGCGGAGAACGAGCCAGGACAGACAGACAGACAGACAGACATGACGAAACTATAAGGGTTCCGTTTTTTGCCATTTGGCTACGGAACCCTAAAAATGCTCCATTCTCGTTATACCTAAACCAATAGTTAAACGATGTATTCTTGTTGCAAATAAGTTGCTTATTTAAAAGGCTCTCATGTTTTCTAGCACACATTGTTCGGGCAACGTGATTTAAACCCGTATTCTGTGCATTAGTATGAATTCACGATGAAAAAGTTATTTTACATTTACAATAGTGGTCTAATTACATATTTGTTTTATTTTCGCTTCAACAAATCCTGTTTGAGGAATTTCATTATAGAAACAGTATTCAATCCTTTTATATTATTATTCAATGTTGATTATTACGATTGAAAAAAAACCATTTATAAAAATTAAAATTTACTGCCAGTTTGAATTATAAAACTTTAATATTAGTTGCGACTCAACAAGTACTGACGCTTTACCAAACCGATTTCGCATTTTACTAAAATGGAAAATAAATATGGAAAAGAGCCTTAACGTTTAATTTGCTTTTACTGTTCGAATTTGCATTTCATTTTATATTCAAATAAAAAAGGGTAAGAGTGACTAAGGGAAATAAAAACATTTGTTTATTGGATTTAATGGCTTAGTCACTCGGCTTACTGTTCGAAGTGCGTAAAGTACAGAATTGGATTCTCGTTCATTTATTGAATTAGAAAATAATTCCAATAGTCCCAGTACCAATACTTATTTACATATATACCTTTTCAAATCAGTCTCTTGTCCATTATATTTCTTGTACAACATTCACAAATTAGTTTTGGATGGACGTACTATTCAACATTGAAGGAGTTTCCAGGACTTTGTTCATCGATCTGATGATAATTAAGTCGAGTGCTCTCTTAGGTATTAACTTTTGTTTTAATAATGAATGAATGTATAAATAAAATATAAGGTAAGGGCCTTTGTTGTAACCAGTATGAAGAAATATAATCATAACACACAATGAAATGAGTGAAACAAACTGGAAGTGTTCAAATCGAAGCAAGTTTTAGCGTATTACACGTACCGTACCTATTCCATTATTTACCAGAATCTGGTTAGATAACAGCGCAAAATGGCGCTATATAATTTTACGCCACGTACAAGGGCCTACTCGAGCCTTAAGGGGATATTTTCTTAAAATTAGTTTCGCGCGAACTCTGCAAAGTTATGAATCTATACCTACTACAGGCACAGCGTTCGTTGGCACAATTCGAGCGGGCACATCAAAGCGGTTTTATCCTTTCTCATTCAATATATATTCATCTGTCTCGCGGTGAGCATGAAAGAATGGAAATTTCTTTCGTTTTTCGACAGCTCAGTGGGATAGAAAAGATTATTCCCTACATCACGTGTTTTATCACGAGTGGCGTGCGATCGATGTTAATAAGCGGATTAGAAAATACATTGGATTATTAGTTTGTCTTTGACAGATTTGAAATATTTCATTTTAGTACAAAGCAGTCTCAGTATTTACTGATTCAATATTTTGCGACTGAGTTGATTATTCTGATTATGAATGTTTTCAATCAAAACACTTGTGTATCAATTTCCGAAATGATGTTTGCGTTCGCGGAAATGACGACTTTATTAGTATTTATGATGTTATCTTTGAATCATTTCCAGTAAGTATAGGTTGAAGTCAATTTGTAAAGTTTGAACCATCTGTTAAGGTTTTCGTTTTCATCAAACTTTGAGGCGCTGAAGTTTGTTAAATGATTGAATATTTGCCGTTTAGTGCCTTCATATTTGTTTTAGTTTAACTTTTAACAACCTCTTGGCTTAGCTCCAAGACTACCAAGATTGATTAAGTGCTGCGAGTTTTAAATCACCCCAAAGATCTAAGATAAATGATTTTAATTGCAAAAGCTTTCTTGGTGTCAGTAAATATTGTGTAGTAAGCAAAGAAAATAATTTACTTCTAGCACTTAATCGAACCAGATTATTAAATGAAAAGGATTGGCAGCCGAAATAAGTTTTCTTTGTCTTAACATTAAAGCGTAATTTTTGGAGTTCTAAGATAGTTTGTTCCCGGCATAACAAACTCATAATAATAATGAGATATAAATTACAACTAGCAATCTAGCAATCGAAACTTTTAATCGATTGATTCCATTACAACAAAAACGCGACTAATATTCCTTCAGTTGTCCATTGAACTGTAAGTGCAATACTCATAGATCATGGCGCTAGAGAGAAACACCGTCGGACTGAGCGAGAAAATGGAATTTCATTTGGGCCGCTAGTTACCGCCACTTCTTTTTGCCGCCTTTGCAGTGAACAAATGAAGTGCTGCTTAAAAATTCACTGAGGCAACAGCAATGGACGCAGCATTGATCATTTATCGAACTGCGCTTACGAACGCGCTGAAATGGAAGTCAGTTTGAATTGCCAGTTGCGTTTGTTGCTGTGTATTTAGGGCTAATTACGTCTGTCGTTATTAACTGTTTTGTTTGGCTAATGTTGCTGAAATTGGTGTTTGTTGCGCCTTTACGATGTACTACGTAGTAGGATAGAGATACAATATACGCGTATGTATGTATGACTGCTATGGTTGTAAACCGGCCATATTAACTGTGATGTTCGTTCAAGACTCCATCTGAGGGATGGTTGTATGTTGAGTTCATTGGCGAAAGAATATACCACAGTCTAATTTTAAGGCCTTTCAAAATACAAATTCTTCTAATTTGAAAGATAATAACCATTATCCTAAACCTACATTAAGTTTCACTGACAGATGCTCTTAAAATTCTGCCACTAGCTGTATATTGATCGTACTCATCTACAGTCGAAAGTCACAGTTCGCAGGCGTAACTACGAGTGCATTCTCCAGTTCCCAGTTTATTAAGCAGTGTCAAACTGTCGATACACCTCGCTCGGCCGCAAAGTGCCGAGTGCCAGCCGCCAGCGCGGGCATTCGCCGCAAACATTGCCGCTAGACTTGGCCGGCCGCTAGATACAGCCGCTCGACATCTTCCTGCCGCAAATATCAGTACAACTGCCGCCGCTGCCGGCATCAACGCTTTGAATGCAGTTTGAGTTGTCGTTCCCGGAACGTTTGATGGAATTTAAGAGCTAATTAACAGGACTTCAGTTTCGTGTTGCAGTTGAAGTCGCATGCCTGTTTGCTTTGATATGTGCGTTTGAGTTTACGTATCCCAACCAGGCTTGTCTGTTTCTGATCAAAGTTCAAAGGGGCTTTTGAGATGTATGCTGGGAAATTCTGAACACAGTACCACATACATAAGTCAGAATCAGACCCAATGCTAGGCGACACACCATTACCAAACGTTTGTAGTTTTTGTTATAGGGTATTGAAAACTCGACATGAACTTCATTTATATAGCATTGTAAAATCGGCAAAATATGGCCACGGTAAAATGTTTCTAACAGAAAAACTTCATGCCCATAGAAATTTGTTACGTTTAACAAAATAATTTTTCATCAATACCAAGGTTCTTGATCTCATCAAAGATTCTCACTATGTAAGAGCCTTAGTAACCTAAAATCCATCTTGTAATACTCGTCCTCGTATGTAACATTTCTCAGATCTTGCGCTTGAATCGTTTTCTCCATTACTTTGGTCTACTTAAAGATACTAGTTGAATCAAGATTAACCTTCGTCGTTTGAAATGAGGTAGCGTTTGTTTGGGAACTCCTGCCGAGAGAGATCAGGTCGTCGATATGAATACAACTTTTGACTTTCAAGTAATCTAAGTTTTATGCGAATCTTGAGCTCGACAATCGAATGGTAAAAGAGCGTATTTCCTATGTTTGCCGTACTGTTACAGTGCGGGGATCGAACCCACAACCCGTTGATGTATATTTAACTTCCTAACATACTACTACCCACATCACCGAACTGATAGTCAAGTCTTAATGAATATTACAACCAATTGTACAAGTGGCGCGCGGGAGATCAGGAAAACAACTGTTACTTAGTACGTTCAGACTATAAATAAATAAATATTTCACAACATCACATTCATTGATTTGACCCCGTGTTAAGTAGTCTAAGCACTTGCGTTACAGACATCAGAATCAACAGTGGTATTACAAATATATATAAATAGATACATATAACACCCAGACCAGGAAAAACAGACATGTTCATGCACACAAATGTTTGTACTGTGCGGGGATCGAACCCGAGACCTCTTGCGTAATAGGCAACATCTTGACCATTACACCAAGCGGGTCGTCAACTATAATGATTTTGATATGCTTACATACAATGACTTAAATACTAACTTACATCTAGCCTAATGTGTGGGTGAGGTGTTACACACTACACAATACTAAGTTGATTTATCATACGATTAATTGCTGTACAGAGATTCTAGCAACGAGTTTACCCGATTCAATTTGTCTCATCTAATGAGCATGCACATTATAAATTAACCTAGAAATTGTTTTAGTAATATCATCTTTGAGCGTTGTAAATATTCACGACGCTTTGTCAAGCGTGGAACAAATCCCTACAAATGTTGAGCTCAGGCACTCAGATGTTGAGCGATGTGTTTGCTTCCTACAAAATACTACGAAACATTTCTACTTTTTCTTGTAGTTCGAAAATACAGTTTTCTGGTACAGCTGGATATCTATTGTAGTGTGCCTTTTTGATGGATGTTCTCATTTCTTTGTGTTGTACGTGACTCGATAAGTTTGTACAGTATATGGATGTGTTATATTTGGACTGCCCTTACAGAATTTTTAGAGTGAGAATCCATCAAAGCGAGATGTTTCGTAAGTAGCCAATAGGATTGGTGTTAAGGCCGAAATCCTTTTGGCTCCTTACGGCACCTTTGCTCCGCTCCACACTTCTCTGCTTTGGTGGAGTCTCACCCTTTATTTATTATTTGGTTTTGTTTTAATTATATTTTAGTTTAAAGCACTGCGATCTTTAACTATTTGTTTATTTCTATCGCCTTTCACCCACGACGATCTTACTATCACTACATTCTCTGAAATAATCTCAAGTTTCCGACATCGCTTATCAAATTGGGTCTTTAGAATAGGTCGTTAGGCTATCTCAAGTGTAATCCCATCCCTGAGTTAACAATTGCAATAGTGTTGGTGGCCGATCGCTGCCGCCCGCCGCGATTTATAGTCCGGTCCGCAACCCGCTTATGAAATATGCTGACCGCTGTCTGTGATTTATAGCCCGGGCGTGAAAAATTGCACGAGCTTTAAAATAGTAATACCTGAGTACGAATGTGGAGCTGCGTTGCGTATTCTTGCTAATCAGCAAAAAGGATTAGTTTAGCTTTTGACAAGATTACAGTCTCTAGTGTGATAATTTACCGTGATATCGGGTTAGTGGGTTTGAGTTTGGGCAGGGCAATATTATTATTACGATTTTTGGTGGAAAACCCATTATGTATTATGTTTTATCCTGTTTTCACTGGCATTTACGCCTTTGCGTAATTAAGCATTTACAGAACTTCGTTTGAGACGCAAAAAAATCCAAGATAATACATATTATTTTTTACCATCTGGCATCTGGAAAATGTATTTTACATGCAAATAAATAAAATGAACAAACCAATTTTAATTAAAAAGCGCATGTAAGCTGTTCGATTTAATCAAGTTAATAAGCGATCACGTTGAATTAAACAAGTTATTTAAAATAAAGTATGCAGATGATTGGGAATTATGCGCTGAGTATTTAAACAGAAGGATTATTCCCGCTTATGCCATGAGTTATTTGTGAAATAAATAAAAACGTTAAACAAGAGGCTTATTCATTATTGACAGGTCCAACGCGCTTATGAAATATGTTTACTGATTTTTTATATAAATAAACTTGTGTATGAAAAGTGTAGCTTAAAATGTATGACTCCTGCGTTTGTGGGTATTATGAACTTATACATCAAAATAATTATGTCTATAGGTACCTACATAAATACATACTTCTTAAAAAAGAAAATACCTCAGTGCTTAAGCCATGTATTTGGTGGGTGTAGGAGATAATACCGATAAACAATAAAATTCATTCCTAATTCTATTAATTTGTTTTTAAATGTAAAATAGCTGGTTGGCATTAACAATGTTTAAGTTTCAGCTAGCTTGCTAACTAGATTTGGGTCATAACTTATGAATCAAAGATAAGAGGTATCTATGTAGAACATGCGACGCTTCATGAAAATTGCATTTGAACTGAATCTTATCTGAATTGACGACACTACAGACTTGTTGTACTTGCCACTTTTGCCATTTAACTTAGGCGCTGACATTTGTCAGTGTATTACGAATGCGTCGGCGAGCATTGAGTTATGAACGGCTTTATGCATATAATCGCCAGCCGCACCAATACTAGATCTTCATTGAAATGCAAATACGCGGCGCCGGCGTTAATAATACCGCCAAAGTGACGGGTGTCATCCAATTAATAGTTGGCATTAAACCAAAGATTTTGGAAATCAATAGATAATCCATATGTCAGGTTTGAGTGAAGCCACCAAAACTTCAAAAATTCACCTAACTTTACACCTATAGTGCCGTGCCTATCGATAAAGTCCTCGAGCCAACAAGACGTTTTTCTACTAAGAGATTTTTTTATTAATTTATATGAAAATTCTCAACATAAATAATAATCATTGAAAATGTTCATCATTAAGCGAAAAAGTGTAAAGAAAAGATACAATATTACCCGATTCAGTTTAACAAAGGTAATTTAAATTTATATTACCTACCTTTAAGTCGACCCGTACGTGACAGGCCTGTTGGCCGAGTGGCTAGAGACCCTGGCTACAAAACCAAAGGTCGCGGGTTCGAATCCCGGTATGGGCAAATGTTTGTGTGATGAACATCGGCATTTGTACTCGAGTCATGGATGTTTATAAATGTATTTAAGTATGTCTATCCGTTCCCTGGCATACATAGTACAAGCTTCGAGCTTATATTGGGGCTAGGCAATTGGTGTGTTAGTCCAATGAATTTATTTATTTATT
Source organism: Nomophila noctuella (assembly GCA_958496325.1). Lineage (NCBI taxonomy): Eukaryota > Metazoa > Arthropoda > Insecta > Lepidoptera > Crambidae > Nomophila > Nomophila noctuella. The sequence goes on from OY292495.1 coordinate 217,494, forward strand.
TACTCAACACATCTCTTCGCCTGTATCTCTCTACAAAGTTTGTTTCTCTCAACAGAAGTCGATTAAAATTATGAATTCGTAGATTGAGTGCAACTTCTTTATAGACAGATACATATCTAATAACAATGCAATGCATTGTGTATGGATTCATATCGCGAGAAAGAGGAAAGGAAAGTATTATCCGTTTATCTGAGTGTAATGAAATGTTATAAAGTAACTGTTCGAGGTTGTCATTCAATATTCTTACAATATTTACGGCACTTTTTACTACTTACAATATTGCGCTCGAAGTACGAATTACACGGGATTCGATTCCCATTAAAAAATGACCGCCATAATAGCCAGACCAGCTTTACCCACATTCATTATTGAAATAGCCACTTTTATAAATGATGTCGTCATTCAAGTTATTTTACAATACCACCTCTATTATCAAAAAAATATTCTGTATCATAGACTACACGTATAAACGGAGAGTCGATATCGATGAAAATCGGTACGCATGTACTGGAATCCCTAGTTCCATGACGTTTAGACGATTTTTGTCGGGTGTCTGGTATCTTGCTCTATCACACATGATTCATAATATGGAGATAAAGGACAAAAAATCTGTCAAATCATACTCTCCATCTAGTACTTCCAAAATCTTTGCATTAAACGTTTAACGCCTCGATGTTCTAGTGGTTGAAAAACCAGGCCGTGGTCTTGAGGACTTGAGTTCTATTCCCAGGTCAGGCAAAATCTGTCTTGAATGTGACCGCATTTGGCAAGCGTGGTGATTAAGCCGAAACCCATATTTGTCACGTAAACATGATTTCAAATGATGAAGGCCCTTTGCCCTGCAGTGGGACATTAATGGGCTGATACTATACTTTACTATTTTACTACACGTGTAATTCCATTAGTTTATTTAAGAGGCCTATTGCTGTCGATTGAAACTTCCGAAGAGGTTCGATGGAATTCCTATGAGGCAGATAGGATTACGCGCGTAGGCGACGGTTGTTATGCCAAAGAGTATTTTCGGCCTTCGCTATAATTACTCTTAATTACACAAGCTACTCGTATATACACGTTTGAATAGAGGTATCTTACAATAATATTTTCCGACACAAAGCGAAAAACAATCGTCTTATTTCTTCTGACGAATGGCAGTCGGTACCTGAAAAAGTCTCACCAATCTGACCTTAAGCGGGAATCCAACGTTTTTCCTGATAGTTCGGGAACATTAACTTGCTGGTGCGAGGCGGGCGTGACTGATTGTCGAACCAGAGGTCAAAGTTTTTCATTGTCCCTAAAACATTAATAAAATCACAAAGTTGTTTGTCACGTTTTCTGCTCCAGTTTCCTCATAAACTCCTACTGTCCGTTGGGACAATTATTTAAGTAGTTAATGTGCTACTGAAGTGTGTGAGAGAAGTCGCTTGTAAGTCAAACATTAACGAAAAGAAAGAAAGTTAACACAAAATCTAAAAAAAACATTTTCTTAGAGGTAAAAAAAAATCCTTTTTTGAATGTAATATTTGACAAGCAAAAATAGCCTAACTTGTTGTCACATTATATAAAGATTTTAACCTTATACATCTCATTTCAAAAACAAAAGATAACGCCAGTGGGATTGTAAATCACGAAATCTCCTCCGCAATAGTCCGCTTAATCAGGCCCTCACAATAACTCGGGCAGTAATCCAAGACGTCGATAGCAGTTGAACAGTGCGCTATATATCACGTCTGCAGCAACTTCGGCCCATAGACCTTTCACGGCAGTAATTCATTGGGGCTTTTCATTAGGCCGGGAGGTGCCGGGTAGTCAGTGACGCCAAAGTTGAGCACGAACACCTACACCTATTCGATTAAAACCTAGGCACAAAGGAAAGGTTGCTCCCAGAAGATTCATTAAAACAATAAAGATCATTATCCAGGACATTATGCGCCGATAACTCATTCTATTTTAGTTTATGCTTGTTTGTGATACGAACTATGAGCACATGTGCTAGTGAAGTATGAAAAATATGAACGATAATAATATACCATCTTAATAAATTAAAAGAATTTATGATTTTTCAGTGTTGTGAATAAAAAGGCTCATCCTTCTGTTGAATTTTCTCTGGCAAACTGCGTATTATACCTAATCCAAGTAACAAAACAAAGCTCTAAAGGAGTGCCGAAAAACGGCGAGCAATTAGATCCCCATTAATTTGTAATAATTAAATGAAAACAGACGTGACCCTGCATTCGAGCCGAGGATTATCCCCGAATGGGCTAGTTGCACCCTTACGTATTTACTTAAATACCCTTTTTACTATTTTCCCTAAAGCCTCTTGTGGTTTAAATGCTCGGCCGAAGAGCCCGAGTCTATAATTGAATTCTCTTTTGAAGCAAAGTGCTCTGTTCTTATAGTTACAATGTGAGATCACTTAATGGCATTTAACTAAGTGGAGGCTTAGAAAGTGCACTTTAAATGAACAATCATTTTTATAGATTTTTTTTTGTTATTTAAAATCCTACATATTCGATGTTTACATATTTAGACAAGCTCATTTTAAATCGTGTCAAATCGTTTTTGGTGGAGCTTATGAAATACAGTTTAAATTCATCATCTATCAAGTTTTACTGTGTGTTTGAGAATAAATGAAACAGTTAAAACTATTTATATGTAAATCTGTGTCATGCAAATTCTTGTGATATTATTTAGTATGAAGAAAATGTAAGACCCCTGGAAAAGTAAAGCTAAATGTCACAGACGAGTCGTGAGTACTTCACGTGAAACGCTAGTAACTACACCTTATGTAACCTCGTTATATAATAAAGCAATCGCTTGATTTAACGTCCAAATAATGTCCGAGTGGAAGACGTAGAGCGACAATAAATAAGAGGAAATCCCTCGGTCCCATTCCACCTAAGTTCGGTCGTGCTGCGTGAGCCGCTGTACTAGATTTGGGCCTAATCCCCCCGTTTATAACCGACTTCGAGTGTTCTATTTGAGGCAGTTAATGCCGGAATTAACATAATTAAACGCGATGCAACCTGGCCAACTGGACCGGGTCTTTAGCTACTAAATAGTCTGTTATGTGATGGTGATACAATGTTTCTTGAGTGCTTTCTGGTGTTGTTAACGTCGTCTTTGTTGAAGACGCTGGTAATTGTCAGTGTTTTATTTTAAGTTAATTTACCACTTTCGTGGTGTCTTCAGTGGTTCGGTGGTCCCTGTACGACGAAAGTTAAAAAGGTCGTTTGTGTAATCAAAAAAAGTCAAAACTTATGAATAAAAATTGCATGAAATATGTAAGATTCTGTAGGTTTTTAAAGGCAATTCAAGCAACAAGGTACATAATATTTTACATACCAGTAAAGCATTAAAGTTGCTTATTAAATTAAAAAGAGTCAAAACTAAATTATTAAAGCATGCAAGTAACGCTTGCACTTAATTAATCCTCCTCACACAGAAGTTCCCTAAATAAGTTTATTGAGTTAAAACCTAGCACATCTACAAAGAAGGTTGGACCGTAGTTGACTGGTATTCCACTTAATTCGGTCTAGTTAAATTAAATTCCTACACGGTACTGGGACGCTGTGCTATTTACTTACTACAAGATTTTCACGTTGTGTTATAATGTAAGTACAAGTGAGGACAAGATGTAATTGTATAGTATACGGTGTTTTCACGTACTTCGCAATTGTTTAGTTGCCTTGGGCGGTAACATAAAGTGGATGTTGTTAGGTGTTTTAGAATTTCAAACAAAAAGAATAAATAAAAACACTTTGTGTCGTTTTGGCGAACAAGGTTTTCTACTAAAGTTGTAATTATGTATGAAAGGAATATCAATAATAAAAGTATATTATATACTAGCGGCCGCCCGCGACTTCGTCCGCTTGGTTTTCGGTTCCTCACACATATGTAGGTACATACTGTAGCCTAAAGCTTTCCTTGTCAAATAGACTATCCAAGACAAAAATATTTTTTCAAATCAGACCAGTTATTCCGGAGATTAGCGCGTTCAAACAATCAAACAAACTTCAGCTTTATTATATTAGTATATTTTATTATATTAGTAATAGTTTATTTTACAAGTATAGATTCAGTTTTAAGGTATTCTGGAATCAAAAGCTAGAATATGGGTTGGGCTTAAGCAAAACTTCTTTATTTACATTAGCGTCAAAAAGGTGTATGTGATGTTGTGTTTAATTGATTGATCAGCGGCGTCGATGGAAATTGATTGATGGATGTAGGAGCGCACTAAAATGTTGGCTCATGTAGGTTATCACTAAAAAAACGGGGCAAGACTTTCACAAAGTGCTAAACTGAAGCAAACCTGTAAGAACAGTGTCTGACAAAACAAGACTACTCTTCTGAAACCCTAAAATACCTATTTATACATACAATTGACTCTATAGTCTCTTTCAACTTATAAATATGAGGTTCGGTAGAATATCCCATCTCGAAGGCAAAAACCTTACAACAGAGTTTACCAAAGTAATTTATAGTAGACTAATAGTTATTACACTTTCAAACTTCACGTTTTTCGAACAAGTTGTCAGAGAACAATTAAAATAAATGTAAATATGCTTAAGTAGGCGCACCTTCCTCGCGGGAACTACTTGAACAACTCAATTAATCCCGCGACGCGCATAGTGAGAGAGTGCACAGTGAAGTCAATAGACAGCTGCCATTGTGCTAGTATTGTGCCTCGATTAAACAGGTACGTCACAGGAAACAGGATCAAAGAAGTAATTAATTAAATATCGTAAGGTGGCAGGCACCTTTTGTTTTGTGTTGGTAACTTGTTGGCAACTTGTTGGCTAGTGACTCTTTTGTTAACCTCTGGTGGTCTCAGGAAAATGATATGATAGAAACATGTAAAAGAAAAAAAAATGCAGTTAATAAGATTATTATTCAGTTTAGGAGCACTTAGCAAACCCATTTGCATATAACTATACTTATACATATATAGGTATAACAAGCCTCGTTCGGAGATGCATTACTCCGTCACCTCCGCTGTGTCGGAGGGTATTCGTGCCCACGCCATTTGTCACAGTTTTTCATTTGCTTCTGTCACAGAGCGGAAACTTCAACCCTTCGCGAAGGGAACAATAAAGAGCATTGTTACGAGCTGAAATAGACTTCCCTTACCTTCCTTTTAATATTTGAAATCGACGGGGAGGCGCTAAAACCTTCTATATTCAATATTGTATTTTTTGGGGGAAAATAAAAAAGGGAAAACGTGGAAAGAGTTATATGTTTCGTCAAAAATATGACGTATTTCAGATTGTTATTTTCCCAACAACAGTGCTACCAGTTACGCCAGCGTACAAAATGTGTTTACTAAAAATACTTTTCAATGTTAGTGTAAATGATCTGGAAGACTTTTATTTATACAAACTTTGTCTGTATGGTTGTAATGAACAGATTTAGAGACTACTGGACCGTTTAAAAAGAACACCATTGAAAGGTGATGTCCAAAAAATGACCCAGATTCGACAGGAATGAAATGGATACCAGTGGATTGACATTGAAATATAACAAAAGGTTACCAAGGGGGCAATCCTGAAATCGTTATAGTATAGGAGCTAGGAGCAAAATAAAATAAGGAAAAAAATCGTAGAAAACAAAGTTTACGTCATGTTGTGGCTTAATATGACGTTGTTTTAATGTTGTATCACTTGTGCTAATTATCAGCAACACATTTCACAAGCAACAGCAACATAATTACAACTATATTCTCACCCACAACATGGCTCCTTGCTCCTATACTATACCAATTATTTTTATATTTGCAATCTTTAGCCACAGAATTACCAATAATACACACAGTACTGTAACGATTGAAGTATCTATGGGCCAGAAGAAAAAAAAATCAAAAAACATAGTGTTTGTTATGTTGTGATTTAATATGATGTTGATATTATGTTGCTGTTGCTTGTGAAAGTTGATGATGATAATTATCACAAGTGATACAACATTAAAACAACGTCATATAAGGCCACAACATGACGTAAACCTATTTTATTATTGTATTGAACGAATTTTTCTTTATTTTATTTTGCTTCTAGCTCCTATACTATAACGATTTCAGGGTTGCCCACTTGGTAACATTATATTACATTTCAATGCCAATCCACTGGTATACATTTCATTCCTGTCGATTCTGGGTTTTTGGTCCATACATTTATGGACATGTCCTTTTACCTAGGCCCTGACTAACTTGACATGAAATAAACATGACTATTGTGTAAATGTCATGTTTAGTACCGGAATGAAGCCGGGACGAGCCGCTAGTATCGTATAAATATAAAAAATAACGATATTTAAGAAGTGCCCCTTTTAAATGCTGAATATTTTATAACTGACAATTTTCGTGCTTCTATTTACGAGCACTCACATAGAATATTGTGAAAACTGGACTTTGGTCTTTCGATGGGTAAACGTACAAACTTTTATTTTGGACCGTTTGAAATGAAATATTCGACGGACTCCCGGAGTGATTTGAATGACAATGGTTAATTGTAAACCGTTAAACAATAGGCGGGACGTCGTAAATTCGCCATTTTGCAAGAGTTGCCGGGCACTTTCTTTGAGTTTTGTTGTGAGATTAATATAATTTTGCATACTTTAGAACAAAGACGCCGCTGTTCACGAACAACGCAACAAAGGGGAACAAGCAAAATTATCAATTAACACAACTAAATACATTATTTTATCAACTTAATTTACCCACGTGGAATTAAACTGGACGTAATTAGAACACAAGTCTGAGAAATATTTTGCTCATTTTAGAATAACAAATACGAGTAACAACTAGGAACACTATTCTTTGTTTAAAAAATAATGTGAGTGAACGCTTAGGTAATATTATAGCGAAGAGAAAAAAAATAACTATGTACTTCTAACACCATTTAAAATTATGCACTTTTTAATTACTTATTAAATAAAACTTTAAACATTAATTATTAAAAGATAGTAACGATAATGAATTACTAATTATTTTAATTTTTGACCCCAATAAAGTGGCGGTCGAGCCTTCCTGAAGGTTCACAGCTATCGTTACTTTGAAACCTGAACTACGCTGGCACGATAACAAACTTGCTTCTGAGGGTTGGCCTCGTACCTTCAGACGTGTGCCAGATGATGGTACAATTGCAAGCTTGTTATACCATGTGTATCAGTCTACACTCTTCTATTTTCAAAATATTTTTAATACTAATCGGATCGTGTCCCGGAGGTCGAGCAGGAGCGAAACATTCCGGAACAATATCCTTGGGTGCAGTAAAGGCGGTGTCCGCTGGCGCGGTAACAAACTTGCTTCGAGGGTTGGCCTCCTGACCTTTTGTGTGGAAGATTTTTAGCTGATGTTTATTGACCTTTGCGATGTTAGTCAATTAATGACGGCGAAGAGGTCTGTATGAAAAACCACCGCGTTTTGAGATATTAGTCGAGATATCCCAATTATTTATTTTTCATGAAATAAATAAATGATCCAAGCCACTATTGTTTTGAAATGGTCTAATTTATAAAGATACATAATAAGTCTTTAAGAAAATTCAGATTTGAGAATAATTCCTGTTACCACAAATATAACTTTATCATAAATTATGTGTGTTGTAGGTACACATGTTTTGATCAAAGCCAAAGTAATACCAGTGGCTACATAAGGTAAAAAGCTTTATTACAAAAGTATCGAATCACCCTTTATCAGTTGACCTATAAATATGTCAACGTTCCCAAATTACGATTTATCCAAAATCGTTACAAACAAGCAGAACAACAAGCGATTAATAAATCTAAACTGTATTAAGACGGAAAACAAGTATTCAATGTCAGGTTTATTAAACAAGAGATTTTCCTCATTCCCGGCATTGTTTAAAGCTTCCTAACTCGCAGCCCTAGAGCACGGGTGATTTGATTTCCCCTCCGTAGAGCAAAATGAATTTCCCATGGATTTCCAGGAGCAACCTTGGCTGCAAGAAACGGCCAATTTCGCCGCTTGCCACTTTTTATAGCCGTTAGAAAAATCAGGCTGAGATCGTGGAGGAAATTTCCAGCGTTTTACGTAATTACTGTTCTTAGATCGTTGTCTATGGAAATAATTCTGGGCTTAAGATGTTGAAGTGGGAGTGTAAATCTGTACAATGTATAAGGGAGGAGGAGGTTTCTACTTAGATTTGGAATATCACAGCTTATAAAGAGAACTCCACATGGAATATTATTATATTTGTGATTAATTTTGAATTGCTTTAATTTTCCTAAAATAAGTGCAAGTATGGTTGACGGGTTTGACGACCCGCTTGGTGTAATGGTCAAGATGTTGCCTATAACGCAAAAGGTCGCGGGTTCGATCCCCGCACAGGACAAACATTTGTGTGCATGAACATGTCTGTTTGTCCTGGTCTGGGTGTTATATGTATCTATTTAAGTATACTTGTTTAACCACTGTTGATTCTGATGTCTGTAACACAAGTGCTTAAGCTACTTAACACGGGGTCAGATCAATGTATGTGATGTTGTGAAATATTTATTTATTATTTATTTATGGTTAAATTATTTCCCTTGTTTTCTTATCTCTTCTAAAATTTCTTTCTTTACATTTCATGTTCAGAATTTCTGTTACTTGAAGTTAAATCGTCCATGTTCCCTACAGAAAAACCTCTTGTGCTGCCAACCTGTGCGCTCTACTAATGAGACAGTAGTATCAAGTACACATATTTACTTCAATAGGAATTTCTTCAGTGTATCTCACGTATTACTTCACACATTCAGACGTAACCGTCCCAAGGAGCGACACAAAACAGATTTCAAATTAATAAAGCGTCTGCGCGCGCTCTCAGCCTCTGCTCTCGACGGCCATTGTTCCGAGCGATCTCGGCTTATTGAGGGACACGTAATCATTTACGATGCCTGACTTATGAATTTACAACCGTTGTTTTTGGAAGAAACTTGGAAAAATACGTCGTCTTTTCTGAATTTCTTGCTCGTAAGTTGAGTTCTAAAAGGATTTTGCAAGGTGCGTAGTCACAGGCTTCTTTTGGGCTAGCTTGTATCATCTTAGGCCAGATCTTTGACTTTGTAAATATCAAAATTGGTCAATTCACATTACATTATTTAATGCAGGAGTTATTATTTAATACTCTGCTCAATTCTTCAATTCTTTTGTTAATCTTTACGCTGTAACCATCTGTAACTGACATTTCTCCGTTAATCGATAGTGCTGTAACTAAGTACATATTTTCGCAGTAACGATAACAACAACTGGCACAATTTCTCATTCATATTAAATAGTTCGCCCGTCAAAGCTTATTAAATCAGTTTTTACAGGATCGTGCGGATTTTAAGGTAAGTTGCAGTAACTGTATGCTTGTCGTCGTGAGTAAATTGTATTGAAATTTATTCTTCAGCCTTCAGCTGAATAAATAACCACTTCCGTGAATCTGCTTGGTGAAAAAAGTATAAGACACGTATAATATATTACATATTTTAATTATTCTTTGATAAAACTAAACCAATTGGTAAAATAAATCAGGTTTGACGAAATCGTGTAATAAAAAATTCACCTATTCAGCAAACCAAGTAAACCTCTTTGTTCTTGTAAAGTCAAACATTAAACACTTATTTTTAGTAAAAAGAAAACAAGTATATCAATATGTATATCCAATTTTATTATGTAACATCATATTTAAACTGGGACAAGGCTTTTATAACCGTTATACAATATACAGCAGGCAGTCACAATAAATATGAAAAGGGTTATTAATTTCCCAAAGATACTGTATGCTTGTAAAGGATGAGTGATTATAACAGCATCGTTCGTAGGCATCCGACCCGCGACGTGCGTCAAAGCGATTTATCAAAAAGCTGCTTAGGGGTTACGGAGGGTTTTATTGGGCCTAATTTATACTGTACTAGCTAATTACCGAGAAAATGTTGCCGGCTCAGTTTTACGGAACAATGGGGACCGTAATCATGACCATTTGTTTAGAGGCGTCACTAATTCATAATTGGGTGGCGGGATGTATGTTCTGTAATAAAACAAAGCGTTAAATATAATTATGTTTGATATGTTAAATAAGAGTTGCGTAGTTTTGAGATTCAATTATACATTTATCATTAAATCTGGTTATTCCTTTAGTTGAGGTAGTGCTTTAGTTGAGGTAGTGCTCTAAAAATAATGAAATTTTATTCAAAGTCCGCAAGAACAAAAATTAAGAAAACATTCCATTGTAAAAGATCCACTCATTATTATCTTAATTTCGAGCTCACAGAAAAATATCAAGACAAGGAAGAAGCGGGAAGAAGAGCAATACAACTTTTTATCGAAACTAAAGCAAAATGAACGAAACAATTTCTCAAGCCCATTCATCGCAAATTAGTTCTTACTAGCCCTTGTTAAGGTGCGATATGGATTGAAGATTGTTTGAATACTTTATTTTGTAATAAGAAAAGGCATCATTAATGTTTTCCTTATCCTGTGTAATCGGTTTAAAGGAGGTCGGTAATAGTGCAGGGTAATTTGAAGTACCCGGTCCCTAGGGAGTGATTTATCCCAATGGACGGGATTGTGTGCGAGTGAATAAGGACCTACCTCTTATGTAATGCGGACTAGTGGACATGAGGATTAAGATTGTGCTCGTAGATAGATATTCCGACATAATACATATAATGCTATTCCATAATCTCTCAGAGACTTAAATGTACAATACTCGCATGTACGTACGTATCTGTCGTGATTTCACTAGTATGTTAAGCTATGCCTCAGTGAGTATTAATATGTGGTCCCATTTATTTTAATCACTTTCGAAAAGCCACCTTTTATTAGAAGTCTTCAAATCACTACAGCTATCATGGGCGGTAGAACAAAGCATAAGTTTCTTACACAAATCAAATTCTAATTTCCTCTTTAGGAAATCAACTGCACATTTTTCTGTAGAACATGGTTGACAAAAAAGCTCATAGTATATGAAACGTCTGTTCCAATACGTGAATATTCTTGCGGCAACGTTGTCCGGAATGGAACACAATGGCGCAGTGAAATGACAGCTCGTAATGCATCTCCCTCCGCGACAGGTGTTGCACCGGAGTGCAGCGACTCGTTTTAGCGAGAAATATGCGGAACATCTGAATATGGGAGGAGGAATCTTAATAATAGTATTTTTACATCCAATGTGGTTTAAGCTGAAGCGCGCTGGATCAAAATTTTAATGTTCTATCAGAATGTTTTGTCAGTTGCTGTTAAAATTCTGATTGTTCTCAGGCTTAACTTTAGCTAACAATACTCTTCATGTTTGAAGTATATGGTGGGTGTTAAGTATTCTATCTAAGTTAGGACCTCATTAATGCGGTGACTATTTAAATAAGCTAAGAAGTGTAAGTTAATTCCTGTGCTAACACAATTGTCCCCGGCGCGTGGGCGAGTCATTGTCTGGGCCTCGTTACAGCCAACACTACAGACTTTTGTAAAACATCATTTAAACTTGGCTGTTGGCAAAGCGCTTAACTGCGAGTTCCTCGTTCCATCTCCTAATTTTATTAAGTTTATAACTTTTTAAACAGCCCATTGAGGTGTAATTTGATTTACAAACAATCTGCTCTTTTACCTGTTGGTAAATGAAGTTATCGACGCGCCCGGGAAAGATGAGCCGTAAAATGTGTTGAAACTGCCAGCAGTTATGGCGCGGGTTCGCGATTTGTTTTGTTCCAGTGTCGTGTCAGAAAATCTTTCGGGAATCTTCTACGAAACAACAGAACCTTACCTGCAACCCCTGTGTGTGTTCCTAGTTGATTTAATTTACGAACTTGCGAACTCCGCTGAAGTTTTATAGTTGGCTTATAGTTTGTGATACAAGAATCATACTAGAAGTTATATTACGACAGAATTGAGAGGTCGGGTTGGTGTAGTTTGGAAACTCATTTCAAGCTGCTTGTCAATTTGTTTTAAACTACTAGTTGTAACATAAATCTGATTGTTATACTGGCACGTAGAATAGTGTTAATTATGATGAACAAAACAGAAATTTTATAGTTCAGTATAATAATGTAACAAAATAAAAATATTGACAACATTCCATACTCGTGTTCTGGAACCAGATAGAATAAATGAATAAGAGAGAAAGTTCGCATTGTGGAGGGTATCGAATCGAAAAAGTATCCTAAGTAAATACGAAATACCTACTCACCAAATACTCGTAACTATGGAAACTTAATTATCGATTGAACCTATTGCCATCGTAATGTACCTACGAGCCATTATCCGGGCGGGAGTCAGCTTAATAGGATAGTACCAATAAACAGAGCCTTGCTGAAAGCCATAAAAAGAGCCATCCTCGCAACCGGCCTTGTCAGCCGGTTGATGACGCAATAAGGAGCAATAACATCCCTTACATCCGTATAAGCAGTAACCAAAACACAACCCCCCAAATTACGCAATAATCTACTCTTTAACACTGAGCGGAGGACGGGGTCCTCCGCATTCCATTAAAACTAAATCTCCACTAATAAACTTACCCGCAAGTCCATTACGTCGCGAACAAGACGAGTGTGGAACCGACTTGGAAGTTAGACGGCATTGGATGGGGCGCTGATAGCGATGCTCGTGGATGTGAGTGTTAAAGGAGTTTCTTAGTGGGTTGGATAGGGATTTGTCTTCGGGGATCCTTTTAAAGGACTCTGGAATACTTTCTTGTAATAGAGGTTGGGTATTACTAACGCAAAGCCTATTATCAACATAATTTTAGTAATCCAGGTAGGTACAATAAAGAGATGGGTTTTCTACAAAATAACTATAAAACGAGTAACATGTACAAGTGTGAGCGTGAGGGGCGTAAATATCGATATTCATGATTATTTCAAAAATTTTATGTAGAAGAAATGTACTTAATAACGTATTTTCTTTGTTTCAGGTGACGAGAAAAAAGCAGAGGTAAGTTACCTTAAAAACCTTAAAATTCTATGCCTATAATCATGCGCCATTCTGGTACTCCGCAGTATACATCGACGGCAATTGCTCTTTCACCTTAAGACACATCAACACAATCATTCCGTACGTCGAACCTGAGGTTGAATTCACTAAGCGCAAATGTCATAATCTCACGGTTGTGTCATCGGCGACAGTAGGAATTAAGTACTAATTTTGTACTGTCGCCGTTGATACAACCGTGAGATTATGATATTTGCTCTTAGTAAATTTCACCTCTGATCTTGACATAATATAATATAATATCATCCTGACGCTTCTCCCGGTTTCATCTTCGGAGCCCGGGGCACGCTACTACCGTGATCCTGAATTGACAAGCGTGGATATAGCAATGGAGTGACTGACATCGGCAACGCACACAAGGTTACCAGACAATTAGAATCATAGTCGGGTTCAACGGCTTAACGTGCTTTCCGAAGCACGAACTAATAATTCTTATCGTGCAGTCAGGTGATTCAAGCCGGCTATGTCCTAACCAAACTGGGAAAACATACACAAAGTGTTGTTCCCGGCGGGATTTGAACCCTCAACCTCCGAGGCTTAAGCTCAGCGCTCTAACCACTGGCAGCAAACCATCTAGGCAGTTATGAGATTAAAGGCATAAACATCGGAAACATTTTTGGGCATAATCCAATAATTTATAATATAAGTGACGTCACTTACACGTGTACAATAGGGAATTTCTCCCAACTCGCGGGAAATGTTATTTGGTATTTATTTACATAAATTATTTGTAACCGCTTCCAAGAGTACTCGAATTCAATTTGGCAGACTTGAAGTCATACATTTACTCGGTGCTTCTGTAATTCGTTCGGAAAGCGCTCTCGCTTACTCGGTCTGAGAAAATGATTCCTCGAACCAAATCATATCATATAAAGCATATAAAGCGATGTATGTTGCGCCGCCGATGTACGCAGAAATGCAATATGCCTTTATAGACGCTTTTTATAACACCTTTTTACGGCTTCTCTCTGGTTGAGGGAGCAAAGGTCGTGAATTTTGACAACTTTAATTTAGTTTTACTGGTTACTTTTATAGGTCGTATTAGAGGTCTTGCTAGTGTGCCTTACATTGAAAATGGAAATTTTTAAGGTTGGAAAAATATAAATAAGTTTCTTACCTCCAGGTAAACTGATACATGTCACTCCTTTTTTTTTTGTGAAATATTTATTGTTATCGGATCAATAGTTTAAAAGTATAATAAATAAAGTCTTAACTTGACTTCTTGATAATATCACGCCTGTGGTTTCAAACGCACGTAATTTCTTTTTTCAAATATTCCCCCTTCACCCCACATTTCCGCTATCAAAAGTAGCCTATGTTCACCGGGGATAGTGTAGCTAGCCAACATTGAAAGAGTTATTCAATTCTTTCTTTCGGTCCAGTAGTTTTTGAGTTTATTCGTTCCAAACTAAAATACGAATCTTTCCTTTTTTTAACATTAGATGTAGACTATAGATATATTCTACTTCTGCCGCATCCGTGCAACCTCGCGTCCGCGCCGCCCGGTCCGGCGCAAACTCCTTTATATTAATTTCCGTTCTTTCTACACAATTTTCACAAGCCCTTTGACGGACGCGCGTATGTACCGGCGCTGTAATATCTCCTCGCCGGTTCATGCCACGGCAAACTGTGTTATGGGCTGGCACGTTCTCTATGTTGGCCGTATTCCCAATAGTGTTGGTGGCTTGCTACGGCCGTTGAGTGCCAAATAAAGAAATATATTTTCTTAAAATAATGCTACATCTCACTGATAAAATATATTGTGTCGTATCTTGTGACATTTGAAAACTCTTGAAACATTTGACGACCCGCTTGGTTTAGTGGTTGATACGTTGACTTAAAACCAAGAGGTCGCGGGTTTGTTTGGCTGGTTTATCCTAGTCTAGGTGTTATACTATTATAAATATATCACTATCATAAGTATATTTATGTAATAAAACCTATTTAAGCGCGTCTATCCGTTCACTATCGCATCCACAGTAAAAGCTTCGAGATTAGTGGGTGGGGGGCTAGGCAATTGATGTGTTAGTCCAAAGATTTATTTATTTATCTTAGAGTAAAGAATAGCAAACCTTATAGAAATATTTTGTTTGCTGTCCTAATATCAATATAAATACCACATGATTTCATGTGAAGCTAAGTACTATTTACGTAGCTTAAGCACGTCTATCAGAATCTGGCCAATCAGTCAATTTATATTGAGATCACATAATAATATCTACTGATTTGACCCCTGTGTAAACGACAAACTTGAAAATATATGGTATAGTACGTATACGTATTTTAGGTTATTCAGTAATTGTTATTGAAACTCAACAGTTGCTTTTGTATTCATGATTTGTATCCATTTGACGAAACAGTTGCGCCTATTAACATTGTTACAATCGGAAGCACGCCTGGCAATCTAATTATAAATCATACCCCATTAGTCGAGAGACAGCGCTTCCTCCGAACAGAGCACGGGAGGAAATCGGAAATTAGCAAATCTCTCGGCGACGTCAGATCGAAGATTGATAGCTGCGGCAGATGCGTCGCGGATTACATTTGTGAAACTACGTTGATTAAACTACACGTTTAGTGGCGGTTTATTACGAGAAACTCGGTTTTGGATGGTTGAATAAAGGAAAGGATTAGCTTTTAATCACTTTCCTTTTGACGTAATTAACAATAGGGAATTAGATGCGATGATAATAGTTAGAATAAGAATCCGTTTTTCTTTAGCTGTTTAAGCAGCTTTCACTTATTTTAAGACATAACGTTTCATTGCAAATATTTTGTTAAATCAATCTTATTTATAAAACAGGAGGAAATCACAGTTTTGCATATCTTTGGGTGGGAAGAGTGGAAAAAATATTCCACCCTGTCTACCCAGGTGGGATAGCTAGGTGGGACAGGTGGAATAGCAAGGAGTATCACGAAAACTTTTTTGTTAATGTGGCAATAGGCGAAAATGTTTGTTTTCATGTCAAAAGACCTTACAACTCAAACTAAGAATCTAAAACAAATTCTAGTACAAAGTTTCTAGACATTAGCCCGCATAGCGTCAGGAAGGTACCGACAAGTTCGCTGGGAAGTTTAGTTAATTACCGCACGAATCGAATTAAAAAACCTTTAAACGCCGTGCCAGCATCGAGTGCTATCCTCTAAAACAAAAAATAAGACTTCGTTAGCGCAAAACTTGGGAACTCTGTCTACACTTATGTTTCAAGAAGTTTCCAATAACGTGTTCCGATTAGTGTTGTATACCTGTATCGACAACTAAACGCTCGTTGTTGTTATAAGCTGAGATAGTCCAGAATAGAATCATGTTTTCCTGTATATAATATCAAATTACTCAGTTCCTTGTTTAAAAATTGTCACAAAAATTCGCCGATTTGTTGTGGTTTATATCTTATCAATTATTCTATCAGTATACCTTTCCTGCGTTGTTTTAATGGGCTTCTTTATAAGCTCTGAAGACATGATTTTCCTTAATTGATTTCTGTTTATTAGTTAATCACTTTTATTAATAAACACAGGCAATATTATAATATGAAAAAATATTAAATGTGACTCGGATAACGCTTTTTACTCCGTAAGTTCGATTTTCGTATTTTTGATACTTTATTGTTATGAGGTACATTAAATATGTAGAAATGTCAATAGAGTGTGAAGAGCTAATTGGTATTTGTCGATAGTTTCTCGACACTAAATCCTGTTACGGTGCTGCTCTTTCAAGTTTTGTACTCGTAGAATAAAATTACTCCTGAAGAAATCGTAGGAACCAGCACAGCACCTGAGAATTAATTTTGGGAACAACTGATGCGGAAAATACTTCCTTCGTTAGCGCTGAAAAAGGTATATTTTACAAAAAGAAAATCTTGAAGATATTCGTTTTTCTTTTATCAGAGATTTAACTGTTACGTGGCAAAGCCAAAGAGCTGCTTGAAGCAGTAGCAAATATGTAAGACTAGCGGCCGCCGGCGACTCCGTCCGCGTGGATTTCGATTTCCAATATCCTATGTGTTATTCTGATGTGTAAGCTGTATTGTTGTAAAGTTTCATTCAAATCCATTCAGTAGTTTTTACGTGAAAGAGTAACAAACATCCATACATGCATACTTACAAACTTTCGCCTTTATAATAGTAGTAGGATGTATATTTATGTGTATAAGACAATTTCGTCAATATTGGTTAGGAATCTTTGAAATTAATAAACGTTGTGTTGCTCTGAAATGAGATATTTTATTTTACACACTTTTACACTTTAAACAACAAAACAAAAACGATATTTAGATACAATCATACCTGAAATGAGAAACGACATTTAAAGTTCATTAATTAACTTGTCGATTCCTTTTTTATTACACCAGTAATTCTTGTTTACTTTTATTTTGCACAATCACTATCGCCATCTTAAAAGTTAAAATCCTCCTGTCAGTCTACAGCAATGACATATTTGTCAGTGGCGCCATCTATTGATAACAGGGTAAACCTAAATAAACTGTTTTATCCATCAACAAATGACTTAAAGAAATTATAATTTCTTTACATCTACCCCACCAGAGTAGAAATTTTTTCCTAAAATTTCCGCCATATTTTTATACAGGAACTGGTAGAAGTTTTGTAACGTGAAATAAATTAGATTCTAATTTCTTATGACCCGTATTTATTCTATATATGGTATTCGATATTTTCTCTTCTATTTTATAAGGGCCGATCTTCAGCTCTTCTAATTTTCTTCTATTCAACTTATGCCCGTTCTCAACATATACCATATCACCAGTATTGAAATCATGTTGAATTCTATTCTTGTCAATTATTTTCTTATTATAATTATGTGATTTAATAGAGTTTTCAAATGCTAATCGTTTATCCATCATCCAGTCTTCTACTGTTTTGGATTGTTTTAGTTCTTCTGGCAATAATGAAATCTCTGTTCCCTCTAGCAGGTATCTTGGAGCGAAGCCAGTGACCGTATGAACGGTATCGTTGTATTTATCTACACAGGTGTGGGCAATTGTTGTCCATGCTTTTTTATTATTTTCTTCATTTATTTTACATCGGATCTTATTCACCAGTGTTTGATTCAGTCTTTCATTTAAACCATTTGAATATGGTGAGTTTACTGCAGTGAAGACTAATGGAATAGATTTTCCATTCAAGAATGATTTAAATTCTTTTGAATTTATTCCTGGATATTGATCACTCAGAATCATGCCAATTTCATTATGATTGTTTATGTTATTGATAAGTTTTATAAAGTCTTTTGCATTTTGAGTCTTTGAGGTAAGTATAAATGCATATCGAGTAAAATGGTCCACCAACAGATGCAGATATCTTTTCGTTGAACGTGAGCCTCCAAATCCTCCAATTGTATCTATTGAGACAATTTCGAATGGCTTTGACGCAGGACCCAATTGTGACATGAGACCACATTTCATTCGTCCTCTTGTTTTATTTTTTAAACATACCTCACATCTCTTGCAAATATCATTTATATTATTCGTTAAATTTTCTGCTGTATATATTTTTCCAATTATATTTTGCATTTGTTTCACACCTATATGACACATATTTTTATGCACTTGTTCTATAAGTTTGACACTGAATTCTTCTGATAGTAAAATTTTCTCTCGTTTATTAATTCTTTTATAATAAATATTATGTCTGTGTATTAATTTATTCTTATTATTTTGTACATCTCTATTCTTTTCTTGATCCGTAACAACATCCCGTAATTGTACAAAATTTACTATTTTAATTTGTTCATCTAGATCATCTATAGCTTCCAGTACCGGGTTCCTGCTTAAACAATCAGCTTCTAAATTGTTTTTTCCAGGTGCATATTTAATCTTGAAATCGTATTGGGACAGATAATATGTGAATTCCCCTAATTCTTCATCTGTCCTTGATTTAATATTCATGTTTTCCAATGGTTTGTGGTCTGAGTATACCGTAAAAGATTTTCCTATAAGCCAGTACTGCCAATATTTAACGGCTTCTTTAATGGCTAAGCATTCTAAATAGACAGCTTTTTTCTGCTTTTGTACCTCGTTTAATTTTTTTGAGAAATATGCAACTGGTTTTTCTTTTCCATTTGGTTGCCGCTGCTTCAAAATTGCTCCAATGCCTTCCAGTGATGCATCTGTGTATATATTTATTGGTAAGTCTGGGTCATATATTTCCAATATTGGTTGTGAGCAAAGTAGTTTTTTTCTTTCCTCAAATGACTTTTGACATTCTGCTGACCAAATAAACTTCTGGTGTTTTTTTAGTAAATTATGTAGTGGTTTTAAAATTATTGTACATTTTGGTATGTATTCGTGGTAGAAATTTACTTTTCCCAAGAATTGTCTGATATTTTTCTGTGATGTTGGTATCGGGAATTCCTGTATAGAAATTAGGTTATCTCTCAGTGGTCGAACAGTATTATTTTCTATTACATGACCAAGATATTTAACAGAGTGTGAAGCAAAGGTGCATTTCGTAAATTTAAGCCTGAATCCTTCATTCTTTATAGCTTCTAGCAATTGCTTTAAGTGGTTAATATGGTCATTATATGTTTTAGAAAATACGAGTATATCGTCGATAAAATTGACTGTGAATTCAGTTAAGTTATGTTTTCTCAGTACATTACTTAATATTCTCTGAAAAATTGCCGGTGATGTCTTCAGGCCGAACGGTAAACAGGTCCATTGGAAGTGTCCTCCTTGAGTAACGAATGCTGTTTTTTTCCTGTCTTCGATCCGTAAAGGAATGGACCAAAATGCTGAGTTTATATCCAATGTTGAGAAAAACTTGCAGTTGCGCGTTTTCATCACCAGGTCCTCAATTAATGGGAAAGGTTGTGCTTGTGGCATTACAATCTTATTTAGTTCTCTAAAGTCAATACATAACCTTGTCTTCCTTTGATCCTCTTTTTTGAACGCTAGAGTAACAGGTGCAGCAAAGGGACTGTACGATTCTTCTATTAAATTTCTTTGAAGTAATTTTCCCACTTGTGTTTCTATTTCTCTTTTGTCCTCTATGGAACATCTGTAAGGTCTCTTGCTACAGTATCTATCAACCAGCAAGTCAATCCGGGCTTCATAGTCTTTTACCGTTCCAATATCGTATTTGTCCTTCGCAAAGCTTGATTTATACTCATCAATCAATTTATTTAATTCTGTTGTTTGTTGGCTATTTAAATTACTCACATTTATTTGAAAATCCTCTTCTTTTATATGTTCATTGAAATTTATGGAAATCTCATTTTTATTTTCTTCTTTCTCAAACCTATTTTCGGAAATCAGGTTTTTATCTATGGATGTTCCTTCTTGTTTCTGAGTAATCTTTAAGTGTTGGTCCTGAACCAAGTAAAATTCTTTTATGATATCAAGTCCAACTAGGAAGTCATACTGAAATTCATTTCCATCGACTATGTAAACATCAACACTTTTTTCTACATTTAGAATTTTTATTTTTATTGTTGTGAAACCTTGTGTCCTTTTTACACCATTAATTGTTATCAAATTTGCATTTTTAAAATTACCTGTATTATTTTTCTTTATATTTAACAATTTTGAATTTATCAGCGAAACGTTAGAGCCTGTATCATATATACCAAATATTTTTATCTGCTCATTTAACGTTAGTTTGATTTTAATTAATGGTGTAATTACTCGTTTTTTGGATCTTCATCATTTAATTCAATATCCAACACAGTGTTGTTCACATTTTTGACATGTTTTTTCCTGTATTCAGATTCATCAGTTTGTTTAAATCAACATTTTTCCTCAGGATGATAACGGACTCCTTTGTTTAATTTTTCACAGATTTGACATGGAATGTGTTTTTCAAATTTATATTTATTAATATCAGATACATTCTTCTTCACTTTGGTAAAATTCTTTTTAATAACTGTATATTCCTGTTTGCCAATTTCATTGCAAAGTTTGGCAGTTGACGTTACTACTGTCCTATCAATTTTGTCCATGACATAATCCGGTAAACCCATCACAATCAGATTTATCATTGTTTGAGTATCAATGTTTTTGTTTACTTCTAATAATAGGCGTTCCCTTTTTGTGGCATATTCCAATAAGGAACCTGTTTGATATCTGAATGTATATGCATATTTCACTTATATATGTTTCACAAAAAATATTCTTCCACATACTCCATTTTGATTTTACAGTAAACTTTATTATCATACCTGCGTACCAATCTAAACATTGTTTCTCCAAAAGATGTTTTAAAATTTCAATTTTACTCTCATCTTGTAGTATCCCAAATCTTTCACATTCTGTCTCAAATTCCTCCATCCATTGATTTGCATTTGATGTTTTTCCTGAAAACTTTTCTAACAAAAACTTGTCAGCGCTTTTTACTAAATTTTTATTCTCTAATTCGGATTTGTTGCTGTCACTGGGAGTTTTGTTTTCCTCTAAAATTTCATCTAAATATTGATCACCAAACTGAACGTTTTCGCCTGCATCTAAGTAAATGGACCGTAATTGATCTGTCAATGGGATCCATAATTTACGTGTCTGATGTCGTTTTTTTAACGAGTTCTTGATTTTCGCATAGACTTCTGTACTAGTTATGCCTGTATGTTTGTTTGCATTTTTATGTTCATCAGGTATATCGTATACACGTCCATCGGGTGTCTCGATCGAGGTTATGCAAATCACATTTGTTTTGCCATCACTTGCGGCTAATACCGCGAATGTAAACCTCAATTTTTCCATTTTCCTTTGTTTATGACTAAAAATGTCGTTTTATAAGACAATTTCGTCAATATTGGTTAGGAATCTTTGAAATTAATAAACGTTGTGTTGCTCTGAAATGAGATATTTTATTTTACACACTTTAACACTTTAAACAACAAAACAAAAACGATATTTAGATACAATCATACCTGAAATGAGAAACGACATTTAAAGTTCATTAATTAACTTGTCGATTCCTTTTTTATTACACCAGTAATTCTTGTTTACTTTTATTTTGCACAAACACTATCGCCATCTTAAAAGTTAAATTCCTCCTGTCAGTCTACAGCAATGACATATTTGTCAGTGGCGCCATCTATTGATAACAGGGTAAACCTAAATGAACTGTTTTATCCATCAACAAATGACTTAAAGAAATTATAATTTCTTTACATGTGAAATAAATAAATGTTTGATCGTCTCTTACTTTTTCATAGCGCGATGCTATATTATTTCTTAAGACTTTGAATTGAACACACACCTATTGAAACTTAGGCGACGAGCCGAATAGTAAGACTAAGCAACTGCTAGCTAAATCATAAAAATGTGGGTAACGATTGAAAATTTTCTTTATTTTACCCTCATTTGATGATACACAAACTTCTCAACAACCTAATGAGGGTTTTCGCAAGTGAAAAATCCATTAGATTGCGCAGGGTCTAACTGGTATGTGATTGGTTAAGTTTGACATTACATTGACAGATATGTCGAAATTCACCAATGACAGCAGTTAGACCTCCCTACGTATTGCCTTCTAGTTGATTTTTCAATCGCAACCAACCTCATTGTAAAAAACCAACGTGTGTGAAATTCTCGAATGGCGAGATATCTATTCCGCGCAATTCTGATATCGCTAATCTGTGCGTATCGGCCGACAATAAGGCCGCTCGCGTCTCCGGGGGCTCGTCCGATTAAGCGCGGACTCGCATCCCGAATCTATTTGCCTCGTGAATAGACACCATTCTGCTTCTAAGGCCAATTATGTGCGTGTTAGGATAGTTACGTAGAAGATAAAAGAGTGTGGTATGATTTTGTAATTTATTTGTTCGTTTACTGACAGGATTTCTTCTCTCTCTCCCTCTCTCTCTGTCTCTCTCTCTCTTTTATTTATAAGTTGTTAAGTTTGAGTGGAAGAATTGTGTTTCTTTTGATAAAACCCAGAGGAATGCTCCGGCCCGAAAAGTCTGTTTTGGAGATGCATGGAATGACCTCAATCGTTTCATGACTACCAAGGGACGGAATGGAATAATTCTAGTTAAGGTCAGGAATATACGTCACATGTTGTAATGCAGTACCTATAATGTTACATCAATCTGGTGCGATATATTTGAGCCATTAGAAAGTCGCCCCCAGTCACAAAATGTTCGACCAATATTTGCTCACAGAACAATAACAGGTTACATTGTTTCTTGAACCTCATATTGTAGCTTGTACAAGTAGTTTCCCTAATTTAGGCTCTCTATCGCCGTGTTAATAGATCTCGGACCCGCTATTTGTAACAGAATCGGACGACTCCCCGCGGGGAAGTCGTAAGTGGCACTTGAAGCCTTACATCGGACGTTGCATGGTATTATTACACGCCGCAGTCACAGTCACGGTGCTTGCTGTTTATATTTTAATCTAACAACATAGTTTAAAAATAGGACACTAAACAATATTATTATTATTCTTGTCATACTTGTCGTAACTGACTTTCCCTGTCGTGCCGTGTAATAAATACGTATACATATAAGGTTTTTCGTCTTCTGGATATAATTTAAACAGATTCACTATGAAAACAAAGTGGTCACCTGAATCATGCATACTAGAGAAATGGTTCATAGTATGTAGAACGAATGGTAAAGGTAAAAAATGTCAAATGTCTAACCTAAGGTGACTTTATTTAAAAAGTCTTAGATAGTTTAAAATTTCAGCAAATAAAATGTAGCCAGAACACGAGTAAAGCTTGTTGTAAAGGCTTTTGAGTACTCAACATTCATGTCTTAGAAACCACTGTTCCTTTGTCGCGAGGCTCGAACTTCGTCACCGCAGCAATCTTGTTTAGAATTTCAAAAGCCGCGAAACCAGCGTCAGCGACAAACATTTCGTTTCAGCGTATCTAAAAATAATTGCTTCGGTATACACCGCCGTTCCCTATTCATCACATATAATTACTTCGAGCATTTATTAGATGAGAGGAAATCGTTCACAGCCTGATGTTATTATCGTGCGCTCGCCTCCACCGAGTTCAATTATAATAATATTATTTGCCCTGAAAATAATATGGAGGGAAACTAATGTGAGTGCGAGATACGGCGGGGAACGCCTTTGAGAGATAAGTATGGGTTCAGTACACTTGGCATGGAGGTGTATAAATCTACGTTTGAGAATATCAGCAGTGCTGGGCGACTGCTCGGGCTGCCAAACTCCGCAATGCGAGATAAGCATACATTACGACAGCTTCTTAAATGACTTTTGCTTTAAACATGCAGTAGAGACATGAAGGTATCCTGCATATATACGCGTAGGTCAGTAGCATGCGCTGAAACTTGTTACTGACTAGTTTTAATTACAAACCACATACCAGGACCTCCTAACTATTCCAGCGGTGACTAGGATATCTATAACACTAAAATATCTCAAGAATCATTATTAAATGACTTACGATGCATTATAAAAGGAAATAACCCTAGTATTTTAAATAGAAACTCAGCATATAAGGGTTTATTTGCAAAGTTATTAATGTATTATATCCGTAACCGTTTCATTTACGTGTGATGTGATATCAAATTCCATTAGAGCCATTTGCAAAGGGCCGCGGCAACAGAAATCTCACTCCGTAAGAATACACAAATAAGATAAATCCGAATCGATGTGTTGAGAGATTGGGCTTGGGATATTAATGGCTCATTCAAAATGTATTGTAAGCGCCGAGGCTATTCCCAGTTGTTTGAGCTCAGTAGAGCCTTCACGACGTTTTCGTTTGTCCATGAAATACAAAGTAAGGTTCATGTTTATGACAATAATGATGCTTCGAGAGTGTCTATTCGCAGTACTCAACTGCAGAGGTACCTACTTATAACACGGTTTTTAATCAGACTAAATGATAATTATATGCTATTTTATTTATTTTTACTTATTCGTCACGTTACTATCACTGATAATCAAGATATCGTCACCTGGAAGAAAAATGATAAATGAATATGTAAATAAGAAAATACATAGGTTGTACAATGTTCTTTATTTTTAGATGCATTTGTTTATCACTGAGCTTCAATATTAAATATCGTCAAAAGAGGTGCCTTTTATATTTGATTTTAAGATCAGATATATAAAAAATACGTGGGCGGCAAAGCATTCGTTATCTGATAATAAATCGGCGACTTCCAAAGTACTTCAGAAAAAGCTGACACAGAAATGGCGAAACTTTATCCAGTCGATTCAGGAAAAGTCGCAATCTGGCTAGTTAAAAACAAATCATTATAGATAATTAAACCGGAGGAGAGTCGGCGGGCGATCGATCACGCAATGATTGATGGCGATGCGGGAATGCGGGAAAGATTGCAGGCGCCTGCGTCCCGCCACCTGGACTTTGAGAAACGTTTCTGTGACCTGCAATCTTTGAGAGAAAACTCGGTGCAATGTTGGGAGCTTTTTTAAATATTATTCAATGATTACTTTTTATATTCCGCTAAGGGCTTATCGATATTTGAACACAAGACCTGAATTTTAATAAAATTACTCGTTTTTAAATTCGTAGGTACAATCTTTGACGTTAATTTGGGGCTACACAAATGGTGCGTTATTAATTATGTTATGTATAAATAATATCATATTAAATTATTTATGCATATATTAAATTATTTATTTTTAAGTAAGTGCACACCCAAACAGAATCATGATTCTTATCAGTATTTTCATGATATGAATTTAACTGATTGTAATAAGAATCTTTCTGGTGTTATGAGTATTTAATGTTCATATTATCACAATTAACGCTCAAACAGTATTATTCTCCCAATTGTTTCCTAAGTCATCTCAAATATTTATGATATTAATACTTCGACTAAAACTAGTTCTAGAATGTCTTTAAATTCAGAAATCTAGGAGCCTGAATCTATTTAATACGTACAGGTGCGAACAGCTCAAACAACATCATCATTGTCTAAACAGCGCTTGTTCGCTCGACTTAAAAATGTTTTAATTAAAACGCTAATGAAGAGAACTTTGACGGATTCTTGAGAACTTTCCCATCGACATCGCGTCTGGTGGAGACTACTCAATAATGAATGTCTGCTTAACAATACTCAAATGTTCCGTAATCTATTATTAGTATAATAATTATATTTGGTAAAACAATATTATCTGAGTGATATTCATTAAAGTTTAACAAAGAAGTAGGATGTAATGTTACCGATAAAAGTACTTACAAGAAACCATCGAAATCGAAATCGTTTCGAAATATGGTTTACAGTACATAATATAGTACATGTAAAATTTACTTGGGTCCATCGTATATCTAGCTTGAATACTCTACTGGATTTGATGTTGATGTGTTGGATTGTGGGTGTAGTAGGTTGTTTCAAATTTAATTTTAATTTTAGACATTTTAGATTATGTACGCCTACCTGCCTGCCTGTCAGCTAAAAATGTGCAAAAACCTTAGGTTTGTTTTTATTGCAAATGTACGTCTATTTAGAGTTCCTTTTAGGTCCCTGTTTTTTGTGTAAACATTTCTTTATGATGTTATATTATCACTTTTGATGTTTATAAGCTATTTTTGTACAAACGCGGTCACTTTACAAGTTGCTGAAATAACGAAGATAAATTGCTGGCCCATTTTATAAATAGCTCACGGCCTTCAATACATGTATTATCATAAAGAAGCAATTTTTAGGAGTGGTGCTCTTTTAAACAAGCGTTACGTGTATAATATAATTAGAAAGTTAAATGGACAACGTTATTTATTATTCTAATATTGGTAAAAACTTTTTTTTTCATGTTTAACTTATTAGTTTCAGCACTAGTAACAGGCGGTTGTTAATATACAAGTGAATTGATCGCACATAAAAATATATTCAAGACAAAGCCGCGTCATAAATTACTTTCATTGTTAAAATAGCCATGCTCTGTGCTCTCCGAATTCGCCCTAGAGCCAGTAAATCGTATGACCAAGACAAACACAAACGCCTGCTCTATACACAAAGACATCCTTATTGAATAATAAATGTCAAACTATTTTAGGCATCGTCGGTATTTCGAGCCTCGGACAATTTCCCTTAGGCTATTTGAATGTAGAACCACTTATAGCCTATGAATTTTAATTTGTTCTAGACATTGCCATCAAGGGTTTCGGAGGCAACACGGAATAGCAATCGGCCCCTCAAATTACCCTTATAAGATTTCGTACGACTTGACCCTAATAGGATGATAAATAATTTCTAACCAATAGGTCAAGAGTTAGCTAGAAGCTTCATTACATTTATTATCAGTTCTAGTCAATATTAATACAACGTGATCGTGCTTAATGAAGCCTTTTAGGAATCATGTTATATTCAGTGAATATTCACGTCCTGAAACTGGTAGGGTAAGGAAAGAAATTGAACAAAAGATTTTGTCTTGACATTAATATACTGAATAAAATTATCACTTTCGTTATTCAATTCATATTTTAGATTGTACATGAGA
Source organism: Nomophila noctuella (assembly GCA_958496325.1). Classification (NCBI taxonomy): domain Eukaryota; kingdom Metazoa; phylum Arthropoda; class Insecta; order Lepidoptera; family Crambidae; genus Nomophila; species Nomophila noctuella. The sequence goes on from OY292495.1 coordinate 244,854, forward strand.
TGAACAATATTAAAATACATATAGGCAGAGATATAGCAATTAATGTAGGCCAAAAAACCTACGAAAGCACTGTTTCTCAGAAACAATAAACATTTGTAATCATAATTACCAAATATTTCTGTTTGAAAACGTAAATCGTGGAATAAATTTATTTTTATAAACCAGCCATTTTACCATCCTAATGGGTTTACAGTTATAAAAGAGGGTTACGACTTGAAAAGACGCCCGTTTGCATTTTACGTAAAAGGATGAAAGTTTCTGTTAATTAAAAATGTGCTGAATTATGAAAATTTGTTAAACACAAACACTTCCTTTGTGGAAATTACTTTTAAAACTTTTTCGGCTTTTTACTTGCATTAAAGGTTTAATAACATTATAACTATGCACTTTGCTTCTTAGTACAATGGCGCAAAGTTTTAAATATTTTCTGTTATAACAGCCAATCTTATCTTAATTATCCTTTTTATTATCTACAATAACAAGAATGTTATTATTTTATGGAAACCCCCGTGTTATATTTTTCCCTTCTTGCCAGTTAATTCATGCAATAGTTTATTTTATTTTATTTGGGCACTTGCACGGTAAATAATATTTCCTGGTAATAAATTAGTTCCTCCCAAATGTAATAATCATTGTAAGTTAAAAGAAAATAATCTGGCTTCACTTTTCATTAATCGGATTTCTCGATAACAATGGAAATGGTGAATAAAAGTATTATTCGGTAGAACAATACAAGATTAAAAGATTTCCGTTTACTCACCGCGAGGCAATTTCGACCGAGGCCCACACTTAGCGGCCCTCACAAAGCCGAGGAAGCGGCACACACTTCAAAGGCCCTCTATATTAATCAGAGACGGAACACAAATTCAATTCGAAGATGAATAGCTTAAGCTATCGATTTAAGCCATTTAGGTATACTAAATGTTTTATAGGAGTTGTATTTGAATAGAAAGTAAGTGACTTCGTGTAGAATAATTTTGTTTTTTATTTTCAGACTGAAAATAATTATAGGTAGTATATTATACCACTTGATTTTTAGCGGTCATAGCAGGTTTTGCCTTTATTCGAACGCCTTTTGATTCATGTGCCTTTCAGGGACTTTTTATCCGGGGTCAATTATTATAGTTGTGAAGCACTATGTACTAGCTCATATGAGCTAATAAATTAAAGGTTTATGATGTGATTACATTTGCTGGACAACCCAAGGCGTGTCCGTTTTGTTAGAGCATACTGCTTACAGAACAGCTCTTAATTACTTACTACACTATCTCAGCGACCCGAAGTGGATTTTGGTTGGATGCACCGTCTGTTGCCAGTCCACACGCTGCAGCTGAGCTAGATCCCTGGCCGATCCACCAGACGTTTACCAGAACATCACTGGCAAATATATGTTTTTAGATAGTTCTGGGGGGCGATTCACTAAGCAAAATTTCATAATCTCACGGTTGTATCATCGTTGACAGTAGAAATTTAGTACTAATTTTGTACTGTCGCCGTTGATACAACCGTGAAATTATGACATTTGCGCTTAGTGAATTCCCCCTCTGATTCATGATTTAGCCTAGGGCGCAATTTATTGCACTACAAAAACTATTTAAATACGGAACAATTCAACCGTCAATAAATAAAATAAAATTTAAAGTGAAATATCTTCATTAAGACCGTCTGTCTGAAAGTTGTCGGTGGAACTTCGAATGTTTCACGACAAATCGGGGCGCCCGACCGACGACTAATTCCTTCTAACAAAGTTGTTGCTTAATTCGTAATGAAGGAGATGGTTCGGGCTCTGATTGCGTCAGTTAAGACGTTAAGGTTTTCGAATGGGCCACCTCTTACGAGCTATCGGGAATTTAGACCGATCTAATCTGAAAACGCAATAAAGACTGTTGAGATAAAGCTTGTGGTTGGGTGTGCACCTTTTGGTTTTTTTTTTGTCGCTGGGGAAATGCTACCTAATGCATACCCATTGCCGGGGGGCAGACGGGTTATGTGGGGCTCTCCTTAAGGCATACCCACTAAAACCCCTGCGGCGCTCCCTCATCGTCCATGATTGGGAGGAGTCACGTTAAGTAGCACGAAGCCTTCTACGCGATTAAACTGCTTAAAGCAACAACAATTGGTGTGTGTTTTAAACTGTGAACCTTGTGTATTTTAAGTGGCATTCAAAACTACTCGTATATATCAGGGATCTTAGCTGAGTCACCTTTTATAATAGGCTTAAAGTAGGTCATCAAGTTCCACGCGTTAAGAACGCTAGTTAAGCACAATGGTACGCGGAAGAGGTTTTCCAAGCTATTTATGTTTTCACAACTCCCGTTGCTAGTCAGAGGGGCACCCACTCAATGTGGATGTTCGGCGAATTTCATCGAAGGTCTATAATAGGAAGCGTCGATCAATGACTTTATCGATGATTGAAGCTTACACGAGTAATTAGATTATTATGTAGCAACAATGTTTTATTATTCTCAATTTTAGCACAACTTAGCAGCAGCAACTTTATAACGTGAGAATCTCTCTCTGAACGATCAGAGCATTGAATTGAAATACCCTGAAGGAATCAAATACCAAAGCAGACGTATTTTCATAATAAAGGGAAATTCAGGATTTTATTATGTAGTATGCACCTTTTGAAACTTCCTATCTGTATCACCATATTGCTAAAACGAAATCCACCTGGAGATAAATCACAGTTGTCACTGGGAACCTCTATATTTCGAAATTGCTTCCGTCAAATCTGACAATACAGGCATGAAATCGGGAGCGCAGCCCGATACAGAGCACTCCATACAGTGAAATAGGGCAAAGTTATCAAATCTAGCAACGGGTGGGGTTATAAAAAGTTAACTTGGACGCGAGTTCATATGGATGAAGTTGCTGGAACACTTTACCAAATGCGTCGATTTCGACACCAGCCCGTGGAAATAACAAAAAAGTTTTGACTTATTGCCTCGTGGAGATCTCGCGTAAACATGTTAGATGTTTTTTAGGCTGCGCCGGGCGGGAACTTGGGCCATTTGGGAAATGAAATCGTTTGAGACGTCGCGCTCGGCGAGTTAATCGATGTGCGCTGGCAATTGTTTTGTTTTGCCTTGTTTAGACATTTTGCGCGGGATATTTCACGAAATGTGTAAGTACACAAGTTTGCATATTCAACGTTTATAACACGCTAGTAACTTATTTCAAGTTGCAGGTTAAGCTGATGAGAAAACGTTTTCGTTTTAATTGAGCTATATTTTTATAGAAAGAAATCTTTTAACAGAGCATCTGCTCATCAAAGAGCAGTGATTTAGTTATTATTAGACTTTTGTATAAAAAACTAATTTCATAAAAAATAATTTCATATACCTAAGTTAATATAAAATAATTAATCCTTGAGACACTGGCCTTAAACAGGAAACGCAGTATTATCTTTCTGATTACTTAATTAAAAATGACAGATTTGCATAAAATGGCGTAGTACCTATAAAGCCGTATCGGGATGAGGGATCTGTGTAATAAAAGAAACCTTTCGTCAAAACATTGCGTAATTAACTTTAGCGGTTTCGCTTCGGCGGTTAGGACAAAGCTGTTCGCAAAAAAATATATTTATATTTAAAAATACTTTTAAAGGAACTCTGTCGTTAATTAGAAAAAGATACTTACTGATTAAATTTGATTATGATCACAGAAACAAATTGTTGCTTTGATGTTGTGCAAACATATACTTATGAAAACTGAAATTGTGGTGTAAAAGTGACAGAAAATAAATAAATAAATATCTCACAACATCGCATACATTGTTCTGACTCCGTGTTAAGTAGCTTAAGCACTTGTGTTACAGACATCAGAATCAACAGTAGTATTACAAATATACTTAAATAGATACATATAACACCCAGACCAGGACAAACAGACATGTTCATGCACACAAATGTTTGTCTTGTGCGGGAATCGAACCCGCGACCTCTTGTATAATAAGCAACATCTTAACCATTTCACCAAGCGGGTCGTCAGAAAATGTCTGTTTCACTTTTTCACAATACCAAGCATTACATTAAAGAATTCTTTTACAGCAATAAAAAACAAACGAAAAACAACTGGGTACAGCAAATTACAAGGAATTACAAAAACTTAACGCCCTTAAAGCTTAACAACAACGGCAGTTAGTCAAAAGATTTGAGTCGCAGTGAAAACAAAAACGCCGCCGCTAACTCGAGACAAAGGGTTCACGTTGTTCTGCACAGTCGAGTTACATTGCCGTGAGTCGTGGTTGTATTAGTTAACCATTGCGAAGAAGGTACTACTACGCAGGTTGAGACGCGAGCAAAATTAGTACATTATGGGCAGTTTACATTATTATTATAATAATAAATAAATTATTATGACTAACACACCACGTGTCTAGCCTCAAACTAAGCTGGAAGCTAGAACTATGGATGCTAGGGAACGGATAGACATATTTAAATACTTTTATAAACTTCCATTACTTGAACACAAATGCCAATTTTCATCGAAAAACATTTGCCCCTAGCGGGATTTGAACTATTTATTTATTTATTTATTATTTATTGGCTTCTCAACAATGAGTACACTCTTACAAGCTATTAATTACAAGAATGTTCTTACATATCTAAGTGCCTCACCACTTATAGAAAAGCACCACATGCACTAAAAAGTGTGTATACACTAAGTAAAACTATAGTAAAAATTAAAACAGAATCAATACAATACAAATGAAATACCTATGTTTAAAACTAAACAATGAATTAAGCATGAATCTAAACACTTAAGGTGTTCAGATCCACATTATCTTATCATATCTTAAACTAAAGTAATAAAACTAAAACCAAAACCAAAACTAAAATAAAAACTAAAACTAAAATCTAAAACATCAGTGTAGCTTTCTTGATGCCTGCTATTGACGTGTAATACAAGTAAAACTAGTGAGATAGTAAAGAATCGCTTTCGTATAACTATGTTACGCAGCCGTGATATAATTAGATCCGCCGCCACCCTGATATAGCTATGTATATCCCGGCTTCGTCTATCTTATTGCGACAAACATGCGAACATGTGCAGATGGCTACCCTTCTTTCATGAATTGTTCCGGATAATAAAGGTGACTAATACCCTGGGACAGTCCGAGAGGGGGGGCGGAAGAACTGTCCACCGGAGGATTTAGTTGACAACCATGGCGAGAATACGGACTTGAATTGCCCTGTGTGCGGGAAAATCTACAAGAGACGAGCCTGGTACCTCAAGCATTTGAAAACGCATGATGGTGTTGAAGAACGACGGTCGTCGGTAAGTATAAACTCTTCAGCTTCCACTACGGATAGAGTTGACCCTCACATATCTCATGGTGGGCCTTCATGGGTTAGTTACCAGGAGCCTATAAACATCCGGGCACGTCTTAGCATCCCCAGTTTAAAGACATCTACTTGGAAATACCATAGTGACAACTTGGCAGTGCTGTTAGAATATCCAGGTACCAACGCGGATTTAAATACCCAAGTTGAAACGATGCAGGATAAGATACACTCATACTTTAGTGAGCATTATCCACCGCCTAATAGGCATGCTCATAAACAAAGAGATAATATGTTTAAAGCTAAAATGCGGAGGAAGAAAAGGGAATTGGTCAAGCAACTTCGTGTAGCGAAGTCCATGGGAGATAACCACCTCAGCCACCAATTATCAAGAGCACTCAGATCTATCTTGAAATTGATTCAAGGAGTCTCTTTACAAATGACTAGAAACCAGGCGAACCTTATGAGAGCTAGGCATGAAGTTGACTTCGATAAAAACCCATTCATGTACTCCAGAAATATTTTTAAACAACCGCCCGGAAGACTGCAACTGACAGATGAACAAATATATGACCATTTTAGGCGCACATATGAAGTGCCGAAGCAACCGAAGATTTACAGTGACCCGAGCTCTAAGAGACCTTGCAATCCTGTCTTGGAGTTTCAGGGTACGGCTCCTACCCTAGAAGAACTAACCCGACAGATAAAAAGGAAAGCATCAAGTTCATCTCCGGGGCCCGATGGTATTCCGTACATTGTATATAAAAAGTGCCCATCAGTGTGTAGACATCTTTTAAATATATTTGTTAAGATTTGGTCGAAAAAGCAGATTCCGGAAGTATTTGGTAAAGCTGTTTTCGTGCTCATCCCTAAAAAGGAGACAGTCACTGATCCAAAAGATGCTAGACCGATAGCTCTTACAAACACGATATCGAAAATATTTTTCTCGATCTTGCAAGATCGAATGTCAAAATTTATGTTAAACAACGAATACTTTACGCCAAAGCACCAGAAGGGGTTTTTACCAGGAGTTTCTGGTTGCTTAGAACATAACACATTGTTGGCGGAAAGTTTAAAGGATGCCAGGAAACACGAAAGACAAATAGCGGTGTGCTGGATTGACCTAGAGAATGCATTTGGCTCAGTTCAGCACGAGCTGATGTTTTTCGCGTTAGAATGGTATAACTTCCCCCCTTTGGTTTTAGATTTGATTAAGTCATATTATTCTAATTTATCTTTTGTAATTAGCTGTAAAGACGGTTACACAAAACCTTTAAATTATAATATTGGTTTATTTCAGGGATGCTGTTTATCTCCTATAGTATTTAATGTAGTTATAAATATTTTAATTGACACTTTGATTTTACAGGAGAAGAAATGGGGTTATCGGTTTAAAATAAATAATCAGTACACAGAATCAATCCTAGCCTTTGCTGACGATCTCGCAATCTTGACACGAAACCCGAAGCAGTGTCAAGTGTTATTGAAAAAGGTGGATGAGTTCTGTGCTTGGACTGACGGCATGAAGGTGAAACCAAGTAAATGCTATTGCTTATGTCTGGGTAGACGAGATACGAAATTTACATCTTATGACCCTGGACTCACGATTGGCGGTCAGAATGTTGCCACAATTTCTGAAGCGCTCCCGTTCAAATTTCTAGGCAGAAAGATAGACTATAGAGGCCGCACACCATCTTTGGAGGGTATTGTTGAGGATTTCATTGATTCCATTAGTAGGGTTGAGAACCAACCCATAGGGAACATTAAGAAGCTATGGATCTACAACAACTACCTGTCATCGCGCTTGTCTTGGCCTTTCCTCGTGTACGACTTCGGCAAAACCCTTTTGTCGCGGCTGGATGCCGTTGTTGTGAAATCGTTGAAGTCTTGGACTGGATTAGCCCACTCGGCAGACCCCTCTACACTATTTAGGGGCAAAAATAGTTTTGGGATGAACCTAAACAAGCCATCGGAGCTTTACAAACATCTTAGAGTCACCAAGATGCACATTCTGTGTAAATCGAAAGACAACGCAGTGGCAACACTCCCAAAAGATAAGAATATGAGTGAGTTAGAGTCTAGGCTACGGTTCCATAAGCAGTTCATGGTGGGAGCGCAAACAAACAGGGTAGGATTGGGATGTCGAGGAAGAGAGGATGACCGGAACATCATTAAGTCTTTTCTGCGAATGGATGAAGATAACGAGTATAGAGTACATGCGCTTAATCTCGAAATGCAAAACGAGTGGGTGTCCCTTGGTGAGTTTTGTATCCCTTTAGCATTGAAGTGGCGGTCGATACTGTACGATTGGTCTCCAGCGCTGCTTAAATTCTATCTGAATGCCTTTCAATTGACCCTACCCGATCAGAGCAACCTTGTAAGGTGGGGAATGGCGGTAGACAAAATCTGTTTGCTCTGTGGTGAGGCCGTAGGTACTGCGAGGCATTTGTTGGTGGGATGCAGAGTACTCCTAGACAGAGGTCACTACTCTCGCCGCCATGACGGAGTGTTGCAGATCATACGTGAAGCGGTGAGCCTTTCAATAGCAAGAGCAGCAAAAGGTTTGACGACGAATACAAGGAACATCAATTTCGTCAAGGAAGGATCTACCAAGAAGTCCAAAGTCAAACCTTACTCCATCGTTAGTGTAGCTCCAGATTGGAAGATCATGATGGACACGTATGAAAAGCACTACAGTATTCCAGAGGACATTGCGTTATCGTCGTCTAGACCAGACCTTTTCATTTATTCTAGAAAACTTAAGCGCGTACTATTGGTAGAACTTACTGTTCCATGGGAGACAAACATTCCCAAAGATCACGCGTTTAAAACAAATAAGTATTATGACCTAACCAACGAAATTACTAAAAATGGTTATATAGCACGGTTGTATGCTGTGGAAGTGGGTGCGAGAGGTATACCAGCGAAATCTCTCTACAACCTACTGAAGGACTTAGGATTACCAAGATCTAATATTAGCTCCTTACTGGAAAGAGCAACTAAAGCCGCTTTACTCGGCTCGTACCAAATATGGTTGGGAAGGGAGAGGAATGTCATCGGTGGAGGTGATCGTTAGTATACTATAAAGGGGCCCCTTAAACCTACACGCTGGGTCGCAAGTCCCAGGCGCCGACTGACATTCCTCTCTGTTCCACGCGATGGACCCGGCACCCGCACGGAGAATCCATGGATAGCTAAGAAGTTCGTCTCTGAGTAGACATACTTTTTGTTATTTAAAAAATGCGTGAAGTCCAATCTACACATGTAACATTAACATACAATTTAATAACATTAATATTATTACTTTATTTTAGTTCATCTTTCTTGAATCGTACTCTAAATCACTCGGTAGAGTTTAAAATCCTGTATAATTTTATCACTTATTTATTTATTTACTTTAATGACACACATTAAAAGTTTAGTTCACAATTTACATGCAGCTCTAAAAGTTAATTCTCAAACTAGCCAACTTTGCCAATTATTGTCTCGACTTTCAGTTTCATTATTTCTGCATTAGCTTTTGTCCTGGTAGACTTACATTACTTACATTTCTCCCTTAATAGTTGTGATTGTAACGGGTAAGTTTGGATCACACCTGTCGTATAAAATTATCAAATGAATCATCAAGCACATTAAACGAATACTGTTCTCCTGTCAGAATTAGGCAATGTTCCCACATAAAAAGATAACAGTAGTTATGTCGGTACCTTCTTTATGAGTGTAAAATGCTAAGTCACAATGACTTCACGGTAACGTCTGCACTGTACAGAGACTGAGAAAAAAGGGAATGGGCAAATAATTGGCGCGGGCAACGCGCTAGCGAAGTTTTGAATTATTGGCCCGGGCAATAAGGAGAGTTTTCTGTAAATATCGCGAGTTAAGGAGCCACCACCTCATTGTTTCGGGCAATATCGCCCAATGTCTTGTTTAGAGGGCCCCTGTTAAATTAAACGGAGACTTAAAGGGGTTTGAGGCTTTTACGATCTCCTTTAGATGATCTTTGTCAGAGTAGGGGTTTTTACATATTTTTACGTAGAACCTTAGGAACCTTAGAATTTTGAGTATATTAACTCAAAATTCTTCTACTTTGAACCACACATTTTGTGCAAGTTTTATATAGATTTGTGTAAAATGGTCAAGGTAGGTTTTGATCAGTTTGCTAATTTATTATATTTTGATAATAGACAATAGAAGTTGTCAGGTTTTTGTACTTATAAATTTTATTATGTTAACCAGTACAGTCACTAACATCTAATCTTTGAAACACGATACAAATATTTTCACCAAAAGATTACTTACAGCTTCAAAATATGGCCGAAAATTCGCTTGAGAAAAGGCGGCAATATAATTGACGCTCGCGTTAAGTCGCGACAAGTTGTGACTTATTGCCTCCAACAGACGCTTGTAAACAACGCGAGACCTTCCTCAGATGTCAGCAGGGTGAGAGACCGCCCTGGGAATGGGGACATGGCGCGGACCGATTGGAGACTGCGGTAGATAAAATAAATTCCTTGTATTATTTAACGGGACTAAATGCGATATTAATTATGTAGTATATGTATAATACTTACTGCTTGACGTTTCGGCTGCGTAACAACAGCCGTGGTCGCAAGCGGACCGGTGATGCGGGGTCTGCTCGGACGCCGTTGTGAATATTCTTCTGATACCCCCAACTCGTCACTTATTAATATTAGTGATATAATGCAACGCGAAAGTCTAAAATCTTATATAAATTCCTTGGACAAGCAAACTAGATGCCTAGCTTGAAAGTTTAGAATAATAATAATAATACCCCTCCGGCCGTATTCGGCCATGGCGGCCGATCTTACGATCATCCAGGTACGCAGGAGATCTTATAGTGCACAAGTGAGTGCGCAAGCACAGGTGCACTCCTTATTGCTTCACTCTCATTATTCGGTGGGACAGCAATCTGACACGACCATAGAGAGATTAGGCGCTGGACCAACGGCTTAACGTGCCTTCCAAAGCACGGAGGAGCTCGAGATGAAAATTTTTGGATACCCATCCGATGACTAGCATCTGCGAACGTTGCTTAACTTTAGCAACCGCAGGCCGAGTGAGCTAACCACTGCGCCATCGAGCTCCTCAAGTGTGTAGCTTTACTATGAATGCCAGAGCACAGATGGTGTTATTCATCACACAAACATTTGTCACTAATAAGTCCAAATCAGTAAATTATTATCGAAGGCCTAGCCTCATTTTGGGTCGCTGCATTACTAAAGTAAGTAAATAAGTAAGGTTTGAATCAGAGTTCCTCTGTTGTATGGCCCCTAACTTCAATGGTCATAGATAGGCCCTATAGCCACTTAGCCGACGGACCTGTTATTACAAATAACTGTTAAGGTTACTTAGTATTTTCTTACATTTGACAACTTAATGACATAGTGCGTAGGTTTCCATTTAGGTCGCCACCTAAATTGCCAACTATTAGCCCCCACTAAGCCGTTTTTGGTTTTATACCCGTGGTAGATTGAAAAGTTGTAATTATGATTTCTGGCTGGAAAATACAGGCCAAATTCTGCTAGAACAAATTACACCCCTGAGAGTGATTACACGACATAGGAGTATAAATTATTAGTCTTAGGCACTATGCGTAGAAAGCCTTGTAATGACGTTTTTATGTGCCCTAATCTCTCTAGGGGTGTGTCAGATTGGTGTTTTAGCACTCAGTGATACTCAGTAGTAATTAGTCTGTCAATCTAAGTCGTTTCTTCTTTATTAATCGCTTATAATTTTCATTTTTGCAAGTTCACAATTTGGGAAGTGAAATAAAAATGTCTTGTATAATATTATCTACGTGTATAGATCGAAGTTGCCTCTTATACTTATCAAACTATGAAATTCCTTCTAATTGATAGGTTCGAGAAAAACGTCTTGTAACCGATAATAAATCAAATTAAGGTGGAATTGTGTTTTCTCTAGCGGAAATAATTTTTAAACCCATCCCCCGCCGCTATCTCTGTTTAATACAAAGCGTTTGGCGAGTCGTTATTACAACGCGATTGTTATTCAAAGAGGTTGCTCATTTATTATTATCGCCACTTAGAGAGCTTTATGCATTTATGAAAGTATTATTACTGCTTTATTACGACACTGGCTTGGTTTTATTACGACTGGATTTTATCTTTTCTACTTCTTTACGGATAAATGGCGTGCCAGTCAATTTGAATTTTACTAAGGATGCGATTGCTGCAGTTAAGTTTAGTTACCGGGAATAATGCCCAGACTTTTATTAAATAAAAAAAAGTAATTGCTCGGTGCTAAAAATAACATCAAAATTATAACACATATTATTAGAACTAGAGCGGGATATCTTAGTAATATACGAAAATTATGTTGGCAAACACATTCTTTGAACTTAACATTCTAAGAATAGCATAAGTTTGACGATGATATTTTCCGTGATTTAAAAAAAAAACACTAAAAATAAACCATTTTTTTGGCAAAACGTCTTTCAATAGAGTTGCTGCTATTGACTTTTACACCCTCAAGTATCCCTATCCAAAAACTCAGCATCTAGTGATTCAGCTCGCCCAAAGACCGCTCGTATTTACGGCTCGCCCCCGCCGTATCTTCGGCCGCGTTTAATAAACGTAAATCCTTTGAAATTCGCTACAAAGTGAACTGTGTTCCCGAATGTGGCTTACCGAAGATTTGTAACGGGCTAAACGCATAAATCCGGCAAATCGTGGATCCGAGCGCGGTTTATACGTTGCGGTGGGTACCTGGGTACTTTTTTTATGTAATAATTTTCTAAATTAATTACATCGTCACAACGAATGTGATTATGAAATAAAAACATGTCATGTAAAATACAGTATGCCTCCTCCTTGAGTCGTACTCAAGGACTTTATTACTGAGTGTCGTCATCACTGTATGAAATCACAACATTCTCTTGGCAATTTGAATGGAGTGATTTTCCATTGCCTTCTATATTTCACACTTTTATTCGTAGTGTAGGTTTCCTCACGACTACTAAAGATTATAGACGTTACCGGAAGAAATTCCTTACAAGCAGAATAGCTGAGTGTTTCTAGCAAATTGTGGCTGGATTGAATTTAAAGCCTTGGCAATCAACATTTGAACCCCCTAGAATTTCCGAAGCACAGTCTAGGTAATAAACTTCACTGTGTTTAGTATTAATTTGTAAATCGTCATTTATTTGTTAAGATAGATGCTAAGTAATCTTACTTAAAATAAGTTTAAACTTAAAAAGCTCACAATTAGGATCAAATCCACTACTTCAACTATAAGTAACAACATCTCATTCCCCAAAGAGATTGACAGCCAGAATCAAACCCACTACAGTTCCATATTTTCCTCAAAAGCACAATCGTGTGGTGCGAATCGTCCGCTAGTCTCGCAGCGCGCTGGCTGGCGGTATTTAGCGCGGCACCTCGCAAGAGTCAACTGTACTGACAAATACATTAGCGCTGTTTGTAAGCAGAAAGTCGGGTTAGATGTTTTACTCGTGATAACTTTTGACAAGAAATGTGCTGCAATGCTGAATTTTTGTAGTGGAATGTTTTTTTATTACATACTAGCGACCCGCCCCGACTTCGTACGGGTTTAACTAAGTTTATTAGTGTTTCTCTACTATATTATGCATGTATTATACATAAAAACCTTCCTATTGAATCACTCTATCAATTAAAAAAAACCGCATCAAAATCCGTTGCGTAGTTTCAAAGATTTAAGCATACAAAGGGACATAGGGACAGAGAAAGCGACTTTATTTTATACTATGTAGTGAAAATACACTAAATGTAGGATATTAGATAGATAATAAATGTAATTTTCAGATTGTAGCATAAGCATTCGCGACATAACATTTGAAACAACATATCACGAAAAATTAATTAGATAGCATAATATACAAAATACTTCTTTTTCCAAATATTTGATTAATATTTATTGTTTGTTTGTAATGTCATAGAATGAGCGCGTGCCATAGAAAATACGTACGGTATTTACAACCAATTAAAGGCTAGGCTACTAAACATACTAGGTTATCTCAAGCTTTTTTTTAGATCGACCGTTGTTTTAAGAGCAGGGAAACAATATACAAACCCTCAGTACGAGGATCTACATTCGAAATGTATTCCATTTTATTCGGATTAATCTGCATAATTTACACTGTTACTATGTTGTTATGTACTACAATCTGACCTCTGTCAATAACAGGTCCCTTGCGCAATGAAACAGTTTCTCCTACTCTGCGACTCGAAGGCAGTGCCGGAGTTATTTCCAATTCAGTTGGCAAATAAAAAACAACCGACAACCGATTTGGTGTAATGGTTATGACGCGACTGACTAAGGGGTCGCGGGTTCGATTCGAGCGTGTATGTACTATGGATGGGGGGATAGACATACTTTTAATACTTATAAACAGCCATGGCTCAATTACAAATGCCAATGCTCATCACACATAATATGAGCATTTGCCCCTAGCGGCCCGTTTGCCCATGAATATAATATGTTCCGTCTCGGTATTTATTTATGTATATTTAATTACATTAGTAATTTCACTGATGGTTTTGATATCCGTAACACGCGTGCTTGAGCTACTCACCTCGAAACTAGATCAATATGGTTATGTACACGTGTGAAGTCTCATATTAAGATAACTTAAGGCATTGATAACAATGCCTCCATACTCACGTAATAAGTTCCACTTGATTTGTTGACATACTTTCTTATGTTCACTTATCTCCCACAAGGCTTGGAGAGATTAGGTATATTTGAATTGATCTACCACATGGAGTAGTTGCTGATAAAACATCGAAAAACGTGGATGAACAAGTGTTTCTTTTAGAGTTTGATTGCTATCTCCAAATAATATCAAAGGGTTAATATAATTAATAAAACAAGAGATTCTAATGAGACACTGATAATTTAATTTTTAAATTGCAAATTGTGCAACCAAAGCTAACAATTATCGCTTTGGTTTATGTTTTAGTTACGCTCAGTATATTTACTGTAAGATTTTACTCAAGAAACAAGACTTTAAAAGTAGTATTCATCAAAGTTATCAAAACAGGAAAGAATTAGCTTCTAGAACCAACCAACATATTGACAAAAAGTACACAAATGTTTTCCTTTTATTTGGTTTTTCTTCTGGTTCAGTGACTACGTTTCCCATAGAAAGCTATACTATAGGTACACTAATTCCGGTCTTAGAAGGAGCAGAGCAGCTGGGCCGGAACTAGAAGGCAGTAAATCTGCAGTTTGCAAGTTGCACCGCCAGTACGTGGACTGCTGCTACATTACGTCATATAACTTCCTGACAACTGCAGGATACAGTAACTATACAACAATTTAGCTGCAAATATGCATTTTCAAGACAATATACGATGAGTTGTAGTGAAAAGCACTTTACGTGTGTAGCTTGTAGGGTGCTTTTTATAACACAATTTGTGCCAAAGACGGAACATTTTTATTACTCACATGCGGTATGGAAATTTCTGTCAGCCAAGGAAAGGAGTTGTAGATGACAATTTCGCGAAATTGCGAACAATTTTCTTTGATTACTTGAGTGAGCATTGAAACGCGTATTTTTCATACAAATAATACATAGGTTTGGCGTATAACGTATCTGTAGAGACCTAAAAGTCCCATTTGAACTCACAGTATTTTCCTAAGCATTGTTTTGATAACAGTCGCATAAATGAAATGTGCACATATGTTCATATTCATATTCATTTATTCACCATATCATAACATACAAGCAATACAGTACACATAGGAAATATACAGTACAGTGTATGCTACAAAACCTCTTCGAGGTATTGTGAACTTAAGCTACTTTAACAATATTAATAAATTTTATATCTTAAAGACTTAACATAAATAATTTTACAGTTAATATCTTATTTATCTAAAATTACAATATACCTACTTAATTGACTTATCTTATTAAATACTATACAAATTTAGAGAACACAATTTTTTATATGCTATATAATTAATAGATATATATTGTGCCTGTCAAACAAGGATAACAAACTAATTAAAGTTTTTTAATTCAAAATATTCTTTTAAATTATAAAATGGATTTGCTACTAATAAAATTTTCAGCTTATTTTCAAAGGAATTGCCTTGAAGCTCTTTTAAAGAAAAGGGCAAATGGTTGTATACTTTTATTGCCATATAATATGCACCATTTTTGTATAAAGATAGTCGGGCTGAGGGCGCAACTATGTCGTGTACACGGCGTGAAGCGTAGCGACTTGTTTTATCCTTGGCAAATTGGAAGTATTGCGGGTGTCTTCTGACAAGCCGACAGATCTCAAATATGTAGACGCTGGTAATTGTAAGAATTTTGTATTGTACAAAAAGTTGTCTGCATGAGTCCCTACGTCCCGCAAGATCAATTATTCTCAGACATCTTTTTTGTAATACAAATATGGCCTGTACTTCAGTGGAGTTCCCCCACAGGATGATGCCATATCTTATCCACGCTGCTGCGTGGCTGTGGTAGGCTGTAAGCGCACATTCCACGTTGGTGCATTTCCTAAGCTCACGCAATGCATACGAGAATCGGCTTAACTTATTGACCACTGATTGTACGTGTGCTTTCCACGACAAGTGCTGGTCTACTGTGATCCCTAAGAGAGAGAATGTTTCTACCTCCTTCATTGCATACCCTTCAAAGCTAAAATTAAGACTTAAGCCTACCCTTTGATACGGCCTGAACTGCATGATTTTAGTCTTATCATAGTTAAGGGTAAGATTTATGTCATCAAGATGTTTTGTGATTTTTGTAAGGGCCTCTGTTAGCAATCTATACACTTCTGTTTCGTTATTATAATCACAGGACAGGATAACAGTTGCGTCGTCAGCAAATAGTATGAGTTTACTGTCCACTGCCAAAGGCAAATCGTTTATATAGGCCAAGAACAACAGACACCCCAACACACTTCCCTGTGGTATTGATCCAAGTACTTGGTCACAAGAGGAGTCGACTTTCTGCAGTTCTCCTGTCTTTTCATTAAGATTTGTGATTTGCGTGTACTGTTTCCTGTCTGTCAAATATGAAATAAGCCATTTTAGTGCTTTTCCTCTTATACCCATTACCTGTAATTTTTTTATTATAATGCTATGTGTGACTCTATCATATGCCTTGGACAAATCCATGAATATAGCAATTGCACACCTATTATTATTTAATATATTCAATATTTCAAAGTTGCATTCAAATACTGCCGTCGTAGTCGATCTATTATTTCTAAATCCGTGCTGGGACTTGTTTAGAACTGTATATTTTTCTAGGAATTTGTAGATTCTTCGACATATTATGCTCTCAAATATTTTTGATAAGACTGGCAAAATGGCGATTGGTCGGTAGTTTGAAACAGAGTATCGGTCTCCTTTTTTAAAAATCGGATTTATTTTGGCTATCTTTAAGTTGTTTGGAAATTCACCTTGATTATAAGATTGGTTAATGAGAAACGTTAAGGGAAAAACCAATTCGTCCGCACAGTACGCAACTAATGACCCGGGGATCTCGTCGTATCCACTGGTATTATTTCGTTTTATTTTTAATATTGTTTTCCTCACTTCCGATTCAGTTACTTCTTCTAGATAAAACGAATTGGTCAATGAGTTGGAGTTTAAAGGCAAATTTATGAAGGATTTATTTTTGTGTGTGTTGACACTCAAGAAATGTTGGTTAAATGTGTTTGCTACGGTAGACGGGGAAGTAATGTTATCATCATTTTGTGTTTTTAAAACTATATTTTTATGATTTAAATTCGTCGAACTTATTTTCTCTTTTATAATCCTCCACATTTCTTTGTATTTATTTTGTGCTGATAAGAGTCTACGTATATTGCATTTTCTTTTCTGATAAAGGATGACTTTTTTCAATTTTTTAGAATACAATTGATAATATTTCTTTATATTATCATTTTTAAATGAGTTTGCTAGATAACGCAACACCCGTTTATGATAACAACATTTCCTTAATCCTTTAGTAATCCAATTAGTTTTACTATTCTTACCTAGTTTTATATTTTTCCTTGGAATATTGATATCTAAAATAACTTTAATTTTATTTATGAAGTTGTTATAATTTTTATTTGTATCATAATTTGATGATAGAACTTCTTGCCAGTTTACTTTTTTCAAATTAGTTTTAAACATTTCCATTTTATTTTTGGTAAAAACTCGTGTTGTTGTTCTGTAAGATTTCACGTGTTTTTCTTGAGGTTCATTTAAAGGAATTTGTCCAATTAAGGTTTTATGGTCCGACAACTGATAATCCTCCACCGTTATTTTAATATTAACATTTTTACTTGCTATGAATTGATCAATGCAGGTTGAGCTATTGTTTGATACTCGCGTGGGTGAATTTACTAAGCAACGTAGACCAAATGAATCTAGTATATTTTTAAATGTTTGTGAAGATTTTGTATTTTTTGTAATGTCCAAATTTAAATCACCGGCTATGATAACTTTTTTACGCGTTGAGCAAATTCTTGAGAGGTGGTCTAGCAGAGACTGCATTTGTGAAAAGAACCTATCTATTTCCCGGTCTGGCCTATAAATAGATACTAATATTAAATTTAAAGCAATGACTTCTATCGCACAGACTTCTACAACAAACTCCACTGAGAACTCTTGGATATCGGGTCGCTCTTTAGTTTTCATATCACTTCGCGTGAAAATTGCCACCCCACCATGGATATGTTTTTGGCGCAAATATTTTGCGCGCAGTTCAAAATCTTCCAAATTATATAAGTTATAGTTATCAGGCAATAACCAGTGTTCACTCATCGCAATAATATCTACCTTCAGATCTAAATCATTTAAAAAGACATTCAAATCATCTATCTTGTTTGTCAAGCACTGCACATTTTGACACATAATATTAATATGTTTAGACTCGAAAGGGCTGGTTATCTATTATATTACATGATTTTTTACTATGAGACGTAGTATCATAAGATACATTCGGCAATATCTGATCATTACATAATATTTCAATGTCTATATTTTTAATAAGGTGAATTAGGTCACCAACTATGACTTTAAAAGCTTTGTTATTTATTTTTCCTGTATATTCAGAAAACATATCACAAGAATACGAAAGGTTTATATTTGAATCTAGAATATAACAATATTTATACTTTAAGTTATCATAGTATAGGGTTTCATTAAACATCTCAAGTCTTCGGGTGTATATATTTGCATTATAAGTATATTTAAATGTAGGTAAACAGATTATAATGTTGGTATGTTGTACTGATATTAATTTCTGTCTTACCTCATTGACAAGCAGCTTGTAATTTTTAGAATAATTGAAATCTGACTCTCCTATAATTATAATACAATAATCATCTCGTGTAAACGTCTCCAGTTTGGTGTCCAATCCTTGCAGTAGGTGGTGCAGCCCTGCTCCTGTCTTTCGGTAATGGCAAACTTGTTGGTCTTGAAGTTGATTCCTTATTATTTTGGTTTTCTTTTCACTGTCTAAGGCGCTTATCAAACAGATTTTTTTCTTCGTTTTAATGTTTCTATTTCCTATTAATTTATTTTCAGTGTTGCCATCTTTCATGTCAGCGGTATGATCAATGTGTGTGGGCGAAATACTATTGTCAAAAGTGCACTGAAGAGATAAGTTTTCATATAAGTTACGACGGTTCCTTCGTCTTAAATTTTTTCCACGTCTATTATCACAACTTAAGATTGGCATAGAGACACTTGCTTTGAGAGGTTCCTTAGTTTGGTCTAGGTTATGTGAAGTAAAAGTCTTATAGAAATTTATAGCTTCCTCTTGCTTTTTGTTTTTTTCTTCTAGCTTCTGGTTCGACACAACCAATTTATCAATATCTTTGTGGGCACTATCTAGTTCCATTTTGAGTTTTTGTATTTCGCTTTTAAGTTCATTTATAATAAGCACTTCTGAATTTTTTTGGTCAGGTACAGATGTTTTATCAAAACTTAAGTTGGAGTCATTCAGAGAGACATAAGAGGCGCTCAAATCTGGCAAAGATGTAGGTTTCCTCTGGCTACGTAATGTCACATGTTCTCGATAGTCCGTATCCTCATCACTTTCATCTATCAGCCCTTCAAAGGAATTTTCAGTTGGAATTTTTGGGATTGCAACTTGGTTCTCGGTCGATAATAATTGACATCCGTATTCACATTCATCACATTTTAGTTTTTTCCTCTTATCTTGATCCATTAGATAAAATCTCTTTTCACTTATACTCGTGCAGTCAATATGAAGTGTCTTTTTGCAGTGCGAAGCGAAACATATAATATAGTCTCTCCGTATAATTTCTTTTTTACATTTATCACATTTTAGTGCCATATTTTTTTTTTTCTACCTTATTTCTTCCTTGTAGCTATTATTATTATTATTTTATGTCCATGAAATTAATAATGGAAATAATATTATTAAATTTCCAAAAAAAATAACAAAAAAGATTTTTCAATTCCTGCCCGGGTTTGAACCCTCGCTCTCTCGTTCAATCATTGACACTTGGCGCGTTGCGCCAGCCAACGGTTAGTTGTTACGTTGAAATAGGATATCACACTCCGATGTTTTCGCTTTCCGCCAAAATTGTCGTTATTGTTTAGATTTGAATTTGAAGTAGGTGTAAACAAACAGTTGTCACCTTCGCTCGAATTTGTTAAAATTTACGGAATTTTGTCTTGTTACGTCTTGCAACTTTTACGTTTTTACACATTAAACACTATTTATTTGCCACTGCACATACTAGGTCCGTTAAAGTTATTTAAAATTGTCTACATTCGGTTTTCCTAGTGAGCTTAGGTAAGTTTTTTTTCTCACTTCAAATCACTGTATAGAGTTCGTATTATCACTTGCTAACAATGTCACATAGTCACTGAACTGCCTTGATCAAGATTTTAATACGTAAACACTTAAAAATAAGAAATTACTATTTTAAACTAATTTTATTTACGGAGCGCAATGTTTACATGGCGGTGGCGCCATCTCTCTCTCCAGTATCCTATAATATGCCCAGGAGTATGAAGAATAATTGTACCAAGTTTCGTCAAAATCCGTCCAGTAGTTTTTGTTTCTATAAGGAACATACAGACAGACAGACAGACAGACAGACAGACAGACAAAAATTTTGCTGATTGCATTTTTGGCATCAGTATCGATCACTAATCACCCCCTGATAGTTATTTTGAAAATATATTTAATGTACAGAATTGACACACTTGTACATATTCCACGTCCATTATGCTCCGCCTAAGCTATGCTTTGACGTCACAGAGCTGTTCTAAACAATGTGCTGTTGTTTGTGAGGGGATGAGCGGCAATAAAAGCGTTTCCTAGTAGTCCGCGCGGCTCGGACGGACGACTAGTAAAGGGATTGCAGAGAATCCGTGTGACCGATGACACTATTTCATTCCTAGTCTCGATTCTCTGCAAATACCAATTGACTCTATTGACGTAATTTGTTGAAAGGTAAATCTGCGGCTATGTTGAGTGGCTTTAGAACATCGAATGTGAACTGCACATTCAAAAGTTTAATTTAACTTTGTAATATTTCTACACTTCGGTTTGAAAATTCGTCAAGTGCAGTCCGGTGGAATACACTAAAAGCTGACGACAACTTCAGGGCCGGCTTTGCCACGCTCAATTTTCACATTTCTGGTACCTTCCGGTAATTTACAATAAATCATCAGGAACTAAAATATCTTGTTTTAAGAATAAAATTCATTATTATTTTAGACAAAAATCAATACATTAGACGGAGTAACTACATAGTTATTGTTTGATGTTCAATTTACATCACACAAATCTGTGCTTATAAATTAGTCGTAATATATCGATGGGCTGTCAAGAAGCCAGTCCCCTTCCATTTGTATCGTTTTATTCGGAAAAATATGAGCGATGAAACATCGTATTACCAAATCCATAACAGATTAGGAAGACCTTGATTTGGCTCAAAGTGATATTCACGTGCTCCCACAACATTAATAAGTTCCAAGAGATTTATGGAGCATCGTTCAGGGCTCACTATAATTACGGCTGCAAACAGATCATTAGTCACGGGACCGTCATACACACCGCGGGAAGTACTCATATACCGCGATAACTTCTGACGTGTAATCACAGGGCTGGAAACGGAACTGAACTATGTTCGGGTAATCTAATCCAGCTTTTGTTTGGAGTATTGACTTCGACATCAAAGGTTAGGTTTAAGTTGGTCGGACTCTGTGATTACTTTGTAATTGTTAAATTATTACTTGTGACTGCTTCCGTGTTGTGTATTGGATAATGCTAGATAGATGGTGGGATAATCAGTACAGAAGAACTAGGGATTTCAGGATACCATTTATTAAATGATCATTATTATTCGGGTACATTTTGAGATCTCGAGTTCCCGGGCACAAGGTTCTATACAACATACGTGGGGCCAAAGCCCGCAGTGAAACTAATATCTATATCTATAAAACTCAAAGGTGACTGACTGATTGACTGACTGACTGACTGACTGATTACATAGTGATCTATCAACGCACAGCCCAATCTACTGGACGGATCGGGCTGAAATTTGGTATGCAGGTAGATGTTATGACGTAGGCATCCGCTAAGAAAGGATTTTGTTTAATTCAACCACCAAGGGAGTAAAATAGGGGATGAACGTTAGTATGAAACTTTGTAAATTTTAAACCTATCGGGCTGATATTTTGCATACAAAAAGCTACTTTGACGGAGGCATCGCCTAAGCAATCATATTGTTAACTTCTAACCCCCAAGGGGGTAAAACAGGGGATGAATGTTTGTATGAAACTTTGTAATTTTTTAACCGATCGGGCTGAGACTTTGCATTGATAAAGCAACTATGACGTAGGCATCGCCTAAGCAACAAGATTGATAAATTCCAACCCCCAAGTGGGTCAAATAGGCGATGAAAGTTGGAATTAAACTTTGTCATTTTTTGACCGATCGGGCTGACACTGCGTTCATAAAGATAATGTGTCGTAGGCATCCCCTTTTAAAGATTATTTGAAAATTCCACCCCTAGCGGGAAAAATAGGTGATAAAGAAACCGAAATCCACGCGGACGAAGTCGCGGGCGCCCGCTAGTTCTCTACATAAAATACATAATATCTGCATTTACATTATGTTTTAATCATTGTAAGCAGCAAATTCAGTTTTGATTTACATCCAGAGTACGGCGAATTTTCCTTGCTGTGTTTTGGTTATATTAACGGGGGAAATGCTGCAATAATAGTTGAACCATTGGCAAAATTACTGTTGCAGAATATTGCAAACATTAAGGGGAAATCTCGAGATGAGGAGCTCACGCTATAATTTATTTAATGTAAGCAAATACTTGTTTTGAAAGATATGTACGAGTAGTTTATTTTAGAGAATTGTTACATTATAATGTTTAAGGGTGGTTTAAATCAAGTACCTTTAAAATAATATGAAAAGTTCACATTTCAAGAGTAAGGACGTAAATAAAAAAACAGTTTCCTGGGTATGGTAAATATACATTTTTTATTTTTGTTTAGACCTACCTGTCTTCACATTACACATTGACTTTTGGATGGTATGTAGTAACATAAGCATCATGATGTCAAAGAAGAATTAAACACTTGAACAGTAATTATATTATTTCATCATACATCGGCTACACCAATATCTATTTCAAATCCCTACATAACACAGGGACAAACACCGATTTCCCTCGGAAAGTATAACGACCACATCATTCCCGAGTTAAATAGGCAAAGTTAAATTGTTCAACCGCATTATGAAGTAGCATTCAATGCAAACAATCTAATTGCTGCACACGACGTGTCATTAGTCATATTAGCGCACCGGGAGCATGGCCGCCAAAGCAAGTGTTGCCAACTTTAATTATTTTAATTAGGGCACAGACAAATTGAATCTAAGTAAGTTGGAATTTAGAGAATAGGCAAAAAACACAGCGTTTTAAAGGAAAGTATTTTTTTAAATATGCATGTATCAAACCACAATTAGACTAAAATACGTATCATATTATGTTATAGCATGTTTGTATATTGTTATAGTAAGTATTTATATCATCATTCAATCAATTCAGTTATATTTTAATATTATTTATCCATTTATTTTACTTTATATTAGGCCAATAAAAGCTATGATGATGTGAAGAATACCTATTCACGCATTTTGTCGTACAATTTAATATGTTTTTTAACTAGTTGACATCGTCTTAATTACAATAATTGGTACATTCCGTTACAATCGTCCCACCTGGCAACACTAACTGGCGACTCTGTCATCCTTGTTACACTTGTTTGTCTGAATTTATAAACGACTCGTCGTTTGACTACGAATGGGAGTTGGTACGATGTTTGTATTGTTTCCTGTTAGTTTATGAGTTGCCGACAAGTTTCTATGACATGTTTCGCGGATACAAAGTTTTAATTAATTCAGTGGAGGCTGCGTTACGACTTCATTATCATCATAAAGGAAAAATGTTGTGACAATATTCTTTGTGCGGTATGATAGATGCGTTAAGCGTATCCGATTCTGGGGTCGGTTGGTAACCTTCCGTGGTTTGTGCTTGTTTCATGACTTGCGCTACATAACTTTATGTTTCGACTGTGTTTAGTTTATACTGCTTTTACTCAAACTCAAAACTCAAACTCAAAATATACTTTATTCATGTAGGCCTCTGCAAGGCACTTATAAATCGTCATACATTTTTAGCACAAAGGAATGACTCGACCACCGACTTCGTAAAGCAGTCATCTACCGAGAAGAAGCGGCAAGAAACTCGATAGTTGCTCTTTTCAATCGCCAAATAATTACAATAGTTTGTCCATACCATAAGTTAACATACTTGTACTAGGTCATACAGTTACGTCTTTCAAGTATATAATTAAAAATATATTTATCATGAATAGATTGAGTCCCAGTCGACCAGTCTCCAAAGGCGGCACCTGTTCACAAGTATGACGTATGTGTCAGCCATCATCTCACTCAACCATTTTAGAGGGAATGAAATGACCCGCCACATAGCGCCACCACCCCAGAGACATTACAGTGAGCATGATTACTAGGACCCAGGCCATCCAACCATCAAATGGAATAACAAAATTTAAAGTAAAACTACACTATATGACCCAGTCTAGGTACATACTCTTTATAAAATTTATACATATAAACAAACAGAACAACATTTTACTTAACATACAAACTTGTCTAATAAATAATAAAATAATTTAGAACAATACTATTCTACATTAGTTACATGTCCACATTGCATAAATAATAATAAATAAAATAATATAAGCGTGAGAAGATATGGCAAGAAAACTAGCACATCAGTAGCTACAGCCCTCCATCGTTCAGGTAGTCTTCAACTCTATAATACCCTTTTTTCATTAAACTAGATTTAATATAAGACTTAAACTGATGTAAGGGTAGGTTAACAATATCTAGAGGTAATTTATTAAATAATTTAATGCTTAATCCAATGAAGGAATTTCCAATCTTTTGAAGTCTAATGTTTGGGATAGCAAGCTTATGCCTATTTCTTGTATTAAATCCATGACAATCCGACTTTTTTGAGAACTGTTCGAGATTTTTCCGAACATACATAACACAATCAAGAATGAATTGTGATGGTACAGTTAAAATATTTATGTCTTTAAATACTTCCCTTAAAGAGTCGCGAGTTTTGAGACCATAAATAGCACGGATAGCTCTTTTCTGCAGTATAAATATATTGTTGATGTCAGAAGCCGAGCCCCACAAAAGCATCCCATAGGACATGATACTGTGGAAGTAACTAAAGTAAACTAACCTAGCTGTTTCCACATCAGTCAGATTTCTAATTTTTCTCACTGCATACGCAGCTGAACTAAGTCTACCCGTTAAAGCAGTGAGATGAGGGCCCCACTGCAATTTAGAATCAAGTGTTATTCCCAGAAACACTGTCGAGTTGACAATTTCAACAGCTTCCCCATTAATGGCAATATTGGGAATAACGTTTCGAACATTAGGCATTGTAAATTGAACACATTTCGTTTTCTTGGTATTCAATGACAAATTATTAACAGTAAACCATTGTAAAATATGCGAGACCGAATTACTCACATCGTCAAATACATTTTTATGTCTGTCAACTTTGAATATAAGAGAAGTGTCATCAGCGAATAAAACAGTTTCGCAAAGGCTTTCTGTGAAATATGGAAGGTCATTAATATAAATTAGAAAAAGCAAAGGCCCTAATATCGAGCCTTGGGGGACCCCCATTATTAGAGGAGCTCCTGTTGATTCTACCTCATTTATATTGACTCTTTGAATTCTGTTAGATAGATATGACTGTATAAGATTCAGCGAGTTGATAGTGATTCCATAATGCCGCAACTTCATCAACAATGTCTGATGATCAACGCAATCGAATGCTTTCGATAAATCGCAAAAAATACCTATAGCATCTTGCTTATTTTCCCAAGCGTTAAAAATGTGTTTAATGAGTGCTACTCCCGCATCGGTGGTGGATTTACCCTTAGTGAACCCATACTGATTAACATGTAATAGCTTGTTGAACTTGAAATGAAGTAACAGCTGATTGAATATAATTTTTTCAAATATTTTACTTAGTGTGGGTAAAATTGAAATTGGTCTGAAATTGGATGGGTCACTTTTTTCTCCTGATTTAAATAATGGTATTATTTTACTATGTTTCATTAAATTTGGAAATTGCCCATGGTCAACACATTGATTAAATATAACGGCTAAATAGGGCGCCATGGAGTGAATAATATTTTTTATGATATCCATGGAAATTCCCCATAAGTCTTCAGTTTTTTTCATGTTTAGATCTTTGAAAGTTTTATAAATGGTTTCAGGGTTAATATGTGTAAAACTAAAGGTGGTTGTGCACTCATCCACACTAGATTTGAGAAGGGATTGAGCAAGATGTGGGCTAGATTTTAATTTACTAGTAGTCATGACTGGTATCTCAGAGAAAAAAGATTCAAATGCATTGGCTACATCAACATCAGAATCGTGGCTAATACCTCCTATATTTAAAGAGAACTTGCTGTCTCGTGTTTTATTTTTACAAGTCTCTTTGTTAATTATTTTCCAAGTAGCTTTACTTTTATTGTTGGCATTCTTTATTTTATCTTTGATTTGATTAGATTTAGCTATTGCGCAAACTTTTTTAAACAATTTGGAATATTCTTTTACGTATTCTGCAATAGCAGGGTCATTTGAATTTGCTTTTAAATCGTATAGTTCAAATAACCTCCTTCTACTTCTATAAATGCCAGGAGTAGCCCAGTCACTAAATTTAGCTTTATTTCTATTGACTGTAATAGTTTTTTTAGTAAAGATGCTGGTGAACTCTTTTTCTATAATGTTAAATAGGTTTTCGTATAATTCGTGTCCATTTTTATTAACGTCTAACTGTATCCTGGACAATTTACTGTCAACACGTTCTTTAAATTGTTGTCTACGGTTGGCAGTAACAGGCCTACAAACAATCGTCGATGGAGGAAGGGCAAAACGGTACTCAAATAAGGCCAACTGGCCGCTGTGGTCTGAATTAATAAAATTAATGATACGTTTTTCTAAAATATTTTCATTAAAAAAATATTATCTAAACATGTGGCTGATGTAGGTGTTACTCGCGTTGGTTCAACAAAAAGCGGGTGCAAATCAAAAGATTGGAAAAGATTGAGAAACCTACCTGAGTTCTGTGTGATCAAAATGTTAATATTAAAGTCACCACACACGATTATCTTCTTACTGGAGGTGCATAATCGTCGTAACACATCCTCCATAACAATCTCAAATTCATTATAATTAGACGATGGAGGTCTGTAAACACATACAACAATGTGCCGCCCTACCTCTACACACGCAATTTCAATAGTTCGTTCCACGGAGAGCGAGACGACATCTTTACGTTCTTTACATTCTATCAAATTTTTCAATAATATTAGTGACCCACCCCTTATAGCCGTTGCTCTCGTGAACGAACTACCGATCTTATAATTGTTTACGTTCAAAATTAATTCATGCTGTTTTAACCAATGTTCAGTAATGCAAAGAATGTCAATATTCTGATCATTTAAATACAATTCTAGTTCAAGTTCCTTGCCAGTCAAACCTTGTATATTCTGATGAATAAGATAAAAACAATTGTTATTTTTATTACGCTCATTACCTGCCCTAAACTTGCTAGAGTGATCCTCTATTGTCTCAAAATTAAATTTAAATGATTATTTGGAACAATTTCCAAAGATTTTTTATGTAAAATATTATTAATATTGAACGCTAACAAAGTAGCTATGTCAGATTTAATTTTATAAGGCAAATAAAACATTTCGCCAGTCACTGTAAATTTATAATCAATAAATTTGTTTGTGTCAAAAAACACAAACTTGTCGCTATGACTAAATGTAAAATTGTATAAAGAAGTATTCAATGTATGAATACTGTTATTTTGTTCATCTGTATAACACCTGGAAAAGGGAAAGGCACATAAAATAAATTTTTCTACAGCTATTTGAGACAAAGATGAAAGTGAATTAATTATCTCCCTTTTGCAGATGTTCAGTCCATTGCCAATCATTAACACAATGATTGCGTTACTATCAAAATTATTAGATTTTATTTTATTTACAATTTGCTCTATATGAGCACCTGGCATACAATAATTTATAATTTTATTGTCTAATTTATTATTTAGTAAGGGCCCATAGCCGACACCAAAGCCATCAGAGAACACATACACATCCTTATTGTCCTGTGAAATATTATTACACATTTTTATGGAAGAATCTATTTTACTTGATAAATCTAACAAGTGCGGTTGATTGCTATCAACATTGTGCTCATTGTCATTACACATTTTGAAAGAAGAATCTAATTTACTTGATAAATCTAACAAGAGCGGTTGATTGCTATCAACAGCGTGCTCATTGTCATTACCCTGGTTTACAAGTTTTTCCAAGGCTAACACTTGCTCTCTTATTTGGACTGTTGCAGCAGAGTATTTGTTTGTCATAACTTCTAATGACCTCTGCAACTTTGAGCATTCAAAATGGAGCTCCTGAGTTTCAATCTTATGCCGTAACCTACTATCTTTCAATTTATTACTATAAAGTTCTAAACTGTCCACTAAGTCTGCACGTTGCTTTCTTAAACTTATATTTTTTTTAAAACGTTTCTGTAAATTAACTAACTTTTCAGTTTTCTTAATAAATTTTGTGATTTTACAATATTTTTTAAACTTATTTTTGCTAAACATAACATTCTTACATTTACTTTTATTTAAAGTAGGGTCTTCAATAACAGCATGCCCTCCCGGTGATTCGAGCAGCTCCTCAAACAATGTCTGAGTATGCAATGCTGACTGGCTCAGCTTCTCCTCTTCGAGATGTTGTATCGTGTGGGATGCATCACGTAAGTCACCCTCGAGTTCGCTGATTCTAGACAGTGCACGATCGAAGGTAACACTGCATTCATCAAAGTTTTTAACTGTTTCCAAGAGCTGGTCCCGTTCACCAAGAGTATCCGTGAGATGGGCATGTAGTGTGGACAATTCACATTTCAACTGGGAGTTTTGAGATATTATCTTTAAAGATTCAATCTCATTGTCGCTGTGTTCCTGAAGGAGTTGACTATTTTCACGCTTTAGTTCAACAATCTCTTGTAGGGCCCTTTTTAATTTAAGTTCCAAGTCTTGGGTTGTAGCCTTCCTGGTCATCATCTTTAGTTTCTTTTGAATCTGGAAATGGTAAAAATTTTGTGTACAACAATTGTCAGAACAACGCAACGGATAGGGTTTTCTAAAGTTGAATGTAACTAACAAAAACTAACCAATAATGGTAATAAAGCAAGCTTATACCTAGTAATGGTTGACACAACTAAATATACAAGATTTTCAATTGTAACTGTATGTTTAATGAAAGAAAGAACAAACCAAACTTAAGTTTTACAGTTAAGGTAGGGTAGTACAAAACAAAAAAAAATTATTAATAACTGCTATGTTTATAATGTTTGTACATGTAAATTACACTTAAAGCTCTTTTTCATAAATTGTAAATGTACAGATTATGTTATTTGCCTCAGGTTGTCTGAAATCAATCAAATCCTGAAATGGATGTGATCACAACATAGTCACTTTGCACTTTAATTGAACAAATGACATAATTATTACGATTCGGTAAAATATATATACTTGTTATATCTTTTTGTTACGAGTATAAATAACTAAAGTCTGTATTGGATTAAGTTGCTTCAGTGTAAACAAAGATATAACCTAAAATAGATTACTGGTGACATTTATTATTTAGATGTTATTAGAGAAATGAGAATAAATCCTATTCTATATGTTTCATAGACCTAAACAGATAAGTATAAATTAGTAAAAAGATTACTCCCCCGGTAATTCCGTTGTACTTTGAAGTTGGTCGTTTGACAGCCGGCCGGCGAGTACAGGTCAATCCACAATCTTGTTTATACTGCACTCTCACTGCTTATAACACTAATCCTGGATATTTATCCACTTTAGACACAAAATACACGTAATATATGTTTTATTATCACTTATTTCCTATTTTAGTTAAATAAATTTTATGAGGCTAGAAATTTGACGTCCATCGTCCAGGGTTACTTTAATCTTTGTTTATATTTCAAACATAATCTTTAGTTTGGTAATCGCCTTAATCGTCGGTCTAAATTGACATTGTGTTTCCTCACCTTTAATAAAAGATAAATTTCACTTTGGACATTGCATATCTTACAAAAACGTAGTCATAATGTATCATCCCTCCGAATGACTTTCACCGCACAGAAAACAGACTCGAAGTCTGTCTAGCTCGTGAAAAATAACGACGCACTCCCTTTCATCATTAGTAATAATTCATCCCGATTTCACCGGGACGTGACGTGTTTAAATTAATTCTGTGACGATCCTCGAAATCGCATCGTCGAGTGGCGCGAAGAGTGCGAGTGACGCGTTTAATGAAACACGCATGAATGCCTGTATCGCTCACGGCCGCC
The DNA here is from genome assembly GCA_958496325.1 of Nomophila noctuella. Taxonomy (NCBI): domain Eukaryota; kingdom Metazoa; phylum Arthropoda; class Insecta; order Lepidoptera; family Crambidae; genus Nomophila; species Nomophila noctuella. Next base: position 275,175 of record OY292495.1, read on the forward strand.
GGTTAATGATACTTTGTAATTAATATTATGTGTTCGGTAATTCGGTAATTATGATCAATTGGACATGCCATGTATTATAATCATCTGGAGTGAAGCTCATTTCGAGCTACTTCTGTAGCGCAGATACAGGTGAAAAGCGAGTAAATTTATTTCTTATCTTTAATCCGAATTAGGAAACTTCAACCCCTACCCAAGTCACACAATTCCTCCTCAGATTTGGATTGTTTGGCAAATGGTAAATCAAAAAATCATTAAATGGGTGCATAAGTTTTCTTTTTATTAGTGGCTACTCTAACTTTACCATTCGCCTTTTCTCGCATACATTACATTTTATTACATTTTATTGCTCTTGTCTGTACATGTGCATGCATACATAAAATATAATTTTCTTCTCTCGTAAGAGGCGGTAGGTTCCCGCTTGTTCGGGAGGATATTGTTACAACTTGTCACGCGTACTTACAGCTATCACGGAACGCAGCTGTTTTACGCGAAACCAGCTTACACAGTCGCCCGCCCGCGAATCTCGCTGAGAAATGTAGCTTATGGAACAAATATGGCGGTCTCTAATTATTCCAAATAGCAAAATAAGAGTAATTCAGTGAGCCTTGTTAAACTCTTCTAACTGCTGTCATTAGCATTGAAATGCTACATGATGATGATGATGACTAAAGCGCTTCATTTGATTCAGTCTACAACTTGCAAGTCCACAGAGATGAGTTCTCTATTAATACAGTTCTCAAACACAAATGTTATACTTTCTTTAGTATTGCTGGTTTTGTTTCCTCGAGTATAGTGTCTTCATTAAACTTTAGACAAGCCATAATAAATGTGGGATAATTTTGCGGATGTTCTCTCTACCGACACCTCGATGGTCTAGTGTATTAAGTGATCCAGATGTCCTGGCTTCGTTTCTTCGGTCGGGCTAAATTTGTGTCGATTTTTCTGGACACGGCCCGGTTTGTGATCACCAACCCGCATTTGACACACGTCGTGATTAAGCCAAACCCATCTTTGTAACGAAAACATGATTTCAAATGATAGAGGCTTTTCCCTGCAGTGGGACATTAATAGGCTGATACTGTGTCTTCCTTAACACCGAACAACTGTTACTAGCATATGGACGTCTGATATATTTAAGCTGTAACTAGTAGCTTCACCCGTTACAACACTCAGTACTAATTGGCCCAGCGGTCACGCACCATCCAAGCTCTGAAGCCGAAAGACCAATCTCGAGGATCTAATAAATTCCGCGCGTCACGTCGCTCGGATGAAATTAAATTGTGTCATTCACATGCGTATCGCGACGTCGTGTATCTAATTAATCAACATGAATTCAAAATTAATTTCAAGCGTAAGCTTAGACACTGACGTTTTATAAGTGCTTTGTACAAGTCCGGAGAAGTCGTAACTCTCATGTGAGAAAATGGGTGAGGGTGAAGAACCTTTGTATGTTTTATTTATTTTAGGATAGGGTGTACGTACGTAATCCTAACTGTTTACGTTTACTTTATTGTCAAATTTTATTGTTCGGTTATCAAATAGATGAATGAACACTATTAATAACTAGTGGCCGCCCGCGATTCCGTCCGCGTGGAATTTGGATTCCGTTATACTACAACTTATAACCTCCCCCGTCTAATGGACTATCCAACTAAAATTGTATTTTTCAATTCGAACCAGTAGTTTCTGAGATAAGTGCGTTCAAACAGACAAACTCTTAAAATATTTGTATAGATGAAGAATAATATAAATCAAATAGATTAATGTACAATACATTTTAAACATTGAAACATTTAAAATAATATTGAAATTGAAAAGTAATCCTAAAATAATGTAGTACATACGCGTTGCGGTGAAAGCAAATACACATATTGTGTTTAGCGGCTTTGTCAAATACTCGTAGTTTTGGCTTTGAAATGGTAAACAGTACATTTATAAATTGTTTTAAATGTTACATCATAAATTTTATTTTTGCTGGGTTATCTTTGTTAGCTTGGCATAGCAAATATTATTAAATAAATCTACGAATAAAATGTCGAGCTGAAATGATTTAATCTATTTTGTTGTTAGAAATTGTTTTGTATTAATATTAGTTTTTGCAAATTATGTCTAACGCCACATTTTCAACAGTTAACAGGCCAGTTAAACAGGCGAGATACCATACAATAGGCTTCATAGGTAACCATCGAAGTAGAACTTCGTGCTACGTTACGCCATGTGAGTTAAGTCACCGGAAGCTTCTAATCTTTAAAGGCTGGCAGCGCATTTATAACTCCCCTGGCGTTTCCCCTGTTTGATGCGGTGCGGTCTATTACGATCAAGTGAATTGCATGCGTCTATTAGTGTGTGCTACTTTCATTTTAAAGTGTAAAATTAAGTCCCTTTCTACAATCTGTTCTGTTTGATTGGTATAGTACTTATTGATGTATACAAGTACTATAAATAATAAATAGATACATTCATTGGTCTAACACAACGATCTCCTAGCCTCAAACTAAGCTCGAAGCTTATACTATGGATGATAGGAAACGGATAGAAATATTTAAAAACTTTTATAAACATCCATGGGCTGAGTACAAATACTTTTGTTCAACACACAAACATTTTTCTCTAGCGGGATTCGAACCCGCGACCCTCGGTTGAAGCCAAGGTCTCTGACCACTAGACCAACGTGCCCGTCGAATAGTAAGACGTAAGGTTTATATTTTATTAACGACCGGCTCCGGCTACGCACGGTAACTTTCAGTGATAAAAATTGAACCATTTTGTGATATTGTAGAAGTGTCACAAAATCGAAAACCAACCAAATGATTTTCCTTATTACCATTCTGATTATTGAAATTATCTCTATTTATGCTACATCTGCAGTATTCACGCTCCAAGGCTTTCGATATAAAGCCTGTCAGTCACACGCAGCGGTCAATACATGCAGTCTTTCCAAATGTTAAACGATTGGATAGTTCCATAGTTTCAGAGGAATATCCGATATGGATGGATGTTTCCTTGTTTTAAATCGATTTTCTGATACCTCGTATTGAGTTGTATAAAATAAATTAATATCGACAGTTCTGTTTCCCATCTGTATAAAGATAACCATTTATATCGAAACTTACAATAGTCCGAACCGAGTAATCGTTATTTGACGGTACCATCAGAAACATTATTACCTCTTTTCTATAATTAATGACATCGCATTCTTTTTCTGACAAAGGGATATCAGTATCAGCATAATAAACGTACCATACTACAAGCCTATTTATTCTAAGAGTATCCAATTTCATGTACACCAACATGAATGGTAACAGATCATTGAAAAGATGACAGATTTCATTATAATGTGGAGTTATATTTAATTAATTGGACCATAAAGAAATCCTTTCAATTACTAGACATAGAGTGGGAAGTTAACCCACATCATTTGGTTTCGTATTACGCGACAGTAGGAGTTAGTAGGCGGTGAAAAACTTACGGACTGGGCATTCGCCAGGCTCCGCCAGGCACGAGAACCAGTCCGTCCCACCACACGGGTGAGAAGGAAACCGCAGGGTTTTAGTTGGTAGTGGGACGAAGTCCCGAGCCCAACACACGGCTGCAGGTCTAGCTAACCTGCAGTTAAGGCGCGTCAATGCGTTTCCCTGCGAGAAAAAAAAAAAAAAAAAAAAAAAAAAAGGCGGTGAAAAACTTAATCTGCTCGTGCAGAGCCCACGCGAAATGATGTTCAGATTTTGGCCAACAGCATTTCCGCCGTCAAAAACGCCGCACACTCGCAAACTTAACCCACTTAACTGGAAAGAACACGAATAGAATTGAAATTAAAAAATTCCCACAATTTCCACCATCGGTATTTTTTGCTCTGTAGGTGAGTAATTTAATTCCCGCCCTTCCAGGCATAAATTAAAGTCTTTCTACATTTTACGCGTCGCGTCAGGTGATTAATTTCGTAAATCCAGCGTGTAGGTATAAAACGCTGATGTATGGGACTACGTGAGCCTCTGTATAAAGTGGGGTAACATTTCGGACAAAAATCCTATCTTTGTAAGCAGAGCTGAGAGCATTATCATAACTCGCTCGTGTAGCGGATAGATGGGGCTGGTGTCATATGTTATGTGCGATTTGGGAAATTAAGGTGCATTCGCGCAGTAGCTAGCCTCAAAATTACTTACAGAAGACCACAGTGTAGTAGCACTTCGTAACCTCGCTGCTATGTGTCTGCTGGTGAGTAAGGCCGCCAGAGCTCTGTTAGGGATTTGATGGCATGTTGAAGTCCATGGGTAGCGGTGATTACTTACCATCAAGTGACTCGCCTGTTCGTTCGCCTCCCTATCACGTAAAAAAAATGTCTACTTTATTATGCTATGAAATAGTACATATAGTTTATTTTTTGATTAGTTTATACGTCCTAATAAACATAAATTTAATACATTTGTACTAGCCTAGTCACTGACATCGAACTTCGAAGTACGTATTTTCGTATGCACTAACATGAAGGAATAAATGACTACTACGGCTTTCATTCTATTTACGAGTATAATATCCATTAATATCACTAAATCATCACGGTCCAAATAAACAGCAATGAACGGCAATACAAATACTAAATCCGCGCTTTATCGACTAACCCCGGCCCTAGATAGATTCAAGACAAAAATCCAGTGAAATACTTTATTCAAATAGAGCAAATAACTCACCGAGTGAAATATGAAAGGAGGCCAAGTTAAATCCCGCTCTAAAGCGGGATATTTTCCTTCCACAGCCTGAGTTCTGTATTCTCTGTAGATAGGTAGATAAAGCGGTAAGTAGGAGTGCTTAAGAAAGTTAGGTATTTGAAGATTGACTTTAGAATCATTCTTCAGGGGTAAGCTGGTGTTTTTTGCGAAACTTTTTTTATAGTAAGGGGCAGTATTATCGTTCAGGTATTGGCAAGTGATCACTGTTGACTGTAGACTTCTGTGTTGATATAAATAAGATGCTCATTAAAGTTTTTGTATTTGTGAATGTTCTACCAGAAGTACCTATTTTAGTATTTTATTGATTTATTATATAAGATTTTTGTGCATATCTTTCATGCACTCACAGATGTTTATCCTAAAAATGTTAACCGAAAATTCATCGTATTCTGTTCTATGTGAAGCCTTCAAAATGCATTCTCTGATTGGAATTCAAAACCTCTAACTACACGATTGATTTCCTCAGATATTTTCGATGCTATCTTTTACATTGAGAAAAAAAAACTAACTTTATTATCTCCAAACCGTAAGGCTAAATTATTCATCGCAAGTATACTGAAAAATTCAAAAACAAATAACTCACGGATGCCGAAACTGGGTCACGACATGGAAATTCAAGATTATACCGGACTCCATAATTCCACTCGCCGCCGAATTCCCATGGCCCTGTTCATGATTAATGGTTCGAGGAGTGACTTATCTCGGCCCGGGCGAGGCAAAAAGTCATCGGGGAAACATCACCTTGCGGCAAAAAGTCATTAATAGCTCTTGATCTGAGCGAACTACGGTGAGCGGACGTGACGATAATATTGTTTGGGCTTGAGTAGTTTATGCGTGGGGGTTTCATGTCACAAACAGGCCTTGGAAAGGTAATCTTTAGGCGCATTTACCATAACTGTTTACAGACACTTTTCCATGCTAAATTGTTTTTTGACATTGATTGAAAAATATTTAAAACAGAGATTATTAATATTCTCCTCTTACTTTAGAGGCCTACACACTTATTATTTACTAGCGGCCGCCAGCGACTCCGTCCGCGTGGGTTACGATTTCCGCACACAGTCTTACTAAAATTAGCTGAATAAAACAACGGTCTATATGCATGCAGTCAACTTGCACACTTTTATGGGACTTATTACTCATGATAGAAATAATAGTTAAATTAAGTGACGGAAACGCTTATCATTATTAACAATAATCTAGAGAGCTTATACATTTGAGAAATCATCTGTTCACCGCGATTCAGATCCGCGGCCGCGCCTCTAGCGAGGTGCGCCATCTATCGGCACATTTTAGAACTAAATAGTTCGCTAGCACAATTTACATTTACATTATAAAATAAAGGAATATTGTTACAATAGCTTAAAGCCTACCACGAAAAATGGTAAGTGGTAAGTGGACTATCCAACACAAAATGTTTTGTCAATTCGAATCAGTAGTTCCTGAGCTTAGCGCGTTCAAACCAATTTGGATCTTGAGTTGCACGTGTTATTGTGAGTCAACCATAAAATATAGACATATGCAGTTGGGTGATATTTTTTAGGCAATTTTATGTGGAATATTTCCGTCATACATGATTTCTATGTGACTTCAACCATTAAGGCTGCACACGCGACTGAAGCTTAAGAAATGGAGTAAATTCTCCCGTTTTCCCCACATTTCCCTTCACTCCGCTACTCCTGTTGATTGTAGCGTGATGAAAAGTATCCTATAATATGCCCAGGAGTATGAAGAATAATGATACCAAGTTTCGTCAAAATCCGTCCTGTAGTTTTTGTTTCTATAAGGAACATACAGACAGACAGACAGACAGACAGACAGACAGACAAAAAATTTACTGATTGCATTTTTGGTATCAGTATCGATCACTAAACACCCCCTGATAGTTATTTTGGTAAAATATTTAATGTACAGAATTGACCTCTCTACAGATTTATTATAAGTATAGATAGATTCATCACCCTGAGTGACTTAAGTGTCGCATACTCGCATCCCACTGTTAGACATTTAGCTTGCCATGATATATTATGAATTCTACACAAAAGGACCAATCTTGAAAACAGTTACCATTTCATATAAAGTTACCTTATAAACTTGCTTGAAAGGAATAAAAATACAATAAAGAAATTCACACAAATATTGAACGAAACACCACCCATCCCAATTCCACACCCACATCACATCGTTATCAAAACATTATTAAATTCACAAGTTGTGTTATCAAAACTCTACTGGAATCATGTCCTCACTCTATGGAACACTCTATTATTAATGCCGACAAACTACTCTAACCTATCTAATTCATCAAGAATTAACAAAGCGGCTCTCTGCGCTCTCACATTATCCGCTGACTCTACATGACTCTACATAGCATAGAGCAAGCGTGGACGTAGGCCGGGAGCGCAAGGCACAAGCGCCGGCGTCTACTCAGAAAAGCATATAGGCTATAGCATCAAGGTACGAGCGTGAGCGGCCAATTAACAAAGCGGCTCTCTGCGCTCTCACATTATTCGCTGACTCTACATGACGCTACATAGCATAGAACAAGCGTGGACGTAGGCCGGGGGCGCAAGGCATTGGCGATGCGGGCAGCTAATTAATGAATCAGCTTTCTAAGCTCTCACATTATCCGCTGACTCTAAAACATTACACTGCATAGCATTCAGCTAATTATCAAAGGCAAAAAAGGCTTCTCCACCATTTAAATCGTCACAAAAATGGGCTTTGACTAAATCGCAATTCTTGGCAAATACGGGTTAGTGAGATCAATAATGAAATTGAAATGATTTGAAAGTGTAATTTAATGTTCTTCTTATTTTATTTCAGGTGAACAACTGGTTGCTCAAAATTCACCTTAATTGGTAAGTGAAAACTTACTACATAATTATTTTCTTGACATAAGCATAGGAAAATAAGGAATAGGATGATGATGAGATCAAAACCTTGGGGTTTAGTTGTCGTAACGTAACTTACAAACCTAGATAAAAAAATCCAACAACACTTTCTGCGTTCCCTAGCTCTAGGGGCGAAGTGTTCCATTGTCGCTTATTCCTTACGCCACACCCCACATCCGGGGCGGAGAGGCTTAATTGACCTGAAGACGAGTTGCGTACGACCTCAATTTTCCAACCCTTGCTTCCATGACGTGCGTCGGCTTTTTAACATTGTCCTACAAGCGATTTGGGTCTATGCGTTGAGGGCTGTACTCCACCCGCTGCGGCCGTGAGCGTCCGGAAACACGCAAGTAAGCGTGAGGAAACCCGCATTTTTTTTTATATATATCAGAGGTGGCAAACGAGCTAGCGGGTCGCCTGATGGTAAGCAATCACCGCCGCCCATGGACATCCGCGACACCAGAGGTATCGGTGATGTGTTACCGGCCTTAACCCCATACCCTCCCCAACTGAGCTCTGGCAACCTTACTCACCAGCAGAAACATAGCACAACAGTTACGAAATTCTACTTCACTTCGATCTTCTGTAAGGTGGAGGAGCATGTGAGCATGAGGAGCTCAGCCATCAGATGAGCCCATCTTAGAAATAAACTGATGAAATATGTAAGCCAACAGTCCATTACTCGTCCACTGAGAAAGCTTCATTGAAATAAAGTCGTTACGCCGGGCGGCTTAAAAATAATCTTCGTGTTCTGAATTTTTGGTGTAATATTCTGCTAGTAAAGTTACTTGAGTGTAAGCTAAGCCGGAGTTTATATGAAATTTACTCTGTAACTGGTTTATTACACATTATTACAACAATCAAGTTATTCATTCTCATCATCGGTCTGTCGCAGTCCATTTATGAATGTAGGTAGGCCTCCCACAGATGAAAACAGTCAGTTTTTTTCAGTAGTTAAGTGTCTCCCTATTACCGATCAAAGTGTGGTCAAAGGGGTCTATTAGTGATATCAAGTCATCGTCACTGCATGATAGTGGCTCAACCGCTGCGCTCGTCTGTTGCGGTTTCACCACAAACCAGAGACTCGTTTGAGTTGAATTTGTATCGCGTAGATATCAGAAAATACTGATTTCACATTTTTAGATATTCATCCATGTGGATTAGTACTGAAATCCTTACTAATATTATAAATCGGAAAGTGAGTTTGTTTTGTTTGTTTGTTTGTTCCACTTTCACGCCGTAACTACTGAACCGAAATTTTGCAGGAATAAAAGGTTAACTAAAGGCAAGAAGTAGGGACTAAATAATAGTAATAAAACAAAAATATTATTTGCAATATAACCGAATTCTACGCAAGCGAAGCCGTAGGCGGAAAGCTATTTACTTATAATTTAGAAATTCACTGGCTGCGTCTATAACTTCCATCTTACATTCTAGTCTAGTCATTACTTGCTGTCATTACAAAAAAAAAACATTGATTATAACGATTCAAGAAAAGCCTTCAAACTCGGTATCGTAAAACAAACTTGATTTAAAGGTACAGTTTCGTTGTATTGTAAATTAAATCAGAGCAGTGAAATATTAAACTGAGAGGCTGTTGCGTCGGATTAGAGCTGAGATAACGCGTCAAACAACCTTGTTTATTAAAAACAGTCGAGCCTCTTTTTTATGAAAGGCGATCCATTTCTTTCGTAACGGCAAACATGATATTAAGAGGTATTATTATGTAGGACGTAATTTAATACACAGGGATAGCTTGGGTGGAAGCTAAAAAGGTATTAAAAAAAGTTCTTAAGAAGTCCGTTATAACAAAGGTTTGGGTGGTCAAACATTTGGAATATGCAACAGTAATATTCCTTTGATTTCATTGCCATCCTATCTGTAATCAAAATCAAAATATTCTTTATTCAATTGGGCTTAATAAAAGCACTTATGAATCGTCATAAAAAAATACAGTAGTAATGACTCGATCACTGTACTAGTTAAATACTTAGTTTGTAATTTATTGTATATAGAAGTTGGAAAAACGACATGGTTTTCCATAGTGTATGTATATTATGAAATAAAAATTAAATTCGTCGGACTATGGAACCTAGGGAACAAAATAGACATACTTAAAAATACTCTAATAAACATCAGGTACTCGAGTACAAATGCCGATGTTCAACACACAAACATTCGCCTCTAGTAGTATTCGAACCCGCGACCATTGGTTTTTTTACCCAAGGTTTCTGACCACCAGGCCAACTGGCATATATATATGCCTTTGTATATCACAGTGTATCTATATTCGCGTCATTCACAAACCCATGACTCCCATCGCGACGACTGAAACCTCAGTAATTAGCGACGCGAGCGAATGATCTGCGCTTCACATCTGATTCGCCCGGCTTCATTAGCCCGCCGCGAGTGTAAATTAGCTGTTTCGACACTTGCGCTAAACTCAATTGTGTCCATTAGCGGCTGACGTTTGATCGTCGAATGTGCTCTGGGATATTGCATCGCAGTATGTGATATCAGTCTCGATGTGTTTGGTCTTTGTGAGTAAGGTCTGGTAACTCTGAATTTATTTGTGTCATGATAATTTTATAGACAACAGGCACATGTTGTAAAAATTAAGGCCATTTGCACCATCAGGTGACCTATCTAGAACGATTTTATATGTGCCATAAGACGATTTCTGTTAAAATTTAAAATTAATTTCTGTTCAACGGAATGAAATTCCACGGTTTTTGATAGTCTTATGCATTTATTTGTTTCAGGACAACTAAAGTATGGAATATTATTCAAATTTCATTTTGAGATGCCAGTTTTGAAATAAAACATTGGATTAAGGACCCCTCAAAGACTTTAGGGCGATTTCCTTTTTAAACAAATAATCTGATTCCGTCCCTTCCGAAGCACGGAGAAACTCGAGATGAAATTTTTCGATCACCCATCCTTTAACTGGCCTCTAAGAAAGTTACTCAACTTTTCAATTTCAGGCCGTGCTCGATGACCACTGCGCCATCGAGCTCTTCAAAAATAATATTAATATTGTATCTACAGCATGCGCATACTACGCAAACAGTATCACAAATCGCCGAGTCACTACTAAATACGCCATCAAGAAAATAGCTAACACTAATCAATTTGATGCACGTAACACATTCTGGCAACGGCCGCCGGTAATGGACACAATTACGTGTTACGCGAGTGTCGAAGCGTGTAATATACACCCGCGGTCAACTAATGAAGTCGGGAGCACTGCATCAAATATCGGTTCGGACTATTTGCTCTGGAACACTTGCATTGGACTAATTGTCTTGATTTCGTGAAAGATTTAATTTTTTTATAAAATTTTCCTGTCATCAAACAGTCATTAACAGTGATAGTTGTAAGCAAACAATGAATGTGTAAAAAGACCTAATAGTGCCGAAAACATATTATGCGTGCAAAAGTTTACATCTTTTGCAGCTATCATAATTGGACGCGACCCATCAAATACGAAATTGAAATAAGATTCGTGAAATTACTTATAAAAGATTTAATTTTGAGCTTTTGATAAGGTTTCAAATATGAAATTTTGTAAAATTTGCTCGAGCCAATCCCTCATGCCTGAATATCGTGGTCAGCATCTGAGTCACATGGAGTGGACGATATCCTTCCATTGGTTCTGCCGATCCCGCACTTCATTCACGACTGCATAATAATTTGTAAGACGACGAGCCTTTCACTTGATCGGTCCATCTGGTTGGCGAAGGACCATGCGAACATTTGCCTTTTTACAACAAACAACCTCAAGTAAACTTCAGTCGGTTAATGTTACAACGTTCATCCAAATCCCAAAGGTGTCCGCAAACGCTCGCTTTCTTAAACCGTACATAGGTGAAGAGCCTTACTTACCTCGGTCGCGATAACATGAGCTCCTTTCAGTGTAACACGACTAGTTGAAGGATAGTGAACCCCGTATCTCCGAGCTCGGTTATCGCGGCCATTGCCAACGACCGGGTTATACCGGGTTATATCGCTAATGACTGGTATGCCGATACCGGTCGATAGCTGAATAGTGCTGTGAATAACAGTGATGCAAGTTGCTTTGAAGGACCTTTGGGTGATGGTATGTGACTTGTGTAGCTGAAACATAAAAAGACATTTTGTACTGATCAACATATTGCGTGCTTAAGTTTCTTTTCATTAAATATATTTGACTCGAACGGATCCACCCTCCACCCCTGCAGATATCTGCAACAAAAACAAGATATTATTTTTTAATGTAACAGACAGATTTCTCATCATCTTCGTATTTCGCTCTTGCCTAGCTTCATGTTTAATTTATTCTGGTCTAACTTTTCTAATCAGTTCTACAAAATATTGTATTTAAAAGTCAATGATTTCGTATTTAATAACTATAACAAATTGAGTTAGTACACTCACTGCTTCTGCATAAGCTGTGCCTGAGGTTCAGGAGTTTTGTCGGCAGGCGATTGTGCGCCAGACTTTATGAGATACCGCAATTTATTGGCCCGATTGTAGTTCAGATAAGGTGTTGATGAAGCATTTATTGGCGCGAGTGGATATTGTGCGTGAGGTTTCGCTTTGCCACCGTCGTAATGGCAGGTTAAACGTTTGCTTAGGCGGCGGTATTCACTTGATTTCGAATGTATCGGAATTTCGGTTAGATTTAATTTTAGACGGGAAAGTCAATAACTGTAAGTTTATTATTAGAAATAGTTGAAGATCCACAGATATTGTTATCCGTTATCGGAATACTTGTTTATTTTGGCATCAAATATGGTTTGATGTAATCGAATTATTAGAGTGAGTTTTGAGTAGACTCCGAATATAAGGAAGTGCAAAGTTTTCTGTTTTTTTTTATCTATCATTTGTTGTTATGATGTTTTTCAATTAGTATACGTTTTTCTCGTAGTACAAGTTGTTTTTATGCGGACATGATATTCAACTTCAACTTTATTTTTAAAAATTAACTTTTATTTAAAATGTTTTGCTCAAAAATATAACTTTTTTTGTCACAAAACACAAGCACCCAACAAAAAAGGTTACATTTGCGTGTTCATATGATTAACCCCTAAGTCCCTGAGCCCCGGAGCGACACAAGCCAGGTGATAACTCATCGCAACTCGGCTAATAAACCTCGCCGCGCTATCACCCCCAAGACGACGCGCTGAAAAAGATTTTAACAAAACATTTCCCGGACACCATACGTGCTCGTTGGCTACGCATGAGCGACAAATGTGATGTACGAGTATGTATGTCTCATTGGACTGATATGGGATTTCATTGCGAACACATCACACATTTTTTGTTTTGATTGGGGCATACGTGATCGCTAACTATGAAAGAACTCTAGTGTTTTGTTGCCTCCCTATAAAATTAAAAATTAAAACACTGTTGGGAAATATCTTGTTGTTCGCTTACTTAATAATTTGTTAGTAGGTAGATTATGACAATTTTTGCATTAAGATTTTAAGTTTTATGCTGTTATAGTTTGAGTTTTGTTTAAGTTTTTGCAATTATATCAACCTGCTAGCCTTTTGGTTTTCTCCGTGTCAAAGTTATTTTTATCAGCTAAAACCTGCAAGAGCTTAAAAGACCAAAGTCACAAAACAAGTGTTTGATAAAGACTGATTAAGGTATACAACGATGTAAATGATACACCGACGTCCGACATATAACCTGGACGGACTGACAGAAATAACCTCTCTGAAGAAAAAAACATTGCGACATAATGTATGGTTTAATGACGCAATATGCGTAAACCAGGTGCCATTCAGAGGCAGGTAGTAAACATCTCAAAGATTAGGTAGAGGCTACATTTATATACTATGCCATGAGATAAAGATAAAATGATATAAGTTTTTTTTTCAAAGACCTGAAATTTGCTAAACTTTAGTCAGATTTTCATGTTGACCATTTAATAAACGACGTTGGTATGTTACAAAAACACTGTGTACCTAGGAACTTAAAACAAAAAATTACAAAAGTAATATTTAACAACATTATCACATCGACAAGCATATCGTAAAATTACCTATTTAGAATTTAAAGTTGATACTTGATTTTGTTGTAACCGATATTGTAATTGTAGTACTATCCACTCAAAAATCCAACACAAAATCATCACTCAACCTAAGAACCCAGTAAAAAAAAAATCGAAAATCTCCGCAAACATTAAAAACATCAAAAAGACTTATGCGCTTGTACGCCTCGGCCTTACACGCGTGTTTTATTGATGTTCGGGCGGAGCGCGTCGTCTAATGCGGCCGCGGACGTGACTCTCATTCCTCCAGAGCTATTTGTAGCTGCTCAGGGAGGGAATAATCATCAACATAAATAATGCTTGAAAATTGCGATTTTTCAGTGTGAAAAATGTATTCTTTTTCGGCACGGCGCAATCTGAATTTTAGACTGAGAACTAATGTTATCAGTGTCAAAAAAAATTAATAACTGTTATCTATGTTTGTGAATGGTTAGGCATTGAACAATACATCCAGATCAATAAAAACATACTTTTAATCATCCGCATGGTGTTTGTACAGTACACGGATAAAGTTTTCAAACATTGGCTAATTTTGAGTAGTACTCTGCCAGTTATAAATGTAAGCTGTTAAAATACTTATAGTAATACATACTTTTCATGATGAAAAATACAAGTAAATGAGAATACGAGAAGATAAGAATAGGACAGTATCAAAGTCGACTTTCCTGGTTCATTCCCAGCAAACCGACAACGTGTACAAAGCTCAAGTTTCTACCACTACTTGCTTTATTAAGGAAGACATTATACTGGATGTGTTCTTTCGTGATCCAAGTTTGTTTCCACAGTGATACGAAAACTTGTCCAATCTTGTCACAGTGCTGATGAGATCCACATCCTTAAGGCTGTTCAGAATGACTATGACAAGGCCTGAAGGCTCGGATACTGCATGTTGTTTCCTGAAATGCTTTTTTCCCATTGTAATCACAATAGGCGGATACAACCAAACTAAAGTATTTCTTTTCCTGGACGAATATAAGTTGGAATAGTTACCAGACTTGATAGACAGCTTGCTATTTGTACCGTTTAAATTTAAACGGTATTTAGTTTAATTTAAATGGTACAAACGGCTATGAAGGGTCTGCACTCCGGACCATCGAATGACCCTTCCATATACGAGAACATATACAATGTTATGATGAATGCAAAGAAAAGCTACTACCCAGAAAGGCAGGAGTGCTTAAATATTTCAACATTATGAAGAAATTAAGATGGCAGATAATAGGTACTCAGGCTTGTATTAATGAATCGCACTAAAATCTGAGCTCGATCTTGAGCGCGAACTTGAGGTGCTGTTTTGTATGAGTAAGACATATCAAATTCGCACTCAGGATTGAGCTCAGAGTTGAGTGCGATTTATTAATATAAAGTGTGTTGTTACCTTTCAGCCATTGATACGAACTGTTCGTGTCATGGTTAAAAAACTAATTTAACTATAAATTTTACGTTTTAAAGAAACAATTCGACCATCGCACAACAAAGTTATGTTGAATATAACATTATTCTTTGTGTCTGGTAAATATGCGGTCAGCGAATTATTCCAACTTACAGTCGTCTGCGGTCCGCAAATAAGCGGGTAGTTTCATTTAAGGGAATATTTGTGTTCTGCTATTTATTTTTAAGGCAGATGATGCACCTCTTTACAACAATGTACTTACATTATTACTATGTAGTTACAAGTAAAACGTTGATGTTTAGTTTTATGGGTTACTAGTTCTTACCCACAGCTTTGCTCGCATTATATCAAGCTTCTTGTTTCATCCCTAGGGGGACCAATTAATAGGGATAAAATGTATCTTATCACCTAAGTCAGGTCATACAATAAAATTACCATAAGATCCGTTCCGTAGTTTCAGCGTGATTGACGGACAAATATCCAAACAAACAAACTTTCAGATTTATAATATTAGTATGAAGTATGATGAAAGATATAAGTTGGAAGGGGTACCACACTTAATTATAATATTATATACCTATCACCTATCCATAGCAATTATCTACCCCATCTGCCTTTAATATGTAAAATATATATATGTTTAGATAATACCAGTTATTCCACGTATCCTATCAGCCGAGCTACTTTATTGTGCAACTCTTAAACGAATATAACCAGTCGGCTGAGCCGCAGCGGGTGCATAGTTCAGATTGGTTATTTGAATTCCCAGCTAAAGGGATATTTGAAATATGCATGCTTTTCCAACTATTCAATACCTGGATAAATTGGACGGCTTTAAGAAAAATACTGTTGTCAGTCCATTTAGGAAGCATGGGGACATATGAGACTAGGTACTCATGGCGAACTATTGGTCTTAGTGGCTAATGATCGAATTTTTGCGTAGTGGTTTACAGGCTTGGTCTGTGATTGCAAAGTTAAGCAACTTTTGCAGAGTCCAGTCATCGGATAGGTGACCGAAAAATTTCATCTAGAGCTCCGCCGTGTTTCGGGAGTTACGTTAACCAGTTTGTTGTGCACCTGATCCCTCTACGGTCGTGTCAGATTGCTGTCCCCCCGAACTATGTGATTAGGCAATAGAGAGTAAGTGCACCTGTGCTTGCTCAATGACGTATGCATTATAACATGTCCTGCGTTCTTAACTGCTTATCAAAGTACTTAACAATATTTCCTTAATGCATATTTCTACATATCTTGTTTAAAATTTAATGTACTAACGCAACAATGCAAATGTGTTGCGCCTCAAATCGAACCACGAGTATTATTGAGGTGGACACAAAAGAAACATAAATTAATACTCATATAAATGCTACCCCAATGTGCCATTACTCGAAATGAAACAGAATCAATACAGAATGACGCGTATCCAAGGAGATAATAACCCGGCATCGCACAAAAGCTTCATGAATATTATGATACAAGCGGGCGCCCGCGACTTTGTCCGCCTAGATTTCGGTTTTCGCTCACACAGTGTTATACTATAGCTTAAAGCCTTGTTTAATGGTCTATGCAACACAAAAAGATTCTTTCAACTCAAACCTTGAGATAAGCGCGTTCATACAAACAAACAAACAAACAACCTCTTCAGAGTTTTTACATTAGTATAGATTAATTGACTGCCTCGGTGGCGCTGTGGCTAGTAGGCCATACTTTAAAACTATGGTTGCGCCAGAAGATCAAAAATTAAGTCCCGGGTCAAAACAAAATTATTGATGTCCTTAACTTCTTTCTCACTGATAACTTAGTTCGATGAGCATTGATTTAAAAAGTTAAATGTACTTATTTTCAACTGTAATTGCGCGTTCGTTGAAGCAAGAAGGCATTGTCCGAATGTACGCAGCCGAAATATGGGCTAGGAGTATTATTAATAACTATTTAAACAAAGTGCAGATGGAGCCAGGCTTCGCATAATGCCCGCGCAGTAAATCTGCGTTAACGACGCGTTATTTTTAAATGTAAACGTTTTCAATTATTCGCCGACGCGATTACTGCGGAAAAATGTGTCGCGCCACGCGGGAGGTGATTTAGTTATGTGTCCATGTAGGGCTGCCAGAGACTCGTGTTATTAATTTATATCTTAATATATTTGCTTTAATTAAAACGGCACAAAAGACCAAATACTTAAATAAAAGGTAGGTTACAAGAAATCACAAAATATAGTTAGTAAGTTCCCTACATAATATATTAGTTACAATTTGTGAAAACTATTATGTATTATTTTTGGGTTAACGTTCACATCATTATTCTAGCACCTCTCCGAGTTGCACCCTCGGCCTTTCCCTCAGAGCCAAGGGTGCGCTAAGGCTTTTGAGGTTGGAGATTTATTGTAGATTGAAGAACTTTGTCTATGGAAAACACTCTAAATTAATTACAATTAATCAGTGCATTTCAATTATTTATATTGGCAAGCAGAAGTGTGTTTCGAATTCTGTTGCAGGTAATTCAGTAACATGATATGCCTGAAGTTGTTTCAGACATTAATAAACTCTTCTTGCAAATAATTAATTTTTATTTGTATCTTTGATAACAATAAGAGCATTTATTAAGAAATTCTTTGTTTTGATAAGAAAAAAATTCTAAATCTTAAATAATCTACTAGATTTTTCAAGCAATATCTTACGTAACACGAGAAATAGATTTGATAAGAACAAACCTTATGAGTAATATCAGATCACGTAAAAGGAAAGTCTGACACTAGGTCATTAATCATACGAGTAAATGCTTGGGATGGAACAGTTTGTTTTTGCTTAATGTAATGTTTTAAGCATACTCACACCCGAATGTCAATAGCTTTTAGCTTGTTCAATGCTGCCAAAACGCACAATCACTACATAGTATAAAACAAAGTCGCTTTTTCTGTCATGTTGTCCCTATGAACGCTTAAATCTTTAAAACTACGCAACGGATTTTGATGCGGTTTTTTTTAATAGATAGAGTAACTCATGAGGAAGGTTTTTATGTATAAATAGTGGACAAGTACCACGGGCGAAGCCGGGGCGGGCCGCTAGTACATTTATAAATCATCTGACCACCAAATGCCTAGCTTGAAGTATTGGAATGGAAAAACACTCTTATGTACCTTTTGTAAACATCCTAAATTCAAAAACATGCTTCATTACTCAAGCTTTTCTACCAGCGAGATTCGTAACCATGACGCTCTTTTTTGTAGTATTAAAAGGTATCAGTTGAACAAAACTCAGTTTTACCACACGATCACGATTCACCGCGGCTTTGCCCTTTTATTTATACTCCTGTTTTTACCCATGGAAGCATTTAATCGGGATAAAAAGTCAAAACCCGTTCAGGAGTTTCAGCGTGATTGACGGAAAAACATTCAACAAAGATAGTATGGAGTATGAACTAACTTACTTTTATGGCCCAACGACCCAAAGTGTGTCTTGGCCTCCGAAACGAGAGTAGTAGGAAGTATGAAGTATGACATTAAAAAATTGCATTCTAATCTACGAGTACCCTCGCTTGCTGTCAACCCTGACGCTAAGCTCTCGGCACGTTTGTACGTTTGTATGCGTTTGTTTTTGCAGTTTGCTCTGCACTTACAATTTGCACTTAATTTTGTGCAGTGTTTGCTACGTAATATTTATATCCTTCTGAATACACGAAAAAGTAGGTCTCATTATAATTTTTCCTGAGTTTTGTCGAGAGCCAGCAATTTAGTTTTTACAACTTGTAGTTTAGCCGACATACATACATGATGGTAGGTAGCAGATGTAAATGTTCTTTTTAAAATGTTAACATCGTTACGTGACTTTACTCTCAGCAGAACAAAAATGTAATGTTGAGAATGATGCATAATACAACAACTGATAAATATTGATGACTCAAGTAGAAATGCTGTTTTTTCTTTTTGTGTTAAAAAGTTGCAAACGAACAAGAGGGTCACCTGATGGTAAGTGATCACCGCTGCCATTAGACATCAACAACCACACAAGGGTCTCAAATGCGTTGCCTGCCTTATATATAGCCCATATCCTCACCAGTTGATCACTAGCGACCTTACTTACTAGCAGAAACATATCTGACGTTCACCACACAAAAATTTGATCCGCTGGCATCGAATCCACTACATTCAGTTTAACGGCACTCATCACAAGACATAAATAAACCAGCGGCCCTGTCAATTGTTGGATGTGTATTGATGAAATGGTTGATCACTAATTATTAACCAAGTTTATTAGACAAGTATATCTCCATACGATAAAAAAAGATCGAGTCTGCTTCATTTAACTCATATTTGAAATAAAGAAACATACCGAAATAATAACTGGTAAGTTGACACTGATAACTGGCAAGTAACATGGTAATGTAGCTTAATAAATATAGTAGTTATTCTTTTACCTGTGCAGGAGACTATCGCGGGGACAATATTTCATCATAAATTAGTTTTTAACTGATCGAACTGAAAATAAAGTCACTACTATTAATCACTGAGCGACACCCTTTACATTTTAATTAATAATGCAAATTGGTATTCTGCTGGCCAAGTGATTATAAAACTCTGAGCCATATTTATGTTTCGTTAATTACTTAAGGATTGTTTTTTTTGGACGAGTTTCGAGTTAACTAATAAATGTTTTTAATCCTAATTTTGTTAATGAGGAAAACAAACCGAATAAAAATACATTTTCAAGGGTGAATAAATTGCTTTTTGTTATTTTTGCGTGGGTTGAATTTTCCAACATTTAAAATAATAATTGGAAAGTTCTAGTTGGACTTTTTGTCTTTGCTTAATTTATATGACCTTGAGACAAAAATGACCTTGAGATACTAGGCCTATACTACACCTTCAAGTACTTTAAACTGTAAATGAACGTTGAAAAAATATTGAGTAGATTTTTCTCTAACATTTTCAAGCAAAACACAAACTTTTGTTACGACTACGAGTATAGTGTGTGTTGTGTACGAGATATCATAATACTTATTCCAGAATACGAATATCACTCATCTTCTGTTTATTGACAAAGCCATTTTCCAGCGCGATATTAATCGACTGACATACTTTTCTTGAACAAACAACGTGAAAGTGCTACTCCAGCAAACTTCGTATAAAAGATTCCCCCCGCTCCATTCATAGTTAGCATATTTTTCTTTATTTCCTCAGAGCACTAATGCTTATAAAAATTCATCATAAACATGGCGAATTGAGGGAATTACGTCGCTGCAGCTCTGTAGAAGCAAAATAATGTAATAAGACTCTAAAGGCTATTTGAATACGAAATGTTGAGTGAAATGAAGTATTTTCAAGCTTCCATTTTCAATTCGGTTTTATAGATTTTATAGATGGTGATGCAACGGTTCCTAATAGAAATTCAATTCTGTGTGGCCATTTCATTTCAATGTTACTCAACCTACTTTCAGTTGGATGTTGACCGTTTTCTGTGGGTTAAGGTTGTGGACTATTACTTATTATGAAGCAAATAAATGAGTTTTACTGAAAGCTTAGTTTTGTTTTCTACAATGTATGAATTTTATATTGCATTTTGATTTCGTTTAAGGCTTGTGAAGTTACAATCATGTAGTAGTTATCAATGCCATCAGTAGACTATAACAAAAAGCAGCTCCATCGCTCTCAATGCAGAATCAAATTGCTGTTAAAATTAATATTTCAGTAATCATGTATAACGCGTTTACACTTGGTTCTAAATAAACAAATATTTAGTAACAAAAAATATTGCATTAGTAAATTAATCATTTTTGTTCTGTGGTAGACTGTTTGATTCTGCGTAAAATCCTAACCCTAAAGGGATTATATGTGACTTTCAAATACATTTGAGCGGCTAAATCACGTTCTACGGAGGTCAAAACACAGTAAATTAATTATGCTCCAACGCGTGTGGATACTCAATTTTGGCGATGTCCCGTGTGTCACTGATATACTCATAACGTTTCATCATCTGCAGCTTGATTAAGTTTTTTTAGTCTGGAGCCTTACCCCATGTGATGTTTCGAGACCATAGCTACTTATCCATCCCTCTGATGTCCTTTAGTCACTTCTTTCAACACCAGGTAGAAGAAATAGTGTAGTCTTATAAATTAAAAGCTGGGCTGGCAAGATTTACAATATTTTACTTATCGAATCTATACTAATATAAAAAAGCTGAAGAGTTTGTTTGTTTAAATGCGCTAATCTCAGGAACTACTGGTTCAAATTGAAAAAATATTTTTATGTTGGATAGTGTATTTGACGAGGAAGGCTATAGTATAAAACGATGTTTGCGCAAAATAAGTTTCGAAACCAAATCAGAGAGACTAATTGGAGATCCTAGGGCTCCTAGCTACCATGTATTGGAAGAGATGTCCGTCGCGCTCTACCGGCAGCCAGAAATTGCGTCCAGGTGCACCCCCTTCCTCTAGTTTTGGACACGCTGTGCCCCCTTCCACATTCTACCTGTCCTGATCTTGCCACTGCTGACGTGGCACATACTCGCGCACGATATTCGTATTATAATAGTTATTATTCTAGGCAAGCATGACACGGCATTCACATTTGTTTTTGATTTCGATTCCAGGAGGGCGAAGCTCTCGTGAAATTGGTTTAAACTTCACCGTAACTAGCTCATGGTTCGCAAGAAAATTTCATTATTTCTCAAAATACGCCGTTCATAATTAAATGATAAAACGTAATAACATTGAACGGATTCCCGATCCCTCAGATGTAACTCAATTAGTGTACGACGATGTTTAGTCCGGAATCTAGTTGCTTCGTGGTATTTTACAAAGTTGTTGGTTGCTTGGTAACTTCCAGTATTATAATTGAATAGTAGGTTAAGAATTTAGTATTCGCAATGTTAATTTAAGGCAGAGAATGCAAACCTTCATTTCACATTATTGCGAAAGGCTTGACTTCCGTGGCCAAAAAAATGATCATTACATACATGGATGCTCTGCCAGCCTATATTTTTGTGGTAGCCAGACTTTTAGATTTTTCTTTGTTTACCTCTAACTTGTTTAGAATAGTATGTAAAGTCTATTTTCACACGTGTTATAGAAAACATTGCTTTTTTCTAATATTAGGAAAAAAAGTCATTTTTTAATGCCATATAATATTTGATTGACAATTATTATTTCTTGATAAAGAAACCCTTGATACTTCAACGAATATTCGGCGTATTAATATTGACGTGGGGAATTTTTTTTGGAATACATATATGGTTTCTATTTCTCGCAATCTATTTAAGTATGATGTAAATACGTTTTCCTTATACTTGGGATATTCCTCCCATTGCTTTTCACGCGTGATGGGCCTTCAAACAACACTCATAGTAACCATTGTTGTGTGATACATAAATTTTTCCATCCCATATCTTATTTACAGGTGTGCTCAAGGGCTCTTTTTCGGAATTATTTACTGGAAACCGGAAAAAGATGAAATACCCACATGCTTTAGAATATGAGTTGAACAGAATATTCTGCTAGAGTTACTCGTTTATGTTAAGACTAGCGGGCGCCCGCGACTTCGTCCGCGTGGATTTTGGTTTCTTTATCACCTATTTTTTCCCGTTAGGGGTGGTTTTTTCAAATAATCTTTAAAAGGGGATGCCTACGTCATATTATCTTTATGAATGCAAAGTTTCAGCCCGATCGGTTAAAAAATGACAAACTTTCATACTAAAGTTTATCCCCTATTTTACCCCCTTGGGGGTTTGAATTTATCAATATGATTGGTTAGGCAATGCCTACGTCGTAGTAGTTTTATGTATGCAAAGTGTCAGCCCGATCGGTGTAAAATTGACAAAGTTTTATACTAACGTTCATCCCCTATTTTACCCCCTTGGGGTTTAGAATTTATCAATATGATTGCTTAGGCGATGCCTACGTCATAGTAGCTTTATGTATGCAAAATATCAGCCCGATAGGTTTAAAATTGACAAAGTTTCATACTACCGTTCATCCCCTATTTTACCCCCTTGGGGGTTGAATTAATCAAAATCCTTTCTTAGCGGATGCCTACGTCATAACATCTACCTGCATACCAAATTTCAGCCAGATCCGTCCAGTGGTTTGGGCTGTGCGTTGATAGATCACTATGTCAGTCAGTCAGTCACCTTTGAGTTTTATAGATATAGATAAGATGTGAGGGAGTCTGTTTTAATAATACGCATCAAAAATGTTTGTTCGTGGGTTTAAATATTTCGAGTCCTGGTATTGAACAGCTCAACTTTAATATATCGCAAACAAAATACCTGGCTCATAAATTTCGTTTCATTTTAATATTATTACTCAGAACTTTTCAAGCCATTCCGTTATAATATCATATTCTTTGAATTTTATGCTTTTCAATTCCAATTGCAGGAACCCTTAATAAAAAAATCCTGTGCAACAATTTCCAGAAAAATATGATTTTAAAATTGGTATCATTGACCAAGTTAATTTACTTATTTAGATCGGAGTAATCATTATTTGACTAAGAGATTAGAAAAATATGGAAATTTTGAAGATTGCGGAAAAGGTCGAATCCTCCATAAAATTTCGTTACTTAATTACTTCAGAGGAAAAATATAAGGGCCTAATCTCGAGATTGTTGGATAAATTTAATACGATTCTGCAAAGCTTTCTGTCTTTAGTAATTAAATCTGCTTATCTGCTATAAGCTGGGAAGGTAATATTAATTAATGTAACTTTTGTCAAGTTAATAGCAACAGGGGCAAAAACATAAGGTCAGCGTATCGTATTATTGGAATCACAAAAATAATTTGACAAGGAGCATACTTCTAGTTTCCCAAAAGCAGTATATTAATGTATACCGATAAATAATGTCTAAACCTCTGAATGGTTCAATTTTCATAAATGCTGAATGTAGTTCATGATTATATTTATATTGATGGATATCCTACCCATACAGCAGGATTGTGCTTTAGAAATATTCAATTTATACTACCAATCTAATCTAAACATCGGCTTTCCGTAGCAACTTGCTACGAGTATCAGACCGGAGCATCGTAGTAGTGCTACGAGGTCTCGTAGCTATTCGTAGCGCCGTGTGCTATGAAATGTAATCGTTGTTTTAAAACTTCGCACAACTTAAAATTAAATTTTACTTAAGTGCAATTTGCACCTGAATCTAGCCGGGTAGTTTCTGAAAATTTCCTACATCTCTCCAAGGCTTTAATTAAAATTACGAACTCTTTTCTAGACTTTACTGACTTAACAACTAATCCGCAAAAGTGGTTAAAATAAAATGTATCTTAAAATTTTCACATTATAAACGAAAAATATCCAACAAAAAGCTACAAGATACTATCTCATTCCATAAGCGCGTTACACTTGTGATTTCACATCCGCCGTAACGTGGGGCTTAAATATTTTATTTAATGCGCGAGCATTCCTTCATTCTCGCTGTAACAATAAAAAATCTCACTCACAAACATGACGTCACGATGGATTTATACTCCGTATCCGCCTCACTTTTTTCAAGGGATGGCACGCACTGACATTTACAACATGGTAGGTACTATGTTGTAAAGTTGCCATCACAATATTCATTTCAATTATCAAAAGATTTTATTCAAATAAAATTTTCACGTTTAATTAATCATAAACAGCAACAAAGAATAGACTTCATGCAGTAAGAAGTACCATATGCACGACATTATAAATATCGAATTTAGACCCGTTTTTACCTTTTGAACAAACTTTTCTTATGGGATATTCTTAAAGGCTTTAACATTGCAATATAATTTTAGTCACAGAAGTAACTTTATGAGTGTAAATTGTGTGACTTAAGTTAAAAAATATTGAAAGAGTCACCATTGGCAACCCTATTATATTAAATCGAAACACATGCAACATGCTTGCGATTTACCATTCAATTTCTAACTTTATTACCGAAGCCGTTTGTTTTCGTTTTGATTGTCCGTAATATTATTTGATGTACTGTAAAAGCTGTATCGGATTTCCGTTCCTTAAGATTGTGTTTTAGTCGAATGCTGGAATAAAAAATATTGTTTTGTCATTTCTCGTTTGAAGCTATGAGCGTGATTGCGTTAGTCTTTGTGGTGTTCGCTATATACGACGAATTTTACTTTGAGCTGGGATTAGGATTTATAATATTGGATTTGAATAAACACATTCCAATTATTTTAGGGATTATGTTCTTAGTAAACATGTTTGCGGATAGAATACATTATGATGAAATGCTATTTTTTTACTTCGATTATTAGCGATTTCTTTAAAGAGTTATCGAACACTTATCGTTTTCACTATAAAGTAAATAGATAGTTATATCACTTATGTAAATGAAAATTACTTGATTTTGTATATGAAAAATATTTTATTTTTTAAATTGTTTTTTTTTTCTTTTGCAGATACTCAGCGGACTCCGCCAACAATTTTAGATGGTATGCCATTTTTTAAGATAACAACAAATCTTCTACTCCTAAATGTTTATGTGAACTGACAAATCAATGACAGGCCCGTTGGTCGAGTGGCTAGAGACCATGGCTACAAAACCAAGGGTCGCGGGTTCGAATCCCGCTAGGGGCAAATGTTTGTGTGATGAACATCGGCATTTGTACTCGAGTCATGGATGTTTATAAAAGTATTTAAGTATGTCTATCCGTTCCCTAGCTTCCATAGTACAAGCTTCGAGCTTAGTTTGGGGCTAGGCAATTGGTGTGTTAGTCCAAGGCATTTTTTTTTTATTGGCCATGGAACAGCCACAACTGCATGATATTATGGAAGTAGGTTAATTTGTCATGTTAAATATGATCTGCATGGTTATTACATATGTAAATAATGTCTCTCCACTCTTCAAACTCTAATGAACCCATGAACTCCAGGTTATTAGACCCGTTATTAACGATATATACTTACCATCTCTCGAAGAAATATCAGTACATTTATAAGCAATATATTAAATAAAATAAGGCAGATAACATGCGCAAATTTACGTGAAATAATAAAACTTTCCGCCTTAATAGCTCTGGCGGCGAGCCAGCAACATTAATGTGAAAGCCAATACACTCGAAGTGGAAGGCTTGAGGATCAAAGGAGTTAACAGAATGGCAGCACACTGAACAGTGAACAATGCTTCCTGGGGAATTATCTCTCGATAGATTAGGCGCTGCCCGCAGAAACTTGACCTATCGCCCTTTGGAGTAACTCAAGTATTTAATAAGACGTTGCGGCATTGCTGTTGAGACTGCTAGCTTTGTTTATTACGAGCTGTTGCTTGGCAGTACAGAATATTTGGCGTAATGAATAGAGACACCTCGTTGGCCTAGTGGTTTCAGTAGCGAGCTGTGGTCTTGAGGTTCTGGGTTCGACTCCCCGGTCGGGCTGTATTTGTGTTAATTTTGCTAAACACGTTCCGGGTTTGGGATTGATAAACTACATTTGGCAAGCGTGGTGATTAAGCCAAAACTCATCTTTGTAACGAAAACATGATTTCTAATGATGGTAGCCTTTGCCCTGCAGTGGGGCATTAATAGGAAGATACCTTTACTTCCTTTGTTACTTACTATTCAATTACTTTAAATTTTACAGTCAATAAAAAAATACAAATGCAAAGTCGGAATTTCCAATCTCAATTACATTACACAGCAAGCCGAGCTAACATTTATCAGAACAACCCCTTGACTCCAAAGAATGTCGCCAGAATTAATCCTTCTCTCGAAGACGTCCTTTGTGGAACTTCGTAAACATTACAAATGGACTCCTCAATTGGACCTTTTAATTGGGGAAAGGCTTTGAAGTAGGGTTGTTTTCCTGACATGGGAAGGGGCGTGGCGTACTACATTAGATCAGTGGTCTATTGCGTTGAATGTTTGAAATACAGGAAATTACGCATCTGTAAAGCCTTTTTACAAAGTTTTGGCTTGTACAAAGGAAAATAAAAACGTTAACGTGTATTAATTTAAGCCCATAAACGGTACTTGACTACTTTTAAATGTCTATTACACGCAATCAAGTAATCGCTCACGCATTTTAAAGTAAAGTATCGGCCTATTAATATCCCACTGCAGAGCAATGAGCTCTATCATTTGCAATCATGTTTTCGTTTCAGAGATGGGTGTTGGCTTAATCACCACGCTCGTTAATTGCGGTTTGGTGATCACAAACCTGGGCTGTATTCGGTAAAAACAACAAAATGTTGTTCGACCAGGGAATCGAACCCAGGACCTCAAGACTACGGCCCGTTACTTAAACCACTAGACCGTCGAGGCGTTACATTTCGATATGAGTGTTGTAAAAAGAGGTCATTATTTTCAATAGAACCTGTCACATAGCCCACAGGCATTCCTGTCGCATTCAATCCATTATAAAGAGATGTAAAGGGCCGACCACCATAGGGATTGCGGGCCTCAGTAATCCTGGTTGGCCCTTTAGGCGATTATATGAGGTTGAGTTATGGTCCGTTCTCGGTAAGGTCACCATAAAGTGCCCTGTAATCTCCGTTTGCGGCCACACTGACCTTTTAAATTCCTTATATTAAACGTTTTGATGAGGTTCCTTGGAGGTGCTCTTTTCGTAATTTAAACTCTCGGAGAATAATTGTCTTTTAATTAGACTAATTGAAATATTTTATTCAAGAATGGGTTAATCGAGTAATAAAAATGTTAAATAATTCCAAAGTGCGTTTCCACATTTTGATATTTTGGTTAACGAACTAATTTACTAAAATTATATGTTTTTGTTTAATGTTAACAGCATCTCAATAAATGAAATGAAAAAATATTCTATTAATGACGATTGATTCTATCTATTTAAGTTTGTCCAAGTAATCATTCACAAAAATCACACATGAAATATATTATAGTATAGTAAAATATAAACACTCAAACACAAGAAAAACACAAAAGTTTTCCCATATTATTCATGTTATTAATACCAAAAGCGCTATCGAGCTAGTCTAACAACTTTATTCCGCAACGAAACGAGCATCAGTACATGTGTACAATGCGCATTTGACGCGGGAATCAAACCCGCACTCGCGCCCCGCGGCGGCATTGTGTGCCGACACGCTGCAAATGGATCTGCGACATGCCACGATTTGTGCGAATATTGTTAGGGTCCCTGTACTAGCGACCCTCTGGGTGATGCGGAGAAATGTCACGAATAACTCTTTGATAACGTTTGATTTGAAGCCCGGGAAAGAAAATGGTTGAACCTATTTTAATATCTATACTAAATGTAAAAACTAAAGAGGTTGTTTGCTTGTTTAAGCGTGCTTACCTCAGAAACTATGTACTGCTTCGAATTGAAAAAAACCTTTTTGTGTTGGATATTCCATTCGTCGAAGAAGATTTTAAGCTATATTGTAACACTATGTACTCAGAAACCGAAATTCACGAGGACTGAGTCGCGGGCGGCCGCTATTAATAAATAACCATCGTGTAGATGCCGAGAGCAATAGCCACAAATGAGGTTATTTATATTTATTCTTTATTTATATCTTTCAACGTACTATTAAATTGCGACGCACATATTATTTTTTACAATATAAGCGTTAATTAGAGTCGGCATACCATTTTGTGCCGGTTGCGGTAGAGACTTTGGGTAGTTGGGGATCTGAGGCGAAGGTCCTTATAAAGGCGATAGGGCAAAGGCTGAACGAGGTGACCGGTGACTCCCGCTCCGGATCGTTCCTTGTGCAGAGGTTGGCCATTGCAATCCAGCGTGGAAACGCAGCGAGTGTAATGGGGACCTTTGCTCGAGGAGCGTTAAGGAGTGGGTTATTTTAGTTATTAGTTTTTTAGAATTTAAAATTTTATTTGTTTTAGTTTTGTGATATTAGGTTTTTTTTTACTATGAATTGATTATTTTTATATTTTTTATGAAATAATTTTATTACTGTAATTATTATTTAAAATTGTATTTTCTGTTTGTTAATTTCATGTAAAATTTGTATAATTTGATTTCTAAATGTAGTTAATGGATTTGTTTTATTTAATTTAATTTATAGAAATGTATTTAAACGTGTACTGAATAGATTTATCAATAAATTAATAAAATATAAGCGTTAACTTGGTTAACGCACTGTTCTATCTATTTCCCTATATAAATACTACAATAATATCAGACTATAGAATAAACCTAAATAATACAACTCTTTCAAATAAAAGCAGCTGCCACTTTAAAATCACCTGTAAGTACAAAACATAAAACACAAGAAAAGCTTTCATAAATCATTAATTACACTGAAATATGCCTTTGCGTGTGACAGTAACATACCTTCATTCCATAAAATCTCACACCATTAAATTCTCCGCACGGAACCTTTGGAATTATTCTTACTCACGTGTACCCAGACGTCGTATAAAATGTCCAATACTGTCACAACTTACATTGCGGAGACACGTACCATTATGGACCTTATCACATGAGCATAAAACTGAGAATATACTGGTTTTAAAGGACGACCAACCATCTATCATTTCTTGACGCGTGGAACGTCTGGCGGCCTGTTAATGTAATTTAAGTGGAAAAAGGAAGGCATGTGAGGAAATTATAAGTGCACTCTATTTACTTTTTGCTAACAGCATAGACGGAATAGCAGCGGTACGTGATATTTGTTAAAACTTTTATTGTAATGGCCACAATATTACGAATGTTGTGCGTCGTTCAACACTTGTAATTTTTTTGTTGCCTTGATTGAAATACAAGTTTCTCTCAAAATGGGTTAATGATGACATTGAAAAATTTGTGTTTAACAGACCATGATTTTTAATTTATTTAAATGTATATTTTATGTAATGTACAATAAAATGTAATGTGTTAAGCTATTTATAGGATATAGCTTTACAAATTTAAGTCAATTATTACGAGTATTGCACATTCAACAGCTTCAAATTACGATGATAAAATAAATTAATGGTCAATATTTTTTTGTTATGAAACAAAAGGTCGCAAAGCTTTTGAATAACACCTGGTTTTACATCTCTCACATGTACAAATAAAACAGTGATGTGATAAATTTGATAAATTGTGTAAATCAGAGCGCTTTATGTATCGTATAACGCGCCGTCCGTCGCGCGGGATAAAGTATTTATTACACATCACGCTTTGTAATTTCACAAACGTAATTTTATTTGTTACGTCAATTGTAAAATTGTGTGTTTTTTAAAGCCGATTGTATGTACAAAGCTAGTGTTGTTTATGAAATTGCAATCAAGCTAATCTTAGCTTATGAACGTGATGTGACCCATTATTATCATCATGCTTTATTAAACTATGTGCTAATTCCCGTTTCAATATTTTTTGCAATGATTTCATTAATTCCAAAAGTATTTCTTCCATGAACATTAAAATAAATTGTTATGATATATGTACATGACAGCTGCGGGTAAATTGAAGAAAAACAACATACTTAAAGTCACACGTCAAGCTTGACAGTGTAGCTATCGAAGTATGATACATTCCAAAGTATGTTGATGTTCATACGGAAATGTCTTCCAAACGCTGTATTATGTATAGACTACCAAGCTCAGAACAAACTGCTGGTACAATATTAAAGGGCGAGCGGACTTAGGCGCATTCGCGAGAGGCGTTATAAACAATGTAAAAGGCGATAAACGCGCCAATATCCCTGGAACGGATCCGAAGACAAATCGGAGCTCCGATAAAACGAGCCCAATATCGCCGCGCAAACAAACCCGGCCATTCCCGGATTTCATTTTATGGAACTTGCATGGATGAGAGCGGGATTATCTAAGTCTTAGACTTGTTAAATTCCTGTGTTATTGCGATTTTGTGATTTGAGTGAGAATTAAATTGTTTATTAAATAAGCTGGGCAGTGTGCTGGCCATATCAGAAACGGACAACCGTTGGGGTAAACTAGTTCTGGAGTTGATATCGCGTTTCAACAGGTAGGTATCCTAGTAAACGTAGTGTAGGATGAAAATGTTCTTGTATCGTCTTTTGAAAAACGACTTGTAACCTTAAAATACTGTTCTAAAATGAAAAAGAAACTTCGCGCAACTCTACCCGGCAAATAACATTAATTTAAACGTTAAATATACGTGTTGTGTTCCCCGCGTCTCCATTTGCGTGTACATTGCCGTTTTAATAAGTGTGTGTCGCGCGTGGTTCGCGCGCGAGCATCAATCATCCGCAAACGACGTAGCTGGAACGTTTCCTTGCGACGTACGACATGGTAACTGAACGCT
The DNA here is from genome assembly GCA_958496325.1 of Nomophila noctuella. Taxonomy (NCBI): domain Eukaryota; kingdom Metazoa; phylum Arthropoda; class Insecta; order Lepidoptera; family Crambidae; genus Nomophila; species Nomophila noctuella. Next base: position 306,411 of record OY292495.1, read on the forward strand.
TAGTGAAGGGTCGTGTGAGGAGGTGGGGTTAGGTTCAAGTTTCATTCTAATTTTGATTTTAGCAGTACGTATGCTGTATGTAGTGTCGGCCTAGAGAATTGTAGTAAGCCATTTTATCTTAAACTAGCGGGCGCCCGCGACTTCGTCCGCGTGGATTTCGATTACTTTATCACCTATTTTTCCCGCTAGGGGTGGAATTTCAAATAATCTTTAAAACGGGATGCTTACGACACATTATCTTTATGAACGCAAAGTCTCAGCCCGATCGGTAAAAAATAAATAAATATCTCTGGACATTATTCACACAGCGCCATCTAGCCCCAAACTAAGCATTAGCTTGTACTATGGGTGCTAGACAACGGATAAACATTACTTATATACTTTTTTTTTTTGTAAATATATACATATTATACATAGAAACACCCAGACCGACACAAACAGACATGTTCATGCACACAAATGTTTGTACCGTGCGGGGATCGAACCCGCGACCTTTGGTGTAATACCCGACTTCTCGACCATTACACCAAACGGCTCGGCAAAAAATGACAAAGTTCCGTTCTAACTTTCATCCCCTATTTGTCCCCCTTTGGGGGTTGGAATTTATCAATGTATTTTCTTAAGCGATGCCTACGTCATAGCTTTATGAATGCAAAGTCTCAGCCTGATCGGTTAAAATTACAATGTTTTGTACTCCCGTTCATCCCCTATTTTACCCCCTTGGGGTTGGAATTTATCAATCCCATTGATTAGGTGATGCCTACGTCATAGTAGCTTTATGAAAGCAAAGTCTCAGCTCAATCGGTTAAAAATTGACACAAGTTACATACTAACGTTCATCCCCTATTTTACCCCCTTGGGGGTTAGAATTTATAAATATGATTGTGATTGGCGATGTCTACGTCATAGTAGCTTTATGTATGCAAAATATCAGCCCGATAGGTTTAAAATTGACAAAGTTTCATACTACCGTTCATCCCCTTTTTTACCCCCTTAGGGGTTAAATTATTCAAAATCCTTTCTTAGCGGATGCCTACGTCATAACATCTACCTGCATACCAAATTTCAGCCAGATCTGTCCAGTGGTTTGGGCTGTGCGTTGATAGATCACTATGTAATCAGTCAGTCAGTCAGCAATCAGTCAGTCACCTTTGAGTTTTATAGATATAGACTAGCTCGGGGCGCCCGCTACGCGGTCGCGCCCAGAGCTAGGTCGCTCCGCGACGGGGCCGCTCCCGGGCTTCGCCCTCCGCGGCGCTCGGCCTTCGGCCTCGCCGTGGCTCGGCCTGCGGCCTCGCAAAATTACATGGCTGGCTTGGACCGTCCGTCAGCGGGTTCCTAGTCCTTTTTCGACGCCCTGAGAGCCATCAACTAAGACCTACTGATTTCACTTTATGCCGCTTCGGGCTGCGCCCTCGCGGCGCTCGGCCTTCGGCCTCGCAGATTTATTTGCTTTACTTTTCATTTTCAAAGCAAACTTTGTGTGATAATGTCATCAATATAACTAACCAATAACTCTATATTGCTCCAGTATGCAATTAAAAACGTTTGAAATATTTCACATTATTATTTAAAATCATGCAAGTAAACGCATAGCAGCTATGGCTTCTGTCACGGCTCCGGCGGGCTTATATTGCACTCTAGGGGTAGGGCAAACAAGACTACGTGGAGTCGGTTTTGGCAGCGATTCGTTTCTACAAACCTAACATACCTCAAATGCAGTCCTTACAGCGTTAACTTACTTCTCCAACAAGTATTTCATTACCACTAATCAGTTTTCAAACACTTGTAAAATTTCCATACTAAGTCACAGTACCGCGTGCCCCATATAAAGCTCGATCCAGTACAAAATGTATGGGGAAAATGGCAAACTGTTTTTTTAATTATTTCAAAGTTAAAAGTAGAATGAATAAAAATATGGCCAAAATGGAAACAAAAGACGAAATTTGACAGTTCCTCATACAAATTTTTGCCCAAAAGTTGATACTTCGAGTTTTGACATTTTCCCCTAGAACTCCAAAATTACCCTGAAAATGGGGTGAATTATTTTACCACATTGTAGATCAAGGTCTACACTACAATAAAGGTCATGCAATATTTTCCCCTATCACGCCTTTATCTAACCGAAAAATCAGTTTAAAATATTTCTCAACTAAAACTTTTCACAAAATGGCCGCTAGCCCGTCCGCCATCTTGGTTGGAATTTTTTTCGTATTTTTCCAAGAATTAAATCTAATTTACACAAATAACCGCATTTTCACATTTCCTCTTAGGCCAATGTTGACCCCTCCAGAGATCCTCAAAGACACCCCTTCCGAAAAAGTTTGAGCCGTCGTACCTCCCAGTGTTGCCAGACCACTTTGATCAAAATAGTCAAATGTCATTTAAGACCCTCCAATCTGCCACGCGGTGGAAATGAATTTATCGAAAAACCGTTATTTCTATTTTCGACGTTTTCGGGCCTCAGCTCAAAAACTACCAAAATCTTCCAAAATATTTTTTCACCTGGCAATACCTCATACCAAAACACATAAATGCCTAGTACATTCCAAACCTCCGTTTGGTTCACCAAGTGCCCGAAATTTCAAGTTGAAAGTTTGGAAAACGTGAAAATTTCACAAAATGGCCGCCAGCGCGTCAGCCATCTTGGTTTTCTGTCGTCCCGTATTTTTTCCATATACTACACTATATACCGGATCAAACTGCATTTTTACTCTTTTCCTCCGCCGCACCCAGTTGGCCAAACAGGTCTTGGTAGATGACCATGTCGAAAATTTTCTTTTACCCCTCACGCCTAGTGTTGCCAGGTGATTCTCAATTTTCTACCCTAACGTCATTGGGGACCCTGGATGCCACAATCGCTCATACTTAATTTCCCCCCAAATACCGTATTTCCATTCGACCCATTTTCGGGCCCCTCGGCCAAATCTACCAAAATCTACCAAAACATTTTTCCACGTGGCAATAGTTGGCACTTGTACAAACGTGGCCGCTATACAAGCCAACTCTGTCAGGTGTTGCCAAGGTCGCCAAAAACGGGTTTGAAAATTTCGAAAATTTTTACTTTTTACAAAATGGCCGCCCGCTCGTTCGCCATCTTGGATTTTTGACAGCGCGTATTTTTCCCAAATTCTGGACCATAGACAGCGTCGAACCTCATTTTTACTTTTTTTGTATTTTTTATACTTTGGGCCAGAGAGGTCCGAGAAGTCGACCATGTCTCGAAAAATTCAAAAAATCCTCACTGCCAGTGTTGCCAGCGTACAGAGATAAAACTACCAAAAGGTCAATAGACACCCTCTAGACTACGGATTCGTGGCCTCGATTTTCCCCTGAATCCAGTTTTTCGATTCGACCCTTTTTGGGCCCCTGGAGCAAAAACTACCAAAATCTGCCAAGATTTGTTTCCACCTGGTAATACTTGTTACTTGGACTCGCGATGCCGCCATACAACACATTCGCGTAGAGTGTTGCCAACTACCCGAAAAATCAACTTTAATTTTTTCGAAAATTTTTCATTTCACTAAATTGCTGCCCACGCGTCCGCCATCTTGAATTTTTGACAGCCAATTTTTTTACTAAAACTACATCATACACTTCGTCGAATACCGTTTCAATTTTTAACCCACGACGCACAGTGTTGCCACAGGAATTTTTCAAAGTCACCAAGTCCGAAAAATCGTTTTTTACCCGCTTCTCCCAGTGTTGCCAGATGATTTCAAAAAAAATACCCAAAGGTCCTTCACTACCAAAGGGGCCACCAAACTGCATACTCGGATTTCGGCCAGCTGTCAAAAAGTCATTTTCTACTAATTGGACCAAATGTCAAAAATCTACTATCAACGTGGTAAAAGGTTTTCACTTCTGGCAACACTCGGATAAATACTCTACCAAAACTGCCAAAAACCAAATCTATCCGATGTTGCCAACCACCAAAAAAATGGATTCAAAAAATTGTATAATTTTTGACACAGACGAAATTGTCTCTGCCGGGGCCGCCATCTTGAATTTTTGCATCTGGCAACACTGACCTGTAAATAGACTATATTTCTGACGAAACGCAAAAAACAGCAAAAAAATATCTCTGCCCAATCCAGAGGCACAGCCCCGCAAAAAGGGGTCGATTTTCCGATTTTCAAGCCAAGATGGCGGCGCCGCCATTTTGTTTTTCTGACATTTTTATTTTTAAACCTCAACCGTTTGCTAAAGACTATGACCCCTGAAAATTTGACAGCTCCAGAGGCTATGGCTTTGGAGATACGACCACCAACATGGCCGCCATCTTGGATTTTTGAAAAAAAAAAGAAAAATTTCCAGATTGATTGGCGATCCGAACAAAACTCCCATACATGTAAAGCGAGTCAAAAGCTGGCAACACTGCGAAAAAAGGCCCCGATGAATGAGTCAGTGAGTGGTAATCGAGCTTTATATATTATAGACTAGCTCGGGGCGCCCGCTTCGCGGTCGCGCCCAGAGCTAGGTCGCTCCGCGACGGGGCCGCTCCCGGGCTTCGCCCTCCGCGGCGCTCGGCCTTCGGCCTCGCCGTGGCTCGGCCTGCGGCCTCGCAAAATTACATGGCTGGCTTGGACCGTCCGTCAGCGGGTTCCTAGTCCTTTTTCGACGCCCTGAGAGCCATCAACTAAGACCTACTGATTCACTTTATGCCGCTTCGGGCTTCGCCCTCGCGGCGCTCGGCCTTCGGCCTCGCTGATTTTTTTACTTTAACACCTTTTCTTTTCTTTTTCAAAGCAAGCTTTGTATGAAAATGTCATCAATATAGCAAACCAATAACTCTATATTGCTCCAGTCTGCAATTAAAAACGTTTGAAATATTTCACATTATTTAAAATCATGCAAGTGAACGCATAGCAGCTATGGCTTCTGTCACGGCTCCGGGCTTATATTGCATTCTAGGGGTAGGGCAAACAAGACTGCGTGGAGTCGGTTTTGGCAGCGATTCGTTTCTACAAACCAAACATACCACAAACACAGTCCTAACAGACAATATTTCAGTACCACTAAACATTTTTCAAACACTTGAAAAATTTCCATACAAAGTCACAGTACCGCGTGCCCCATATAAAGCTCGATCCAGTACAAAATGTATGGGGAAAATCCAAAACTGTTTTTTCAATAATTTCAAAGTAACAAGTAAACTGAACAAAAATAGGTCCTAAATAGAAACAAAAGACGACGTTTGACAGGTCCTCATACAAGTTTTTGCCCGAAAGTTGATATTTCGAGTTTTGACATTTTCCTCTAGAACTCGAAAATTACCCTGAAAATGGGGTAAACTCTTTTACCAAATTGTAGATCAAGCCCTTCTTTACAATAAAGGTCATGTAACATTTTCCCCTACACCTTCTTCTTCTACCCGCAAAATTGGTTTAAAGTTTTCCTCAACTAAAACTTTTCACAAAATGGCCGCTAGCCCGTCCGCCATTTTAGTTGGAATTTTTTCCGTATTTTTCCTAGAATTAAATCTCATCTACACAAATAACCGCATTTTCACATTTCCTCTTAGGCTAATGTTGACCCCTCCAGAGATCCACAAAGACACCCCTTCCGAAAAAGTTTGAGCCGTCGTACCTCCCAGTGTTGCCAGACCACTTTGATCAAAATAGTCAAATGTCATTTTAGACCTTCCAATCTGCCACGCTTTGGGAATGAATTTTGCAAAAAACCGTTATTTCTATTTTCGACGTTTTCGGGCCACAGCTCAAAAACTACCAAAATCTTCCAAAATATTTTTTCACCTGGCAATACCTCACACCAAAACACACAAACGCTTAGTACATTCCAAACCTCCGTTTCGTTCACCAAGTGTCCGAAATTTCAAGTTGAAAGTTTTGAAAACGTAAAAATTTCACAAAATGGCCGCCAGCGCGTCCGCCATCTTAGTTTTCTGTCGTCCCGTATTTTTCCCATATACTACACTATATACCGGATCAAACTGCACTTTTACTTTTTTCCTCCGCCGCACCCAGTTGGCCAAACAGGTCTTGGTAGATGACCATGACGAAAATTTTCTTTTGCTCCTCACGCCCGGTGTTGCCAGGTGATTCTCAATTTTCTACCCTAACGTCACTGGGGACTCTAGATGCCACAATTGCTCATACTTAATTTTTCCCCAAATACCGTATTTCCATTCGACCCATTTTTGGGCCCCTCGGCCAAATCTACCAAAATCTACCAAGGTATTTTTCCACCTGGCAACAGTTGGCACTTGTACAAAGGTGGCCGCCATACAGTCCAAATCTGTCAGGTGTTGCCAAGGTCGTCAAAAACGGGTTTGAAAATTTCGTAAATTTTTACTTTTTACAAAATGGCCGCCCACTCTTCCGCCATCTTGGATTTTTGACAGCGCGTATTTTTCCCAAATTCTGGACCATAGACAGCGTCGAATGTAATTTTTACTTTTTTTGTATTTTTTATAGTATGGCCCCGAGAGGTCCGCGAAGTCGACCATGTCCCGAAAAATTCAAAAAATCCTCACTGCCAGTGTTGCCAGCGTAAAGAGACAAAACTACCAAAAGGTCAATAGACACCCTCCGGACTACAGATTCGTGGCCACGATTTTCCCCTGAATTCCGTATTTCGATTCGACCCTTTTTGGGCCCCTGGAGCGAAAACTACCAAAATCTACCAAGATTTTTTTCCACCTGGAAATACTTCGTACTAAAACTCGCGATGCCGCCATACAACACATTCGCGTAGAGTGTTGCCAACTACCTGAAAAAATAACTTTAATTTTTTCGAAAATTTTTCATTTCGCAAAATGGCCGCCTACGCGTCCGCCATCTTGGATTTTTGACAGCCAATTTTTTTACTAATACTACATCATACAATACGTCGAATGCCGTTCCAATTTTTAACCTACAACTCACAGTGTTGCCACAGGAATTTTCCAAAGTCACCAAGTCCGAAAAATCAAATTTTCCCCGCCACTCCCAGTGTTGCCAGATGATTTCAAAAAAAATACCCAAAGGCCCTTCACTACTAAAGTTGCCACCAAACTGCATACTCGGATTTCGGCCAGCTGTCAAAAAGTCATTTTCTACTAATTGGACCAAATGTCAAAAATCTACTACGAACGTGGTAGAAGGTTTTCCCTTCTGGCAACTCTCAGATAAATACTCCACCAAAACTGTAAAGAACCAAATCTGTCCAGTGTTGCCATCCACCAAAAAAATGTGTTCGAAAAATTGCAATATTTTTGACACAGACTAAATTCTCTCTGCCGGCGCCGCCATTTTGAATTTTTGCATCTAGCAACACTGGCATTAAAATTGACTATATTTCTGACCGAACACAAAAAACAGAAAAAAATTATCTCTGCCCAGTCCAGAGGCACGGCACCGCAAAAAGGGGTCGATTTTCTGATTTTCAAGCCAAGATGGCGGCGCCGCCATTTTGTTTTTTTGACATTTTACTTTTTTATCCCCAACCGATTGCCAAAGACTACGACCCCTGAAAATTTGACAGCTCCAGAGGTAATAGGTTTGGAGATGGCACCACCAACATGGCCGCCATCTTGGATTTTTGAAAAAAAAAAGAAAAATTTCCAGATTGATTGGCGATCCGAACAAAACTCCCATACATCGGTTTCGAGTCTGAAGCTGGCAACACTGCGAAAAAAGGCCCCGATGAATGAGTGAGTGAGTGGTAATCGAGCTTTATATATTATAGATAGATAGATATTATAGATAGACTAGCTCGGGGCGCCCGCTACGCGGTCGCGCCCAGAGCTAGGTCGCTCCGCGACGGGGCCGCTCCCGGGCTTCGCCCTCCGCGGCGCTCGGCCTTCGGCCTCGCCGTGGCTCGGCCTGCGGCCTCGCAAAATTACATGGCTGGCTTGGACCGTCCGTCAGCGGGTTCCTAGTCCTTTTTCGACGCCCTGAGAGCCATCAACTAAGACCTACTGATTTCACTTTATGCCGCTTCGGGCTGCGCCCTCGCGGCGCTCGGCCTTCGGCCTCGCAGATTTATTTGCTTTACTTTTCATTTTCAAAGCAAACTTTGTGTGATAATGTCATCAATATAACTAACCAATAACTCTATATTGCTCCAGTATGCAATTAAAAACGTTTGAAATATTTCACATTATTATTTAAAATCATGCAAGTAAACGCATAGCAGCTATGGCTTCTGTCACGGCTCCGGCGGGCTTATATTGCACTCTAGGGGTAGGGCAAACAAGACTACGTGGAGTCGGTTTTGGCAGCGATTCGTTTCTACAAACCTAACATACCTCAAATGCAGTCCTTACAGCGTTAACTTACTTCTCCAACAAGTATTTCATTACCACTAATCAGTTTTCAAACACTTGTAAAATTTCCATACTAAGTCACAGTACCGCGTGCCCCATATAAAGCTCGATCCAGTACAAAATGTATGGGGAAAATGGCAAACTGTTTTTTTAATTATTTCAAAGTTAAAAGTAGAATGAATAAAAATATGGCCAAAATGGAAACAAAAGACGAAATTTGACAGTTCCTCATACAAATTTTTGCCCAAAAGTTGATACTTCGAGTTTTGACATTTTCCCCTAGAACTCCAAAATTACCCTGAAAATGGGGTGAATTATTTTACCACATTGTAGATCAAGGTCTACACTACAATAAAGGTCATGCAATATTTTCCCCTATCACGCCTTTATCTAACCGAAAAATCAGTTTAAAATATTTCTCAACTAAAACTTTTCACAAAATGGCCGCTAGCCCGTCCGCCATCTTGGTTGGAATTTTTTTCGTATTTTTCCAAGAATTAAATCTAATTTACACAAATAACCGCATTTTCACATTTCCTCTTAGGCCAATGTTGACCCCTCCAGAGATCCTCAAAGACACCCCTTCCGAAAAAGTTTGAGCCGTCGTACCTCCCAGTGTTGCCAGACCACTTTGATCAAAATAGTCAAATGTCATTTAAGACCCTCCAATCTGCCACGCGGTGGAAATGAATTTATCGAAAAACCGTTATTTCTATTTTCGACGTTTTCGGGCCTCAGCTCAAAAACTACCAAAATCTTCCAAAATATTTTTTCACCTGGCAATACCTCATACCAAAACACATAAATGCCTAGTACATTCCAAACCTCCGTTTGGTTCACCAAGTGCCCGAAATTTCAAGTTGAAAGTTTGGAAAACGTGAAAATTTCACAAAATGGCCGCCAGCGCGTCAGCCATCTTGGTTTTCTGTCGTCCCGTATTTTTTCCATATACTACACTATATACCGGATCAAACTGCATTTTTACTCTTTTCCTCCGCCGCACCCAGTTGGCCAAACAGGTCTTGGTAGATGACCATGTCGAAAATTTTCTTTTACCCCTCACGCCTAGTGTTGCCAGGTGATTCTCAATTTTCTACCCTAACGTCATTGGGGACCCTGGATGCCACAATCGCTCATACTTAATTTCCCCCCAAATACCGTATTTCCATTCGACCCATTTTCGGGCCCCTCGGCCAAATCTACCAAAATCTACCAAAACATTTTTCCACGTGGCAATAGTTGGCACTTGTACAAACGTGGCCGCTATACAAGCCAACTCTGTCAGGTGTTGCCAAGGTCGCCAAAAACGGGTTTGAAAATTTCGAAAATTTTTACTTTTTACAAAATGGCCGCCCGCTCGTTCGCCATCTTGGATTTTTGACAGCGCGTATTTTTCCCAAATTCTGGACCATAGACAGCGTCGAACCTCATTTTTACTTTTTTTGTATTTTTTATACTTTGGGCCAGAGAGGTCCGAGAAGTCGACCATGTCTCGAAAAATTCAAAAAATCCTCACTGCCAGTGTTGCCAGCGTACAGAGATAAAACTACCAAAAGGTCAATAGACACCCTCTAGACTACGGATTCGTGGCCTCGATTTTCCCCTGAATCCAGTTTTTCGATTCGACCCTTTTTGGGCCCCTGGAGCAAAAACTACCAAAATCTGCCAAGATTTGTTTCCACCTGGTAATACTTGTTACTTGGACTCGCGATGCCGCCATACAACACATTCGCGTAGAGTGTTGCCAACTACCCGAAAAATCAACTTTAATTTTTTCGAAAATTTTTCATTTCACTAAATTGCTGCCCACGCGTCCGCCATCTTGAATTTTTGACAGCCAATTTTTTTACTAAAACTACATCATACACTTCGTCGAATACCGTTTCAATTTTTAACCCACGACGCACAGTGTTGCCACAGGAATTTTTCAAAGTCACCAAGTCCGAAAAATCGTTTTTTACCCGCTTCTCCCAGTGTTGCCAGATGATTTCAAAAAAAATACCCAAAGGTCCTTCACTACCAAAGGGGCCACCAAACTGCATACTCGGATTTCGGCCAGCTGTCAAAAAGTCATTTTCTACTAATTGGACCAAATGTCAAAAATCTACTATCAACGTGGTAAAAGGTTTTCACTTCTGGCAACACTCGGATAAATACTCTACCAAAACTGCCAAAAACCAAATCTATCCGATGTTGCCAACCACCAAAAAAATGGATTCAAAAAATTGTATAATTTTTGACACAGACGAAATTGTCTCTGCCGGGGCCGCCATCTTGAATTTTTGCATCTGGCAACACTGACCTGTAAATAGACTATATTTCTGACGAAACGCAAAAAACAGCAAAAAAATATCTCTGCCCAATCCAGAGGCACAGCCCCGCAAAAAGGGGTCGATTTTCCGATTTTCAAGCCAAGATGGCGGCGCCGCCATTTTGTTTTTCTGACATTTTTATTTTTAAACCTCAACCGTTTGCTAAAGACTATGACCCCTGAAAATTTGACAGCTCCAGAGGCTATGGCTTTGGAGATACGACCACCAACATGGCCGCCATCTTGGATTTTTGAAAAAAAAAAGAAAAATTTCCAGATTGATTGGCGATCCGAACAAAACTCCCATACATGTAAAGCGAGTCAAAAGCTGGCAACACTGCGAAAAAAGGCCCCGATGAATGAGTCAGTGAGTGGTAATCGAGCTTTATATATTATAGACTAGCTCGGGGCGCCCGCTTCGCGGTCGCGCCCAGAGCTAGGTCGCTCCGCGACGGGGCCGCTCCCGGGCTTCGCCCTCCGCGGCGCTCGGCCTTCGGCCTCGCCGTGGCTCGGCCTGCGGCCTCGCAAAATTACATGGCTGGCTTGGACCGTCCGTCAGCGGGTTCCTAGTCCTTTTTCGACGCCCTGAGAGCCATCAACTAAGACCTACTGATTCACTTTATGCCGCTTCGGGCTTCGCCCTCGCGGCGCTCGGCCTTCGGCCTCGCTGATTTTTTTACTTTAACACCTTTTCTTTTCTTTTTCAAAGCAAGCTTTGTATGAAAATGTCATCAATATAGCAAACCAATAACTCTATATTGCTCCAGTCTGCAATTAAAAACGTTTGAAATATTTCACATTATTTAAAATCATGCAAGTGAACGCATAGCAGCTATGGCTTCTGTCACGGCTCCGGGCTTATATTGCATTCTAGGGGTAGGGCAAACAAGACTGCGTGGAGTCGGTTTTGGCAGCGATTCGTTTCTACAAACCAAACATACCACAAACACAGTCCTAACAGACAATATTTCAGTACCACTAAACATTTTTCAAACACTTGAAAAATTTCCATACAAAGTCACAGTACCGCGTGCCCCATATAAAGCTCGATCCAGTACAAAATGTATGGGGAAAATCCAAAACTGTTTTTTCAATAATTTCAAAGTAACAAGTAAACTGAACAAAAATAGGTCCTAAATAGAAACAAAAGACGACGTTTGACAGGTCCTCATACAAGTTTTTGCCCGAAAGTTGATATTTCGAGTTTTGACATTTTCCTCTAGAACTCGAAAATTACCCTGAAAATGGGGTAAACTCTTTTACCAAATTGTAGATCAAGCCCTTCTTTACAATAAAGGTCATGTAACATTTTCCCCTACACCTTCTTCTTCTACCCGCAAAATTGGTTTAAAGTTTTCCTCAACTAAAACTTTTCACAAAATGGCCGCTAGCCCGTCCGCCATTTTAGTTGGAATTTTTTCCGTATTTTTCCTAGAATTAAATCTCATCTACACAAATAACCGCATTTTCACATTTCCTCTTAGGCTAATGTTGACCCCTCCAGAGATCCACAAAGACACCCCTTCCGAAAAAGTTTGAGCCGTCGTACCTCCCAGTGTTGCCAGACCACTTTGATCAAAATAGTCAAATGTCATTTTAGACCTTCCAATCTGCCACGCTTTGGGAATGAATTTTGCAAAAAACCGTTATTTCTATTTTCGACGTTTTCGGGCCACAGCTCAAAAACTACCAAAATCTTCCAAAATATTTTTTCACCTGGCAATACCTCACACCAAAACACACAAACGCTTAGTACATTCCAAACCTCCGTTTCGTTCACCAAGTGTCCGAAATTTCAAGTTGAAAGTTTTGAAAACGTAAAAATTTCACAAAATGGCCGCCAGCGCGTCCGCCATCTTAGTTTTCTGTCGTCCCGTATTTTTCCCATATACTACACTATATACCGGATCAAACTGCACTTTTACTTTTTTCCTCCGCCGCACCCAGTTGGCCAAACAGGTCTTGGTAGATGACCATGACGAAAATTTTCTTTTGCTCCTCACGCCCGGTGTTGCCAGGTGATTCTCAATTTTCTACCCTAACGTCACTGGGGACTCTAGATGCCACAATTGCTCATACTTAATTTTTCCCCAAATACCGTATTTCCATTCGACCCATTTTTGGGCCCCTCGGCCAAATCTACCAAAATCTACCAAGGTATTTTTCCACCTGGCAACAGTTGGCACTTGTACAAAGGTGGCCGCCATACAGTCCAAATCTGTCAGGTGTTGCCAAGGTCGTCAAAAACGGGTTTGAAAATTTCGTAAATTTTTACTTTTTACAAAATGGCCGCCCACTCTTCCGCCATCTTGGATTTTTGACAGCGCGTATTTTTCCCAAATTCTGGACCATAGACAGCGTCGAATGTAATTTTTACTTTTTTTGTATTTTTTATAGTATGGCCCCGAGAGGTCCGCGAAGTCGACCATGTCCCGAAAAATTCAAAAAATCCTCACTGCCAGTGTTGCCAGCGTAAAGAGACAAAACTACCAAAAGGTCAATAGACACCCTCCGGACTACAGATTCGTGGCCACGATTTTCCCCTGAATTCCGTATTTCGATTCGACCCTTTTTGGGCCCCTGGAGCGAAAACTACCAAAATCTACCAAGATTTTTTTCCACCTGGAAATACTTCGTACTAAAACTCGCGATGCCGCCATACAACACATTCGCGTAGAGTGTTGCCAACTACCTGAAAAAATAACTTTAATTTTTTCGAAAATTTTTCATTTCGCAAAATGGCCGCCTACGCGTCCGCCATCTTGGATTTTTGACAGCCAATTTTTTTACTAATACTACATCATACAATACGTCGAATGCCGTTCCAATTTTTAACCTACAACTCACAGTGTTGCCACAGGAATTTTCCAAAGTCACCAAGTCCGAAAAATCAAATTTTCCCCGCCACTCCCAGTGTTGCCAGATGATTTCAAAAAAAATACCCAAAGGCCCTTCACTACTAAAGTTGCCACCAAACTGCATACTCGGATTTCGGCCAGCTGTCAAAAAGTCATTTTCTACTAATTGGACCAAATGTCAAAAATCTACTACGAACGTGGTAGAAGGTTTTCCCTTCTGGCAACTCTCAGATAAATACTCCACCAAAACTGTAAAGAACCAAATCTGTCCAGTGTTGCCATCCACCAAAAAAATGTGTTCGAAAAATTGCAATATTTTTGACACAGACTAAATTCTCTCTGCCGGCGCCGCCATTTTGAATTTTTGCATCTAGCAACACTGGCATTAAAATTGACTATATTTCTGACCGAACACAAAAAACAGAAAAAAATTATCTCTGCCCAGTCCAGAGGCACGGCACCGCAAAAAGGGGTCGATTTTCTGATTTTCAAGCCAAGATGGCGGCGCCGCCATTTTGTTTTTTTGACATTTTACTTTTTTATCCCCAACCGATTGCCAAAGACTACGACCCCTGAAAATTTGACAGCTCCAGAGGTAATAGGTTTGGAGATGGCACCACCAACATGGCCGCCATCTTGGATTTTTGAAAAAAAAAAGAAAAATTTCCAGATTGATTGGCGATCCGAACAAAACTCCCATACATCGGTTTCGAGTCTGAAGCTGGCAACACTGCGAAAAAAGGCCCCGATGAATGAGTGAGTGAGTGGTAATCGAGCTTTATATATTATAGACTAGCTCGGGGCGCCCGCTACGCGGTCGCGCCCAGAGCTAGGTCGCTCCGCGACGGGGCCGCTCCCGGGCTTCGCCCTCCGCGGCGCTCGGCCTTCGGCCTCGCCGTGGCTCGGCCTGCGGCCTCGCAAAATTACATGGCTGGCTTGGACCGTCCGTCAGCGGGTTCCTAGTCCTTTTTCGACGCCCTGAGAGCCATCAACTAAGACCTACTGATTGACTTTATGCCGCTTCGGGCTTCGCCCTCGCGGCGCTCGGCCTTCGGCCTCGCAGATATTTTTTAATATTTTCTTCAACACCTTAACTTTTCATTTTTAGTGCAAATTTTGTATGATAATGTCATCAATATAACTAACCATATATAATAACTCTATATTGCTCCAGTCTGCAATGAAAAACGTTTGAAATATTTCACATTATTATTTAAAATCATGCAAGTAAACGCATAGCAGCTATGGCTTCTGTCACGGCTCCGGCGCTACGGGGCTCCGGCGGTCCCACGCGAACTTTTCGTCGCAGATGGTTTACGCTCTTCACCGCAACTTCGGCTTGTTGGCCGGCTCTGCCGGCCAGCCTCAGTCGCGGCGACGAGCTTCCAAACCACCTGCTCCTTAACTCGCGGGCCGCCTCGCCCCTCCGCGCCTACGCGGGCTTATATTGCACTCTAGGGGTAGGGCAAACAAGACTACGTGGAGTCGGTTTTGGCAGCGATTCGTTTCTACAAACCAAACATACCTCAAATGCAGTCCTTACAGCGTTAACTTACTTCTCCAACAAGTATTTCAGTACCACTAAACAGTTTTCAAACACTTGTAAAATTTCCATACAAAGTCACAGTACCGCGTGTCCCATATAAAGCTCGATCCAGTACAAAATGTATGGGAAAAATCGAAAACAATTTTTTTTATTATTTCAAAGTTAAAAGTAGAATGAATAAAAATATGGCCAAAATGTAAATAAAAGACGACATTTGACAGTTCCTTATACAATTTTTGGCCCAAAAATTGATATTTTGAGTTTTGACATTTTCCCCTAGAACTCGAAAATTACCCTAAAAAATGGGTAAATTATTCTACCACATTGTAGATCAAAGTCCATTCCACAGTAAAGGTCATGCAACATTTTCCCCTATCACGCCTTTATCTACCCGAAAAATCAGTTTAAAATATTTCTCAACTAAAACTTTTCACAAAATGGCCGCCAGTCCGTCCGCCATCTTTGTTGGAATTTTTTTCGTATTTTTCCTAAAATTAAATCTAATCTACACAAATAACCGCATTTTCACATTTCCTCTTAGGCCAATGTTAACCCCTCCAGAGATCCTCAAAGACACCCCTTCCGAAAAAGTTTGAGCCGCCGTACCTCCCAGTGTTGCCAGACCACTTTGATCAAAATAGTCAAATGTCATTTAAGACCCTCCAATCTGCCACGCCGTGGAAATGAATTTTGCGAAAAACCGTTATTTCTATTTTCGACGTTTTCGGGCCACAGCTCAAAAACTACCAAAATCATCTAAATTTTTTTTTCACCTGGCAATACCTCATACCAAAACACACAAACGTCTAGTACATTCCAAACCTCCGTTTGATTCACCAAGTGCCCGAAATTTCAAGTTGAAAGTTTTGAAAACGTGAAAATTTCACAAAATGGCCGCCAGCGCGTCCGCCATCTTGGTTTTCTGTCGTCCCGTATTTTTCCTATATACTACATTATATACCGGATCAAATTGCATTTTTACTTTTTTCCTCCGCCGCACCCAGTTGGCCAAACAGGTCTTGGTAGATGACCATGTCGAAAATTTTCTTTTACCCCTCAAGCCCGGTGTTGCCAGGTGATTCTCAATTTTCTACCCTAACGTCATTGGGGACCTTGGATGCCACAATCGCTCGTATTAATTTTTTTTCCAAATACCGTATTTCCATTCGACCTATTTTTGGGACCCTCGTCAAAATCTACCAAAATCTACTAAAACATTTTTCCACCTGGCAATAGTTGGCACTTGTACGAACGTGGCCGCTATACAGCCCGACTCTGTCAGGTGTTGCCAAGCTCGTCAAAAACGGGTTTGAAAATTCCGAAATTTTTTACTTTTCACGAAACGGCCGCCCGCTCGTCCGCAATCTTGGATTTTTGACAGCCCGCATTTTTCCCATAATCTGGACCATAGACAGCGGCGAACCTCATTTTTACTTTTTTTCTTAATATCATAGTATGGGCCAGAGAGGTCCGGAAAGAAGACCATGTCCCAAAAAATTCAAAAAATCACCACTGCCAGTGTTGCCAGCGTACAGAGATAAAACTACCAAAAGGTCAATAGACACCCTCTAGACTACGGATTTATGGCCTCGATTTTTCGCTGAATTCAGTATTTCGATTCGACCCATTTTGGGCCCCTGGAGCAAAAACTACCAAAAACTACCAAGATGTTTTTCCACTTGGCAATACTGGACATTGAGACTGGCAAAGCTGCCATACAACACATTCGCGTAGAGTGTTGCCAACTACCCGAAAAATCAATTTCAATTTTTTCGAAATTTTTTTATTTCACAAAATGGCCGCCTACGCGTCCGCCATCTTGGATTTTTGACAGCCAATTTTTTTGCTAAAACTACATCATATACCACGACGAATACCGTTTCAATGTCCAACCAACAACGCCCAGTGTTGCCACAGGAATTTTTCAAAGTCACCAAGTCCGAAAAAACGATTTTTCCCCGCCGCTCCCAGTGTTGCCAGATGATTTCAAAAAAAATACCCAAAGGTCCTTCACTACCAAAGTTGCCACCAAACTGCATACTCGGATTTCGGCCAGCTGTCAAAAAGTCATTTTCTACTAATTGGACCAAATGTCAAAAATCTACTACGAACGTGGTAGAATGTTTTCCCTTCTGGCAACTCTCAGATAAATTCTCCACCAAAAGTGTAAAGAACCGAATCTGTCCAGTGTTGCCATCCACCAAAAAAATGGATTCAAAAAATTGCAAAATTTTTGACACCGACGAAATTGTCTCTGCCGGCGCCGCCATTTTGAATTTTTGCACCTGGCAACACTAAGATGAAAATTGACTATATTTGTAAGCAATAAGAAAAAAAAACAAAAAATTATCTCTGCCCCGTCCAGAGACACAGCCCCGCAAAAAGAGGTCGATTTTCCGATTTTCAAGCCAAGATGGCGGCGCCGCCATTTTGTTTTTCTGACATTTTTCTTTTTAAACCCCAACCGTTTGCTAAAGACTATGACCCCTGAAAATTTGACAGCTCCAGAGGCTATGGCTTTGGAGATACGACCACCAACATGGCCGCCATCTTGGATTTTTGAAAAAAAAAAGAAAAATTTCCAGATTGATTGGCGACCCGAACAAAACTCCCATACATTGTTTTCGAGTCTGAAGCTGGCAACACTGCGAAAAAAGGCCCCGATGAGTCAGTGAGTCAGTGGTAATCGAGCTTTATATATTATAGATAGAAGATAGAAGATAGAAGATAGATAGATAATAAATAAAAAGTATTGATTGATTGATTGATTGATTTTATCCTATGAGGGTCAAGAGAGTGATAGAAAAGTAACAAGGACGCTGAACTGAAGGTTTCAGATTTTTTCCATTTGATATTTTATTGGTGACCCATTGGCAAGCTTACCCCTTGAGATTTTAGACTTTCGCGTTGCATTACTATAATGGTATTTATTAACGGGACTAATTTAATTGATATGGGACCGAATCACTGGATGGAGTTACATGAGCCGAAAATCCTCTCCACTGAACGCCATTTCCATTCTAGGATGGTACGGGAGGCGATTGAAATATAGAAGTACAAGAATTTCAACAGGGATGATGGGTTTAAATTAGCTTCAGCGTGGAATCCAGTGATTAGCAGATGTCAACCGCGTTTTTCATCGTCTAAAATGAACCCTGATACTGTCAGTGTTGTGTGCCGTGAAAGTGTAGGTGACAATATAATAAATGACAATTTGGGGGTAGAGGAAGAACATTCTTCACCGCGCCCGAGCAGACGACGCCCCGCATCACCAGTCCGCTTGCGACCACGGTTGCTGTAACGCAGCCGAAGCGTCAAGCAGTAAGTAGTATATATGTACTACATACATCAAATCGCGTTTAGTCCCGTTAATAAATATCATTAAAGCTTTCCCCTTTTTCCTGAGGTTTCGCGAGACAAACGTGAAACACTCACTTTCCTTTTTACGTTCTCCTGTCAAAGTGATCATCACTTTTCATTTACAAAATATTCTATACACAATTCAATGCATTAAATTAAATATGTGCCCTACGCTCGGGGGTAACAAAGTCAGTGATGTCGAAATTGGGCATTTGCAATTAACAGCTGTAATTATGGCCCATTTCACGCGATTCCTCGCTTAGTTCAATACACGACATATAAAAGTCTGTAATATGGTTGTGCTTTCCTATCAACGGTAGTATAGTCATTGTCATCTCAGAATCACAGAGAGACAAGTGTTTGTGGGCTCGGTGTCGTGGCAGCGAAGGCAAACATTCAAACAATGTTGGTGAATGTGTTCAATTCCTCAGACAATGTTGACTCGATGACCCAATGTGGGAGATGCATGGTGTTTCACTCAGAAACGGGTGTAACGTGTGTCAAGGCAAAAGAGAGCTGCACTATGTGTTTAGTAATACGTAAAATTATGTTTATGATAAGTAATTGCTTTCGTGGAGTAATTATTATTTTATGAAAAAAAAAACAATATTTTCTTGATGATCCCACTATGGTTATCACACCTGAATCAAATTTTATCGGTTTTACTTTTTTTTTATTAAGGAACAAGTGATAACAAACAGTGATATTATAATAAACTTGTAAGTATTGTGAAAGATATTAAATCTATTTATTACATTTTAGTTCGCTTGATAACCATGATATTATAAAAAAATTACAGCTATGTAACACCTCGTCTCTTATCTTTTAGTAGAAAGTCTTTACAAGCAAGCCATGCATAAAAAATTAAAAAGTCAATTTCTAAATTAAAGGCAACAATTTTTTACCTTGTCCCCTAAAAATGCCATACACGCATGACATTAGAATGATCTACACGTTCGTCGCGTAATTAACTGTATTCAACTACCCTCATGATTTGTAAGACTGCGCCGGTTAATTGCGACAGTATTTCAACGCCGCCTCCTTCCGCCGTTTAGACTTAAGTAATGAATAGTTTCCCCCGAGCTAGGTATATCACATCATTATGAACTTAATGTGCCTTTGTTTAAACTCATTTTTAACGGGAGCTTATTATTTTTGTTATATTTTTATCCAATTGGTAACGTTTGTTTATAAGACCTTTAAGAGTCCAAAGATACATTGAATCCACAAATATGATTTTGACTGTTTCTCTTTAAGGCGCCCAGGGTAAACCGTTTTGCTTTTTGGGTTTTGAGTAAGAAATATAATATGGTTCGTTTATTCAAACCAATATTTATTTTCATTTGTTGTCTATAAAACGTGCTTCTGATATAACGACAACTGTCTTTTTGTCGAAGATCTTTAACAAACAATACTGTTTCCCTTTTTCTTGTCTCGTATTTTCTTTTGACGACAAACAAAATATGGCTATCTCAAAAAAACATTCTCATATTCGTTTATTTCTGTAGGCAATGTTAAGGCGTATGGTGGTTCAATTAAACGTCCCCAAACGAGTACAAACCAGCGCTGTAGCGGCAACTCGTTAAATTGTCACGGTCCGACGAGACGAGGTGAAGCAAATCGATTGCCAATGCCGAGCCTCAAACGAGGACACTCACGAGACTTTGTCACTCACAAAAACGTCTCAGTCTCTGCTAAAAATAAATAAACAAATATCTCATAACGTCACATTTATTGGATCTGACTCCATGGTGAAAGCTTAAGCACGTGTGTTGTAGATACCAGTAGCAACAGTGGTATAAAATTGATACCTATAAATATAGAAGACCACAGTGAAATGGCACTTTGTAACTGTTGTGCTATGTTATTTTATGATACCTCTGGTGTAGAGTATTTTCATGGGCGGCGGTGATTGCTTTCCATCAGGCTACACGCAAGCTCGTTTGCCTGTTTCTTTAAACACACGAACACAAATTCCTTATGGACGAACATCCAGCCCACTCACAAACAGGCATGTTTGTAAAGTTCAGGGATCAAATGTAAAATGAGTAAGAGTTACCTTCTCATTCATTTCACCAAAGTGGTCGTCAATATTGTTTAATATTCCACAAACGTAAAAGCTTTGTTGATTTTTATATCGGTTAACTTAGTCCGAGTTTGGATTCGGAGAAAAATAAAATTATTAACGCCTGACTGATTTGCTTTGAAATGTAAATACTTTTACATGGCCTTGCAAATTCAATTTCATCTGTTTCTTAAATATAAAGTGCTTGTATTGGTAGTTAGATCCATTAATCTTATATTAATAAAGTACTTAATTTTTAAAATTACTTTCCTTCAACGTAACTGAAAGTTTTGTAATGTATGTATTAATATTTTTTACATTTATGTACTTTGTATCAAACTTAAAATGTGTAATTTGATTATTAAGATTTACCGTTGCTGTTTAAAAGAGTTCTCAAACAATGACATTGACTAAAGCTATTCATAATACGATCGACTCATTCTTTAGTCAATTCTTTGTGACACCATATCTGGTAAAATCCCTTTTTTCTATCATGGAACTTTCCGCAGCCTAGATTGACTTCTATTTTTGTTTATTTGATAAAGATACCCCGTTGAAAGAAGAAGGATAAATATCTTCTACTACGCGAATTCTTATTACGTCTGGAACCAATATAAACAACTTTGAAGAGTAAATGATGTAGGGTTTCTAAAAATCTTCCAAATAATATTAACGGTGTTGGAACATGATAGAAATACTACTTTCGTTATATTCAATGTACCAACTTACCAATTTACTAATAATACATTCTGTGCTGTAACCTGGCTTATGGATGCTTAGTGGAGAAATTATTGTGGCACAAAGGCAAACATTGCTCCCAGTTTACTACGGCTTACACCTGAAGATCTATATTTGTTTGCTAACTGGAGCATTAATTTACCTTTGTGTGTGCAAAATAAGACTGAATTTGTGCGTAATATCGTTACTAGGTTACCTATAAGCTATAAAAACCAATTCAAATCTAACAAAAGACCGTGTTCGAGTAAATTGTCTATTATTTTCTCATCATGTCCATTGTTTTTCTATTTGATAATAAATGTTATTTTTCTGTGAGCTATGTCACCTAGCCTTTCGGGGATTTGATTTACATAATGTACGTCTTTTAATGTAGTCAACGAAAAGCTTAATAATTTATACATATTTAACAAGTACCACATAATAAAATGATATACATTCAGAAAAGTATATGATCACTTTCGGCCTCCTTAGTTTACTAAAGTTCTTTAGAAAATATGTCAAATAAACGAAGGAAACTAATTGTGTTAATAATCCTGCGAGCAAAGTTACCGCAGTTTGAAGAGCATTACTCCCTGGTTGAGGATTCGACAAATGTTTGAACAAGCCCAGTTTAATGCGGCGCGATTTAGTTGCAACAACAAAGTTCCCCTGTGTGTAGTTTGATTGGTTCCCGTGCGGTACAGTCAACCGAATGTTTTGAAGTTATACGACATTTTCACTAAAGTTGGCAATTTTATTAAAATATATATTTTTTTAAATAAATATTTCGCAACATCACATACATTGATCTGACCCCGTGTTAAGTACCTTAAGCACTTGTGTTACAGACATCAGAATCAACAATGGTATTAAATAGATACATATAACACCCAGATCAGGACAAACAGACATGTTCATGCACACAAATGTTTGTCCTGTGCGGGGATCGAACCCGCGACCTGTTGCGTAATAGGCAACATATTGACCATTACACCAAGCGGGTCGTCTTACTTGTAACTATTCTAGATGATGCTATGCGTTTATGATTTATTTTTTGTACTGGAAATAATATGGCAGAATTACTTGTTGTAAGGTTCCTAATTTTGGGTTTTAATATTTCTTTTTCATTACAATATCGTACGTTTTTATGCCTAGCAGTATCTAAGAAACCTATGAAGAAATAGATAAAGACTAATCAGTTTATATTCAATATTGAAACAAGAACAATTTTCACGTGTGGATAAACATATTTCAAAGGTCATAAAGTGAATCCATTTCAAACATTTAGACAGCTGCGAAGCTGACTGTACTGCGTTCACGTCGTTCCGCCATTGTTCAAGTCGGGTGTCAAGTGAGCTCAAGTAATCAAAGGTATTACTTCAACTTTGATGTGTTGCCGAAGCCTGATAGTTAAGCTGTATTAAATTGCCACGACCTATGTAGGTCAATCATATGTATGTTGATTCGTGATGAATTTATTATTGCCCTTAAATAACTCGTATTTTCATACCTTGATAAAGTTTGGTATTAGAATTTTATTAGAGATTTGGAAACTAGTTAACTACCTATATATATTTTTACTAAAAGTTTCTAGGCTCAGAGAAAACATTGTGCTAACGAACCTTTATTACCCAATTCCCCGTGTGAGTAGGTACTTTAGTGGTACTCTGAAGCGTTTGTAAGTCCAAATTCCTTATTTAATTACTTCTAATTCCGAGTAAGGAGAACGTTCTATTTTTTTTTCCTTTAACTAAGACGACTGATTTATTAGAGAAATTCTTAATCCAACAAAAATGTCAATTAAAAAGAAGCAATTCGATGCATTTTTGTTTGTAAAAAGAGCGTCGTACTTTTAAAGGCTGATTTTTTGTACAAGTCAGACACAATTGTGGCTCTTTATTCGAGTCTAGCCCTAGGAAAGGCCTATGTCGTCCAGCACTGGGCTGCGATAGGCTGATGATGATGATTCGAGTCGGTCTACTTACGCCACAGTCGAGCACCTGATCGCTGTTCTTGCCCTGATGTTTGCGACATTACAGCTGTGCCAATTACTAATTTACATCATCATCGTCCTCCTGCCCTTATCCCACACTATGCGGGGTCGGCGCTACATGTCTTAATAAATAAATAAATAATAAATGCCTTGGACTAACACACCAATTGTCTAGCCCCAAACTAAGCTCGAAGCTTGTACTATGGAAGCTAGGGAACGGATAGACATTCTTAAATACTTTTATAAACATCCATGACTCGAGTACAAATGCCGATGTTCATCACACAAACATTTGCCCCTAGCGGGATTCGAACCCGCGACCCTTGATTTTGTAGCCAGGGTCTCTAGCCACTCGACTAACGGGCCTGTCAATATTCTTATTCTTCTACTCACTCCTTACTACTAATTTGCATATTAGTAAAATATCCAATGTTGAGTAACTGAAGAACATTATGAACAGACAATACTCCCACTTAGTAAATAACCAGTCCCGGTACAATTACAATAGTGTTGAACATGTTCCCGTGTCCCTGTCGAGCTGCGGTCATCACGCGTCGAGTGCAGGTTCTTCCCGCCTGCATTTTGCGTTGCATTTGAACTGCATAAGGTCTCACGTTGCGGTGTTTTGGTGAATGGCATAAAATGCTTGGTGTTAACTGAAAATGAGATAGACATATAGTTGATTAATTTAGTAAATATATTGTTTTTAATGTTCAATGATTACGAATTTACCTTCATCTATCTAATTTAAATTTTTTATCAAAGAAAAATTTATCTGATCTCAGACCGGGTTTGAACCAGGCACCTCTTGCAATCCGGTCAAGCGCTCTAACCAATAAAGCTACCGAGAACCTTACGGCACCTAAAGAGTTGTTTCTTGTTAAATATTAATAAAAATGAATATGAAGGTAATAATACTAAGCATGTTAAATGCTGTAAGTAAATATACAAAGTTACTAATATAGATTAAAACTTATTCTTTATCAAGTCGACTGAATTTAAGTATCACAGAACAAAACTGCCATTTTAAGTAAGGCCACTAATTAGCTCGAATACCAGATTCAATAAATTCTTTTGAATAATTTAGTTTCAAAATATTATGAACTTTCTTGAATTTTCAACCTTCATTTAAACTTAAGGTTGAAATTAATTATTCTCAATAAATTACAAGATCAACTTGGTTTACATTGTCAATCAATCCGAAAACGATTTTATTTGATTTCATTACAAATTGCTCAATTAAAACAATTTCAATTTATAGAAGCCGATTGCTAGTTAAGGTTGAGAAACTTTCAATCAATTTATACACCAATTGATTGATTCCATGTTTCATTGAATTGGTGAATTTGTAATCTTCAGTTGAACCTAATGAATCGTATTCATCTCATGATGTCTGCCCATTACCTCGTGTCCTATGAATTGAAATGCTGCCAGTCTTGAAATATAAGGACCTCATACGAAATAGGTACTAACTACTTCTTACTAAATCGTGTAATGACGTGTGAGACCTAACACTTCCTTTGCGCAAATATGATAATCAAAACTAGATGATAATAAAAAGTCAAAAAACACTTATACAGTACGTTTCTAAAAAAAAAATACCAAAAAATATAGGTATTTTAATATGTTATTCAGTCGATTTTAATACACAAGGTGCTCAAGAAATTACGGTGCCGCATAAAATACCTTTTATCAAAGTCTTGAAATATTTCCGAGCGTGTTAAGCCGGCACCTTTGACGCTTAATATACTCATAAAATATTTCTGCATCATTTCACTTCAGGAATAAAGCGTGCGTGCAAAAGAAAAATCATAACAGTTCTCAAAGCTATTACAAGTCTAACAGCTAGGCTGCCTTGCGAATTCCGAAGCAAATTGAAATAAACGAGCTCTTTCATTCCGGCTGTGAGTGTATCAGTTAAGAAAAACTCACCGTGCATGTGGTGAAGAGTTTTCTTTTACCAGGCAAGTACTTCGACTGTAAAAGGCCCACTTATATTTATTATAGTTGTTAATTCTGTCGCGTGCTTCTCTACTACTAGCACTGTTTTCTAGCTACATGCTGGTGAGTAAGGTCGCCAGAGCTCCGTTGGAGAGGGTATGGGGTCTTAAAGGGAGGCAACGCATCTGTGACCCTTGTGCGGTTGTGGATGTCCATGGGCAGCGCACTTACCATCAGGTGCCTCCCTATAACATAAAAAAACATGTTGTCTTATTTTCTTCTAGCATAAGTTTAAAATTTTTTGATAATCGAAATAAATAAAATATTTTTATTTGCATAACACACCCAGATAATACACAAAAATGTAGGTCTTCTTTTTTTATTTCAATTTACTCATGCATCGAAACCCCTCGGATAATATTTTTTATCAATAATATAAAAGTCGTGACTACAATAATAATATTAAAATATCTCTTGAGGTTCTTGAAATTAGTCTAAAGTGTAGCAACGTGGGACATCGCTCCTGTGACGTCACTACACTAGACGATTCCACACACATCCAACAATTTAGTGATTATTTATTTTAATTCACAGAAAATCCACAAATTTTTAAGGTAATAAAGAAAAATTTAAAAACATATTCAGAAACGCACGATCTCCAAAGGACGACTCAAAGCAGTAGTTGCACTAAAAGTTAAATCACAAAATGGACGACGCGGATTCACAAAATGGAATGCCCTAGAAAAAGAAGAAACATTACAAGTCCGAGTGCTGGCCAGCAGATCCAGCAAATTGAATTAAACTGGCGTTTCATCCCTACTACCATAATCGTATCAGTTAAGAAAAACTCTCTCTCTGCATGTGATAAAGAGTCTTCTCGGCCGGCGCTAAAAAATTCAATCCGGAATCACCGCGCCCAGTGAGGACGCTAAATTTTATTTAACAGCCAAGCTTAAAGAAATTCTGGGCTGTCGTCTTGTTTATCCGAGATAAAAGGCGCGGTGGTGCAAGTTAGGAGATTTCAGATATAAATATGACTTCGTGAAAAAGAAGTTTAGGGGTTACTAGGCATTCGCTACCTAGTTAGTATGTAAGTGCTCTTATGTGGAACAGTTTGACATATCGATGCCTAACGGCCAAAAAGGCCTAACCGCCATTTACCAAACTTTACAGGAGAGAGGATTAAAGATGAAAAATTTCGAAAAAAAATCATAAGTTGCCGGGTTTTGCTTCCTAAGATTCCAAATTTTAGGTGTAAATGTAAAATATATTTCTCTACAAGATGTATTCATTAAAGTATTAAAAATCATTCATTTAAGAGTGTTTTTTGTCGCTTGAGCCCAAATGGATTTATTTTTTTACAGCAAAAATGTCGTAACCGCCTTAACCAAAAAATTTCATGTTAGCCAGAAGCGACTGAAGTGCATCTGTATTTTTATTAAAATTGCTTAACCGACATTAAGCCAACATAAGAAGTGATTGACGAAAAAGTATTAGTGTTAGCGAAATACTAAAAACACAGGGTGTCGCAGATAACCTGTACCAGCGAAAGTCTGCGACCAGACACACCAATACCCATAAATTGGATCATGTATTTTGGGAGAAAAATGGGATAAGCGCCACAATTAATAGAAATATGTGATAGGGCAAATAATCCTAAGCGCCATATCTTATGTTTGTAATTCGCGGCCCGAAAGTACTAAGCGACATTTTTGTTATTTATTGTTTTTAAGGCAAATTGTCTAAGTAACTATTTTAAAATATTATATTTTCTAACCACCAGAATGAAAAAAACCCTAAAATATTGGGCGCTTAGGACGTAAAATTAAGGCTTGGAGCCTTAATTTACCAACCGCATAACCGACAAAAACTACGAGCTAGAGTGACGAAACCTAGATAGAACGACGGAGAAAAAAAAGGCGATTCCAATGATATATATAAGTCGATTTCGCAAAAAATGTCGCTTAGGCCATTTTGGCCGTTAGGCATCGATATGTACTTTAAAGTAATACTATGTTCTTGCGCACTACGTAGTTTTCACTCTCTTCATATTAGAAAAACAAAATTAAACTAATTCCATAGTAATGAACAAGGAGCCTTAATAAACAGTGTAAAAGGTAGGTTATTCTAATAATTCCACCTCTCTTTGATAAAACATAAATAATGTAAACAATTTCACGTTTGTGAATTTAATACCAGCAAAAGATATTTCATAATTATTTCGCCTTTCGTCCGTTCCTTCCACCGCTGCGCTGCTCCCTTGTATTAAGCCATAAATTAATTTCTTCTTCATCCCCCGAACGGGACTCCCATAATGAGGTATCCCGGCAATATTTACACATATTTCTTACAGGACCTCGGGACAGGCGCAAAGATTTCCCAGATTCGCGATGAAATTCATGCAGATCTCTTTAATCCTATTTCACAGCGGACCCCTAGTTCATTTACAAACGGCACAGATAAGCCTCGGTTCAGATTTTCGGCCTCCCTTTTTCTGTTTTCTTTGGTAACGACGCCTGATATTATCTGTTATTTCATTGATTCTTCGCAATTGGCCGTGCGCCCTGAGCCTTATTACTCGACTTGCCGCTAATGAGATCTCCTTTTCTTTTAACGTCTTTGTCAGCTTAAAAAATATTGCGTTTTGCAAATGAAAACAAAGGCCTGTTGATCTCGGGCGGGGCTGGCAGAGTTCGTGAGTGATTGATACCGAGCACAAATGAAACGCACCGTTTCTCGGGTCGGCTGGTTTCTCATAGCCGTGTTTTCATGTCAAACAATGAATCTATTATTGTGATGGATGAAATGCATTACACATTAATTATTTCGGCAAAATTTAGGTGAGGACGGTGTTAAATGAGCTTTTTAATAAGAGTAGGAGAACAGTCAAAGTCATCATTTCTTTGACACTGGTGCCAATTAATCAGAACACATGAATATTAATCCCGTTGTCAGAAAATAATCTTAATACTAACGTGATATTCTAAAGCAAAAACAAAAGGCTTAACTAAAGCGTTCCTTGTACCACATTTAAAATTTATCGTTTCAACATTCGCTTCATAAAGCAACCCTTCGAAAGGCGTTAATTTTATTTAAGCCATAACAATAAATCAGTCCACTCGTCATGCGAAAATCCATCATCGTTTCATACATTTAACATCTGTTTCCGTGCCACTGGCCACTGCAAAGAACATTATTTCCAACTCAAGCGCGGGTTTCCACTCGAGAGATAAAATAAATAATTTTCGAGGCGTGATAGAAAAGACTGATGTCAATAATTTATTATTTTCGTTTCCTTTTAAAGCGATGCCATTAACGTTCCGTTGAGTGCTTCTTTCCCGAGCTCGAATTTTCCACTTGTAAAGGGAATTTTCTAGAACAAACTCACTTGCCGTGGACTTCTAAATTTTATCTTGCATTAAGTAAATCGAGCTCTTTACGAATGGAGCTTATCATATTTCTTTGCCGATGCGCGATGGAGATAAATGTGTGCCTGACGCGCTAACCTCGGTCTTTCCTTTTGATTCCGACAAAGTAATCAGAGTTTTAAAGAGATCTTGAGTCAAAAGTATTTTTAATTCCTGGATTCTTTTCGTTTTTAGTAGGCTCATTAGTAGGCTTCATAATTTTGGGGCTAAAAATTACAAGATTGAAAATCTTAACTAAAGCTTAAGCCACACGCATCGATATATTATTCGTTACCTACTAAATATTTTGATTAAATACTAAACGTCCGACACTTATAATTTAAACTGTGTACTTACAGTAATTAAACCAAACTCGAAGGCCTACCTCAGTATTTGAGCACGTACGATACATCTGTTTGTAATAAGTCAAAGTAAATGTAACATATGTTTACACGTAATATTTACTTTGAACCGTTTGTTTTCAAAGTTAAATAAAATAAGTAATACCACGCCGGGTAATGTTGTCCTAAATACACAGAAATCTCTTTAAAATAATTAATTACAAATGAGCTTCTTCTTCGTAGAAATCTCTAACATTTCTCTTTATTTTAAACTCTGAAAATAAGTAAATTGTTCCACTCTCAATGAGAAATTACTCTTGCACGTTAGTAAAGTCTTTAGGGAATGTTACGAGGAAAATCCGTAACACTTCCACATGAATAAATGTCAAGGCGAATTCAATTAGGCAATTGCATGGATAATGTACTTATTTCTGACATTTAATACTGAAAAATCTGATTTTATAAAAATAATTATTAAAGCTTTGCAGAATATAGTAAGAAAAAAAACTAAAAGTCCAAGAAAAACGACGTGGAACTGACTGCTTATAAAGAGACTTGTTTTTGTAGACAGTTGTTTTTTATACCATAATGTTATATCAAAGCATGTACCGCTCAAAGTCTGACTGATGATTGAAGGTTCAAAGGTGAGGCTGTTAAGATATCGAGTGGCACACAACTCGCACACACCGGTCTTTCCTCTGTGAAATGTCTTATGCTATGCGATGAAAAGGAGAAAAAGGTTCTAATGAGGGGTCGACAATGGCTGTCGAGTTCCGGCAAAGGCTTCACGACGTCACTGTAGTGATTCTTATAAAACGACGATTACCGTTCAAGCGTGCGTATTGTACTAACCCAGGCCCGCCAGGCTGGTAGTGCGGAGGACCATTATCTCCGGGACTTTTTGTCCATTCCGCGTCCCTTTTTTGCGCCGTCCCATGTAAGACAGATAGCGAATGGGTAATAATTGGTGCCCAAACCTTTTTTGTTGGCGAGCCTTTGGATTTTAATGCGATTTCGGTCCTTTAACCCTGGTGATTTCATTTTTCGGGTCATTAGTCTGTTCGGGTCGGTTTTCATGTTGTACGTGTTCATTTTTTTAATTGGAACGTATAAAACAATGATATACGCCCGATGAGAGCGCCTCTTTGCCCGGTTACACGGTTTCTGCACGGCTATACCTTTGTAATGAAGTTGTGGGTGGAGAGATTTACTGTTTCGTACCGAAATCCATTTTATTTTTAGCTGATTTTTCTTTTTTAGCAGCGTGTGATTACCAAGGAATTTTGATAATGCAAAGTTCTGACAGGGCTTGTTTTTTAATTGAAGTCTTGTTTATAAATTGGATTAGGTTTATTGTCTGAGAATTTATAGGCGCTTTTTGTTCTTTTGGCTGAATAATTTCTCATTAAAAAGTTCCGAGAATTTGTGTGAACTCTCGTATACCGTGAATTAGATATTTTCTGAATAATATGGTTTACTTCCAAATTGAATAAGAGATAAGAGGCTCTTGATGACTTGACGGCAAACGACTATTGCAGACTATTTATCATGTCCCCAACAATAGGCTGTTAAACTGAAGTAGTATACAAAACTCTTCAAGGCCCAGGTGTTTTCACATAGGACATTATGTAAGTATTACGTATACACAGGTAACTGTATCGTCGCTCTAATAGGATGTTAGTACCGTGCAGTGACGCTGGGGACAAAGGCGTCGTATGCTAGGTATACTAAACAGGGAAAAAAGGGTGGTGATGGGATAATTATTGTGGATTTCGTATCCTCGTCTACAAAGGAAGAATACTTGAAGTCCATCAGAGAGTATAATAAAACTAATAAAGAAGACAAGTTGAACTCTAACCATCTACATATTGATGGACCTAAACGACAAATATTCGTTTCTGAGGCACTCACAGCGAAATCCAGACGATTATTCTACTTAACAAGGGAGTATTCAAAAGGAAATAAATTTGCTAGCTGCTGGACCAGCTACGGGAAAGTTTTCTTACGACTAAAAGAAGGACAACCTCCTATTCTTATCAGCAACGAGCAAGATTTAAAACGTCTTGGTATTACTGCATGACTATTATGTGTTGTACTTTTGGTAAATAACCTTAATTGTCTTTTTTTGTTTCTTATGATATTAATAATCAGTATCAAACTTACTTTTGGTCTAGAATCAGCCTACACATACAATTATACTATAACAAACACATCTAAAGATTCTCTATTCACACAAAGTTACATTTATTTACAAAACAATATCAACACTCCTACACTCCTTTACTGCAATTTTTACCTATCATTCGTGTTCTTACAAAATCACGCATACTTTA
Organism: Nomophila noctuella; assembly: GCA_958496325.1. Taxonomy (NCBI): domain Eukaryota; kingdom Metazoa; phylum Arthropoda; class Insecta; order Lepidoptera; family Crambidae; genus Nomophila; species Nomophila noctuella. The sequence continues at coordinate 337,552 of OY292495.1, forward strand.
TTCACTTACATACTAATTTGTACAGCCATCAAATTAAACTAGCTAATAAATTAGCCTTAAAACGACTACTCAACAACTCAAAATCAATACAGCATTTTGCGGTGCTTCTTATTTCTGGACATGTTGGACGTAATGTTAAAGATGGATGACTTAGATAATCTTAGTAATGACCTGGACACCCTCACCCTCGCGGAATGTGATACTTGTGACATAGAACAGTCAGAAAAATTACTAAAAAAAGAGCATTCCACACTAAAATTATTCATACAGAACATCCGTAGTATTAAACATAATTTTAGCCAACTGCAAACTATACTGCAAAGTTCTGGCGTTGACTGGGATCTCCTTATTCTAACGGAGTGTTGGCTTAAAGGATATCAGTATATACCTCCTCTAAATGGCTACAGCTATTGGAGTACTTCGAATAATCACACGCAAAATGAAGGGATAGTGGTTTATTATAAAACAGACTTTTCTTTAACAATATCAGAGCCAAACATCTTGGATGCAAATTGCCTAATAATAAAAATTAACCATAGTATAGTAATATTGGCTATTTATCGTCCTCCTGCCGAAAAAGATACCACAAGATTTCTCGACAGTCTAGATAATCACCTAAAAAAACTGAGTTCTTTCAAATCTATTATTCTTACTGGTGACATAAATATTGATATCTCCAATAAAACTACAGATTCGAGAGCTCAAAATTATTTGGACTTACTTGCTAGTCACGGTATGCTATCAGCCCATAATTTACCGACTCGTATCAACACTTGCCTCGACCATGTTATACTCAAAACGAAATTGCCAGCCAAATGTCTTGTAGCTCATACGACCTTAACCGATCACTATAGCGTACTACTAAGCTTAGAACTCCAAACTCAAAAATTAATTGATAAAAGAATTATTAAACGCGTTGATTACTCTTCTCTCGACTTAGCTTTTGCGCAGGCAAACCTTGATTTTATATTGAATTTAACAGACGTAAATGAAGCCACCAATTGTCTCGTAAAAATTATAAATGATATGCTTAATAGCTGTACCAAGAATATTGTTGCCCCAAGACGTAGACGGATCATTAATCCCTGGATCACAAAGGGTATGCTAAAATGTATTAAAAATCGTGACAGATTACATATAAAATCAAAAAAAGAACCAAATAATTACATCCTTAAAATCACATATACCAGATATCGAAACTACACTAACACACTTATTAAGAAGGCAAAAAAAGAATATGAGAGCACACAATTAAAGGAAGCACAGGGAAATACAAAAAAACTCTGGAAGGTGATTAGGGAAATAACATTCACGTGCAAACAAAAAACTACACCTATAGAGCTTCTTGATGTCTCTAATAAGTTTGACTCGGCTAATGCGGTAAACGAATACTTCGTAAGCGTTGGGAAAACATTAGCGGAAAACATTATGGCTAAAGTGGGAGGGGATGCACAAGTTGTCACTGCATCTCGCAACCTACACCAAACAGATTCCCTTGGTATGATAGAAACGGACAACCACGAGGTTAACAGAATCATACTTAGTTTAAAAAAAGATTGTGCTGTTGGGCTTGACAACATATCTAATAATCTAATTAAAAGATATGCTGACCTCTTAACTCCTATTCTGGCTCACATTTGCAACTTGGCTTTGAATACTGGTGTCTTTCCCGAGCTATTTAAATCAGCACTAATCCATCCTATTCACAAAAATGGAGACAGAAGTCGTGTCGATAATTATCGCCCAATATCTATATTGCCTTCCTTCTCTAAGATACTAGAAAAAATAGTAAATTCTAGATTGGTTGGTTACTTGGAATCCAAAAAGCTGATAGCTCCATCCCAATACGGTTTCCGTAAAAAGAAATCTACGGATCACGCAGTTCATGAGCTGAGCGAATTCATAGTATCAAATCTGGACGACAATAAAAAGGTAATTGGAATATTCTTGGACCTGGCTAAAGCATTTGACACGGTTTCTGTCCCATTATTACTAAATAAACTACAACAACTTGGGGTTCGGGGGGGACAGCTGGATTTTTTTGCCAGCTATCTCTCCAACCGTACACAGCGGGTTAAAATTGGCGATACGTACAGCGGGGATCTTCCCATCTCGTATGGAGTCCCCCAAGGAAGTGTTCTAGGTCCAACACTTTTTTTGGCTTTTATAAATGATCTTTGTCAAATGGATCTTAAAAATGGGAAGGTCATCGCGTTCGCCGATGACACGGCACTAATCTTCACGGGAGACTCATGGGATGAGGTCTACAGATTTGCGCAGTTGGGATTTGACAGGGTTTGCAGATGGTTTGCTGCAAATCTTCTTACTCTCAATGCTGACAAAACCAAATACATACCATTCTCCATCAAAAATATTAATCGCCCAAATGATACCCAATACCATATTGTTGCTCACTCATGCTCACCACTCAGACTAGGTTGTTCTTGCCCCAAACTACAATGCACTGATCAAATAAAATATCTGGGTGTCATTATTGACAAAAATCTCAACTTTAAAGCTCACATAGATGTATTGGCATTGAGAGTCAGAAAATTGATATACATCTTTAAAAACCTGCGACACGTAGCAGACAATAAAATACTGAAACAAACGTATGAGTCACTATGTCAATCAGTTTTGTCATATTGTATTTCAACTTGGGGTGGAGCATCTAAATCACATATTATCACACTGGAAAGGGCACAAAGGACGATATTAAAAGTGAGCAACTTTCTTCCTTTTTTCTATCCAACAGTAGATCTTTATCAAAGATGTAAAGTGCTTACTGTAAGACAGCTGTTTATACTGCATAATGTATTAAAAACTCACTCTCAATTGCAGTATGACCGTTTACAACTCCAAAACAAACGTCGAAAGGACAAAGTTTGTCAGAGTAAGACTTCTCGAACCTGTTTTGCTCAAAAATTCATTGGCTTCCTAGGGCCACTGCTGTACAATCGCATTAATCGAAGTTCAGAAATATATCACTTAACACAAAATAGATGTAGGAAAGTAGTCACTAATTGGCTTCAAAACTTGTCTTATTCCGAAACGGAAGACCTACTAACAACTATGAAATGATAACTTAAAGGCTGTACAAACAAATAATATTTATGCACACACTAACTCTCTCTCACACACACACACACACACACACACACACACACACACACACACACACACACACATTTATTATTATTATATTAGCCCATACCGTTCCACAACACACACAACATATAATGTAATAAATTTAATTTATTTAGAGTCAATACATGTAATAAAATTAGTAAAAGGTATTGTACTTCCCAATTGTTCCATAACTGTATAAATCTACTTGTTAAACGAGAGCCTGGTGATCTGTATGACAGGTTTACAAGCCTAGTTCAGACACCAGTCTCGGGAAAGGATTATATTTTTATCTTGTATAACTATACAATTGTTCATTTATATGCACTATGTAACCTTTTTACGAGAAAATAAACGATTTTTATTATTATTATTATTATTATTATGTTATAACAGGGGAGAAGCGGCCCCATTACTGAACCCTGAGGTAGTCTTTTTAATGAACGGTATTGCTTTAAGTTGGCTCCTTTGACTTTCGTTTAATGGTGTTATGTTAAAAAAAGTAAAAGCTACGCATATCTGACACGCATTACAATGACATACTATTTTATTAAATCTGAAGAGTTTGTTTGTTTGAACGTGCTAATTTCAGAATCGTTTAAATTGAAAATTATATGTTTGTTTTGGATAGCCCATTTGTTGAGGAAGGATTTAAGCTATAATATAACACTATGTGGGCGGAAACCGAAATCCACACGGACGGAGACCCGGGCGACCGCTAGTTATACGATAAAATGATACAAAGGATATTAGAAAAACATTTCATAATACATCTATGAGAGAGGGGGCAAAAGCAACAGTTTTATGAAGACCCTAAAATAGTTTGAGATCTTAAATCTCTTGCAAAATATAAGCTTTAGGTATTCAGCAAAATATTGGTTGTAGCCCAACTCGTTTTAACAGGCAATTAATAATTATACAACAAGGCTTTTCCATTCCACTTAAAACCTATGCACGGTAACAAAGAACGATAGCAAACATAGTTTTACTTAGTAACAACTTAATATTAAGCACACCAGACACAACGGTAAGTTAGAAACTGTACTTAAAACTGTTCAGTTAACTAAGTAAACAAACTAAGTTGAACAAACAATGCGGTGTTCGCGGCTAACGATTGCTGCAGGTGGTTCCGTGCGAGCGAGACGGGTGTATTCAACTATAAAGAGTTTTACTCAGGTTCTCAAACTAGAGTTGTTGGAGAATATGTAGTTTAAGAATCTGTTGCTTGAAAATAAGCCACTATATTGGCCGCCCAAGACTCCGTCTGCGTGGATTTCTGGTTCTGCAAACAAAGTGTTTTAATATAGCTTAAAGCCTTCTTCGTCAAAAAAGCTATCAAACAAAAAAAAAATTAAAAGGTATACTAGTAGGTTATGTGATTAACGCGTTCAAACAAACAAACACATTCTTAGCTTTATTGTATTTGTAAATATAGTATAGTATGATGATGATGATAAAAGATAGTATGTACCTAGATAGGCAATAAGACATACTTTTTGTGTTTTTAGGCTTGTCTTTTTCAAAACCCGAATACTTACTTGATAAACGTACGATATTTAATTTATTTCCCACGGTTTATTTTTTGTTATTTAATTTATTAAATGAAAATTTTAATAAAGCGCAATTTGATAATTATTTAAGATCCTCGTTAAATCTAAACTGAAATAGATTTGAGGTAACCATTCTGGTCTCACAAGAAGATGCATGCTTGTTTCATAAAATACGACAAAGGATACATCGTGTAACGTAACAAGTAGTTAGGGTCGCATTACTGGGCCTTGAGTTACTCCTAATGAACGCTGCAAGAGTTACTGCTCCAGTTTGCAACAAACTGCATTTGTAAACCGACGCTACTACGAGTGTGTAATAGCACTAGCAAGAGCACATACTTACCAGAAAAGTAATCTGCAATTTTGATTTAAAAAAATGGTTTTTCTTCTATAAATTGAAAAAGTCCTAATTTTGGCATTTTCATTTCTTTAAGTTGTAGATATTATGTTATTATCGTATACGCTTCAGGTCACCATCAAAAACTATAGTTTTTGATGGTGCTTTGTATCTTTTCATTTTTTAAGACCTGAAGCGTATCAATGACTTGTTTGATACTAAAAAAACTTATGCTAACAATTTAATGGCAAAAAATTGGACTAAAATACACTTTAATTGCTGCATAAATTAAATTTATATTTAAATATATTTTACCACGGGGGTCAGACATATTAAAATAAACAAGTGTTACGATTGAACATCCGATTAAAAATTGAAACCATAATATAATTATTACATTTTGCAACCACTTTGAGAAATACTGTTCTCACTGGCTAGTATATGCTTTCCTAGCAATGGGTGTGACAAAGGAGACATCGTGTGAGGTAACGAGGAGAAGCGGCCCCATTACCGAGCCTTGAGGTGCTCTCTTAATGAACGCTACAAGTTTGAGTGTCGTCCCCAACTTACTGCAGTTATTAACGTGCCCGGCCCGACTGCGAAGTGCGTGTTATATAGACGTAAAGAGAAGTGTCGTATGTATCCCGAGCATACTATGTGCAAAATCAGTCGAACCTCTGATTTAAAACTAAAACACTTACCACTTTTTTGACAAACCGCTTGGTGTAGTGGTCAAGAAGTTGACTATTAGGCCAAGAAGTCGCGGGTTCAATTCTCGCACTGGACAAATATGTCTGTTTGTCCTGGCCTGGGTGTTATATATATCTATTCAAATATAGTTGTATACCACTGTTGATTCTGATATCTGTAACACAAAATCTTAAGCTACTTAACACGGAGTCACATCAATGAATGTGATGTTGTGAGACATATTTTGAGATATTAACTTGGTGCAATACTAGTCTCCCAGGGCAGTGTATACGGGCTTCTTGCAGAGGGTGCGACAAAGGAGACAACGTGTGAGGTAACGAGGAGAAGCGGCCCCATTACCGAGCCTTGAGGTGCTCTCTTAATGAACGCTACAAGTTTGAGTGTCGTCCCCAACTTACTGCAGTTATTAACGTGCCCGGCCCGACTGCGGAGTGCGTTTAATATTGACGGATAGGAGCGTAGATATTATCCACATAACAGTTTAAATAATCACGCAGGTATATAATTCATTTATTAGACCCTTGCGGTGAGTGCGAAAGACTTAAAAAATTGAATTAAACTTAATTTGAATTGTTTATGACAATCAATTCTTGTTTTTATAGTTTTAAATACATATTTTTATAATATTATCTACCAAACGCTTATTTTGTACCGAACACATTATGTTTACTCAAATCCGTAGTAATGTTCAATTTTGCATGTTTATTTTCCATCAGCTATGCAGCTAAAACTCTCAAAAACCGAATTTCTAAATTGACTTTCCAATGTTATATAACTTCAAAAATACTATCCCTTAACAATATCGTTTAAATTTACCAACTGACTTTACCTCTATATCTTCATCCCCGATCTGAGAGTGGACGCTTTTTATGGCCCAAAGTGAGTTTATTTTAGGAAGAAAAAGGGCTAACCGAATAAAGATAAACACTGTCCGTAACCGCTGCCGCCCGAAGATAGTGCGAGGAAATCTTTCATATTTAATTTTTACCCTCAATTTCTGGAGATTACGCGGAGACGAACTTTCTTTTCTGTTATCAAGATTTTAGTATCTATAAAACCGTAGTGACCTCTAGATTTTGAGAATAAAAATGAATAATAATAATGCTTTTCTTTGATTAGGGTTGTGGCGCAGTGGGTCACGCGACCGTAGTCCGATTATCGCTATTTAGCTATATTCTTAATAATACATTTGGATGGGTGTCACAAAATTTATTATTATGTTGAGTTGCTATGGAAAGACAAACCAAAGACATTTCCTTTGGTTCCGCATCATTTAACATTTTAACACACCAAGCCAGACTTAAGATGCGTGCTTAGTGGGTCACGCCCGTTCTCCTTATTCACCTACATTTTTATAAGGGACATTATGACTGAAGCAAAACAGGAATGATCAAATTTCGGATAAAATAAATCGCTGCTGAAGGACAAGAAATAAAAACGTGTTGCGGTTGCCAAGAGACAATTGCGACGACTTCGAGGCGACTATAATCTATCGCTGGCAACCTTCCGAACGAAGTGTAGGACCGTGTTAGAAGTATTAAGTTTAGTTGCCGTGATTTCAAAGACACGGGCGAAGTTTTCTCTCCGTTGGCTGGTGACATCGCCAATTTGTAGATATAAAGTAATAAACTGCAAGGAGAAGTTCAAGCCAGCCATAAAACTGTTGGTTTAACACGGTTTCACAAATTGATGTTACTGTATAAAATCGTCTTCTTGGCATTTCAATTCAACAATCAATGTGATTTTTAATGCGAAATGGATTTCTGTAAAATTGCAGTTTTTGTATTAGAAAACGCAAATCTTGATTTAGGAACACTTAATCATCAAAGACATTCCAAGTAATTCTCCTTTAAAACATCCGTTTAGATTTCCCGGAAATCTGTTATTATTAATCATCCTTCAATTAAACTGCAATAAATTCATCAATCCGAGCGATAGCCGACCCGAGGATCGAGACAAACAATTCATAGTGGGATTACGAAGCTCACTCGAAACGGTTTAATCGCGCGCCCTTCAAACTAATGGTGGTCCCCTCTTGAGGCACCTACAGATACGCTGGTTGTAATCTGGCCGGAGATTAGGAGCCGAGGGTCGTTGAACGGGCGGCCTCTTCTCATGTCACAACTGGCTCGGAAAATTGCGCGGCCGAGAGCCGTGTGTTATATAATTGACGGTGATTAATTACGCACCGTTGGTAAGCCTGTTTTCTTTTGAGTTATTTGACTCTTTTGAATTGCGGATACGGTGGTACCTGGAAAGAGATGTAAAGGTTTTCAACATAACTGTTTTTTTTCTTTCGTTTGTAGGCTGTTTAATGCCACTAGACGAGTGCTGTGTTATGTAAGCTATCGTTACCTGCTCTCAAATATATTAGATCACGAACCAAAAACCTGTTAATCAAAACTCAAGCAATGTTTGTATGACTAGATTTTATCATAACCAGGACCCGGAAAACAAACGGAATGCTTTATTTAACCTTTCAGTATTTTCTCGTTACATGGCAACTTTTATCCCCACATTATGCGGCAAAGTTGACACAAATATGAAGTTATAAATAAACAGCAGATTTCTTTCGTCTAGCAAATATTGACTTAAAAATAACCAGGGCGGCGTGTCAGTCGCCGTAAGTTTGCTCCTGGATAATGTCAAGAAACAACATGGTATTTGTTTAGGACTGTCGCTCCTTTTCCTGGTTTATGGTACTACCAATACTTGAGAAAATATTACACATGAAAAAATACTATGAAATACTATGAAAAAGGTTAGTTCAACCTTGACTGAAAGTAATGAAGCCATATTGTGCAAAAAGATAAGTAGAATAAAATATAAGCAGGCTTCAAACTAGGTGTAATTTAGGTAATACTTGACAATAGTATATAGAACTAAACACAAAGTTTGTAAGGTATGTAAGTCAAACCAAAGGGGTTTAATGATTTTTTTAGCCGTCTTTTCTACATTCATCCTCAATCGGTGATCAAAGTAAATGAAATCTGCGTAGTCATAATTTAGTTAAACATCAGTCTCTACATCCTTTAAAATATATATAAATAAATTCATGAAGTCAATTCACGCCATTACATTCCTTCGCATCAAAATAATCGAAGCTCATTCGTCAAATTAGGGCGTCGTCGTCGGTAACATTGAAATTCATGCTAAGCTGAGGACATTTTACAAGGCTCATTCCAACAACGACGCCCTGCGCCTCGTCTCCGGGGCCTTGTTTGACAAATAGAGGTAGCGTGCAACGAATTTGGCTTCAAAAAAATCCCAAAACGAGGTTCACGGAACCTATACGTTACACCAATTCGACTTGACCCTCCCCGCCCCTCCCACAGGCAAGATAAGACTCGACACGGCGGAATCACTGCCTTTCCGAACAGGTCACGAATCACTGGTGGTGATATCCGACTGCAATAAAGAAAATTGCGAACATTTCGTATACGGAATCGGAGGAATGAGCATCTTTATGGGCCCGATAATGTTATGGGCAGGTAATGCGCTGTTTCGAATGTACAAAACGGTCGGTTCATTGTTTTACGATGTCTTCGCGAGCCGATGCCGAAACGCGAAGCGATCGCTGACAGGGCAACGATACATTGATGTAAATTGATCTGACTTATTGACTGCTCAATACAAACATTCGATCAAGTAATTCATAAATTATTCAGAAATAATATTTTGAAGTATTATTTCAGTTTATGTAATATTAAATATTTATCTAAAATATGTAGCAATTTATCTAAGGCCAACAAGATTTATCCTGAATTTGTGTATTTACAGAATAAAAATTATTATTTTGATCTTCTCAATAAACCCTGATTTCTTACCGCCGCTTAGTAACGGGAAAAAAGGTTAATAAATTCCTTTTCTTCGTAGTATCTCTTATGTGATGTTACCAACAAGCTTAATTAATATTCAATTTATCATAACATTTGTCGATGACCAGTACTGTGAACAATTCCGAATATAATTGTTCACTATATACCGTGGGCTTAATTAATTCACAATCTTAGGTTTACACAACCATCAATGTCCCTTAAAGTTGACGGACATAAGCAAACATAACTTATATTCTTGTGGACTGTTATTTCAAGTGCTTCGTAGAAATCACGTCTGTCCATTTAAGTTTGTCCAAAACGCTTTTATGACAACATTAATTACAATATTATCCTTCCACTGAGATAACAGCTTCCAGTTCTGTTTTATTACTTATATTATCTTTAGAGTCCTCCAAGTCTTGTTTTCCATTTATATCTATCATCTGTTCATTAAGATTATCTTTAATGAGGAATGGTGCTTAGCATGTTGTTTGCGGTAATAACAATTAAATGAAGGACCTTGTTTGTAAGACACAAAGATTTAATGGTGTTTCTAGCACTAAAGATATTTTGTAATGACATTAAGGGTTTGGTAGCCCTATCCACGCCAACCCATGATGTCTTACCACCAGTGGCTACCAACCATCTGTTGAATTCAGTACTCGTATTTTCGTATAAGATTTTAGACGTTCATGATACATTATAAACATGAACAGTGCATTAGTTATTAGCAATAATTAATGGCCCGTTGGTCTAGTGCTCAGAGATCCTGGCTAAAAACGAGGGTCGCGGGTTTGAACCCCGCTAGGAGTAAATGTTTCTGTGATCAACATTGGCATTAATACTCGAGTCTTGGATATTCATAAAGGATTAAAGTACGTTCATCCGTTCCCTAGCATCCATAGTAAAAGTTGCGAGCTTAGTTAGGAGCAAGGCAATTTAAAAAATAAATCACATTTAAATAAAGAGTTAAATTAAAAAATATAGGAACACAAAATGTCAATCAGTAAGGAGTACATATTAAAATATATCGCGTTTAGTCCCGGTGAGTCTCGTTAGTGATGCACGAGGTGGCTGAATGGCAATTAAACAAAAATAAAAATGCCTTAAAATTTACTTAGCATTATAATGTTTCGCAACTGATTTGTATCTTGGAAATGTAATAAACATTTTCTCAAGATGGCTCTTTATGTTCATTCTTTATCTTGATGTAATTGACTTATTACATGAATGGTAATTTGACGACGAAGGGAATGGAACCCAATTACTGTTGACAAAGTGTCGTCATGTCTGTGAGATCACAACAACGCAATCTGGACGAGACACGTCTCCTACGCATAGAATACACAGTAAAATATAAGTAAAGTAAACAATTCCAATTGAACAATGACATAATCATTTTTAGTGTTACATTATAAATTTACGTCACTCGAGATATAAGCGGCCACTATCTCGATAAAGAAGCTACTTAAATGCAATGAAGCAACCGCTTGCATTTGTTAAAATATGCCATGTTCTCTCACTTTCATATTGCAATGGGACAGCAATCTGACACAACCGTAGATATCAGACGCCCGCCCATATCAGGCCATGTTAATGTGACGTACATGGAAACTTTTAATTAACGTCTCTCCAGAGAGTCATTCACAAAATTGTACCGTTAATAATCGGTATGAGTGACGCCGTCATCGTCACTGTCCGGGCATGATTCACTGGCGTATATTATATTGTGTCCGGCGCCGGCCGTCAGTGGCGATCGTAAATAAAGTAAATTAGTGGCCCCGCGATTGATGTGCTCGTAAACAAGCACCCCCCCTCCCCCCGTCATCCCCTGGGGCAGTAAATGACGCTGCGACCCAATGACGCTAATGCAGTCACGTTAATGAGAAAACGTATGCGTACGCAGTAGTTAGATGAATTGGTAATTGTTGGCCACTTAAACCCTAAAATGAACGGAAATGGACAGGCATTAGACTTTTTGTAGTTATTTTATCTTGCCTGGAAACTGTGTGTTTTCGATTTATGCGTAAAAGTCGCAGGAGTTAATGACTGCAGTCCATTGCTTAACTCAGGCATCCTTTATACGCAAATCTTATATCAAATTCAAATTCAAAATATTCTTTATTAACACAGGCTTCATAGAAGCACTTATTAATCGTCGAAAAAAAAAACAAAATAATGACTCTACCACCGATTCGGAAAGCAGTTACTGCCGAGAAGAATCGGCAAGAAACCCGACAGTTGCTCTTTTCAAATGCCATATATTCATTTATAATGTTCATATAAGTATGTCAAAAATAATAATAAATATAATATAATAAATATGACAACAACACGTGCAGAAAGGCAAGAAATTGTCAGACCCACAAATTCTTGTCAACATCATTTAAGAAATCTTTAAGTTTTCGAGAATTATACGTCAGTATAATTCTCGAAAACCTAATAAAAAGTGGGGTAGAGTTTAGTGAAACTTCCAGTCGAATGAGCCGCTCTCCTGGGGAAGTACCTCCTTACAGAAGACTACAGTGGAGTAGCACTTCGTAACTGTTGTGCTATATCTCTGCTGGTGAGTAAGGCTTGGTTGGGGAGTGTATGGGGTCTTACAGGCAGGCAACGCATCTACGACCTTTGTGTGGTTGTTGCTGTCCAGCGGCAGCGGTGATCGCTTACCATCGGGTGATCCTCCTATTCGTTTGCCTCCCTAAAACATAAAATATATATTTATGTTAACTTATTTCCTTCGTTCCAGGTCCAGTGATCGCGATGTGAGCGCCCCTAGCGTGATGGGCAGCCGGCTAGCGGCCGTGGGACGGCGGCGATGCGATGCGTGAGACTATGACCGCGACCATGCTTCCCTCGCTGCTGCTGTACTGCTTCTGCGTGGCCACCACCGCCTCGATACCTAGTGGAGGTCAGTGGAGATATTACTACTACTACATTACATAGGCCTTTACATCTATGACAGATGATTTAAGGAAATTACTGGAGATATTACACGTTTCTAGTATAGGTGGAGAAGATTTTGGTGACAAACTATACTTGATAGGGTGGGAGACTTGAGAAAACGAAAAATAAATTCGGTATCACAAAAAAAACCTCTTCCGGCCCTTTTTTTACCATGGCGGCTGATTTTAGGATCAGCCAAATACGCAGGATATTTATACTGCACATATAAGTGCGCAAGCAGAGGTGCACTCCGTAATCTCTCTCTCATAGAGCATGGCAATAATTATTTTTTCTGGTCGAACCAGATCGATTGCTTATAAGTCAAAGATAAGTTTAGAAGAATAAAAGTTAAGTAAGAAGATTATTTGAAAGTTTTACTAATTAACAATTTTGTAGAATGAATAGGGTATACATTTTTTTGAGGATTTAAAATATTTTTTACATTTTTCCGCTTATTTTGTGAACGTCAAAATAGCCACCTTATATAGTGACAACTTTAAATCATTAAATTGATCAATTTTGTAGATGTACAAACCTTCCTTAATATTCAATTTCATCATTAACTTTATCGATAATCAACCTCCAACGCTTTTAACACATGTACCGGTTTTTACCGGATCCACAACCGTTCCGAAAACTTTTTCAATCAATTTCGTTTCAAGCACATTCAAATGGGCTCACCCCCGTCTGGTTGAGACGGGACTTTCGACTTTTACATATTAGTAGAAGTTGCTTTACATTTGTACATGTGGTGAGGTTAATTGGAGACCTGTGTTACACCGGTTTGACTCTGTCTAACTTTACGGAATTTATAATGCATCGGAGTTTTGTTTCGAATCGTCGAGTTGTGAAATGGATTCCAATCAGTGATTTAGGAAGTCAGGAGTTTATTGAATGGTAATCCAACTGGTCAAATTTTAACTGCGAATTTTTTCAACTATGATTACAAAAGATAAAGGCCTAAGTCAAATGTTTGTCGAAATAACATCGTTATCTTGCAGTCGTAAAAGAGAAACTAAACTCGAGTTTCTTGCCGCTTTCTTCTTGGAAGATGACTGCATTCCGATGTTGGTGGTCGAGTCATTCTAATGTAATAATATTATTGACGATTTATAAGTGCCTTGCAGAGGCCTTCATAAATAAAGTTGATTTCTGGTGTAAGATTTTTGATAAGAATAAGGATTTTGATTTTGATTCCTTTAAGAAGCTTAGGGTTGTTTATTTTAGGCTTAGTAGTTAATGCTTAGGTTTTGTCTCGTAGACACAACGTCTACGTGACAAAACCAATTTCTCACGTTGCAATATTGACAAAACTGTCTTAATTGCTACATCACAAGAACCTTACTTCACCCAGTTCTTGGTATAGCCCAAAGTGAACGGTACTCGTTGACGGGTAACCGCGAGCGAATCAATCACTGCGCACGGATTAGCCGCGCACCGCCATTCGTCGTCAGTCGCTCGGAACGCGATCCTTGCGCATCGGTGACTTAGTGGAGGTTTTTGTACGTGTACAAAAACGCTTTGGTGCAGACTTTATACGTGTACAAGAACTCTTCGATCTGTTAAGAGAAATTTGTGAACTGTAGAAGGTTAAACTGTCGGTAAATATATATACTTCGTTGAACGTTGCTATGAAACGCGTTGTGTTGCATTGACACGTTATGCGAGGTGTCAAGAGGTTAACTTTTGTGTTAAAACTTAGAAGAAAGCCAAAAAGCTACAATCTCTCTCTAAAATTGAAGAGCGGTCGGTGCTCTTGTCGATGTCATTGTACAAAGAAACACGCAAGAATTATAAATTGAGTGGTATGCTATTGCCTTCTCTGTAACATTCACAAACTCGTATAGCAAATAAATACAATTCAACATTACATGCACCTAATAAGCATAATAAACTGGGAAAATATAAAATTATATGCAACAAATGCTATCTCGAACATAACACAGCCGACAATGGTCATTAACGTCTCACGTGCTCTTATCATCCTAGGATCGTTAGATAAGAAACTTAGTTCATTAAAACGCAACTATGTGGATTAATTACAATCTGAACGTCGTGTATTCGGTAATGGCAGTTAGATCTTAACCCACCTGTTGTCACGACTTCGCTGGTTTCAACTGTAACTTAGTTCAGCCGTAAATTTTGATAACGCAAAGAGATTTAAACATTGAGACGGCTTTGTCTCAAGTTTAGATTTTCTGTGGGCGATGAGTTTTCGATTTGAGAAGTTAAGGTTAAGGTTTTGTTTTCGCATAAATATTTAAGGAGATTAGCTTTTTATTAAGTAAAATAGATGAAAAATGCTATTTAGCCTTATCTTGAAAAATTTTGGTTCATAATGTCGATAGTACGGGTAAAATAATCCTATTTTCGATTAACTTGAAAGTGTAAAAAAAGCTTCATAAAGTAGTTTTATAACATGCTTAATCAAAATCAAAATCAAAATATTCTTTATTCAATTGGACTTAATATAAGCACTTATGAATCATCATAAAAAATACTGTAGTAATGACTCGACCACCGATTCGGAAGGCAAGAAATAAAACGGTCATGTACGGGCATGACGAGCAACTATGACTGGTGGCTTAAATCGCACTAGGCCGGCAACTCTACGACAATGAGTGGCTTGTCCCTCATCATCACTTTTACGAAACCTCCAATATCTCAGCTCTCGGATCGTCTTTGCTAACAGGATTTTTAGGGTGAGACGACTATAAAGTTTTTTTTATTTTTTTTTATTTAGGACTAAGCCAGCACTTGACCACCAGTTGCCTGATGTTAAACAACTATGTGGTCTACGATGGAGCGTGCTTGCTCAGGAAAAGCCCGTTTATTCTGACCTTGAAGAGCCCCAAGTTGTAATGTGCAGGAAATACAGATCTCGGCAGAGAATTCCACTCCCGCGCAGTCCGTATCAAGAAGGATGAAGCAAAGTTAAAAAGAAGAACCCTTTAATTCACACCATTTTCATCTCGTTACATTGCAGGTCTCTGAATTTATTAAATCGTTTCAGTCTACTTATCGCACTTGATCAATAAAATACATAAATCGTGACGTAACAGGATTTTACGGTTTTTTGTTCCATATATCAAAAGCAGTATTCTTCTTCTTCCTAGCGTTTATCCCGTTTCTATACGGGGTCCGCTTTGACCATGATCCAGGATTTGGCAAGTCTGGTTATTACAGTGAAGCGACTGCCATCAGACCTTCGTAACCCATAGAGGGGAACCAGACAGATTGGATCATGGTTGCACATTCAGATCTAACGGAACTAAAGTCAGAAATCACTGAATATGCAGGTTTCCTCACGGTGTTTTCCCTCACCGCCGAGCTAATGGCACAAATCCACACATAAATTTCGAAAAATCCAGAGGTGTGGGCCCGGATTCGAACCGCGGACCTCACGTATGTGAGGCACCGTTCGTACCACTAGGCCACCATCGCTCATATCAAAAGCAGTATTAAAATAAAATATTTATGCTTGTACAATAATAACAAGTAAAATAAAAATTGTTTCATGTTAGGTCAGGAGTAAATTGTGATTTTATAAAAATGTATGTAAACTTTTAAAAACTCATTCAATGCTGAGTTTTAAATCAGATTTGTTTACAGAAACATACGGATAACATTACGGAGATTAAGCAAAAGTTATGATAACAATATTTCGAGTAAAAATTTGAGTAATCATTTTTGCAAGCCAGGCTATGAGAAATAAAGAATGCGTGATTACATGTTTTAATATTATTTGTGAGTAATGCAACGCGAAAGTTTAAAGTCTTAAAGAATGCGTGGTATGTAGTTAATATGAAGTAAATTTTCTCAAATTTTGGTAATGTCTTTCAAATGTATTTTGCAACTTAAGCTGTAAAATTGTGGTCGACAGAAATCGTAAAATGTCTTTGCAAAACCAAACAACTTTCCAAAACGCAAGATTTCTGAAGAGGCCGAACATAACTCTTGACTTGTAAATTGAAACCTAAGTAATGTTTCCCAACTCGTAAGACCACGTTCAAGGAATCTATTGATCCCTTGCGGTCCCTCGGAGGAAAGGCCAAGTCTGCAAAAGACGTTGTAAGGTAATTCAAGAACAAAGCTGACTTCACGGCCTCGGAGGTTTTTGTTTGGAAAGGCTGTTTCATACTGCGGACGCGGTCTAGTGTGAAACGAGAAGGGCTAGGCTGAATCATTCGCGCTGTTTTTTACTACTGCGCCGGTATATTTTTAATAAGTGTGCCTTCTTTGAAGGAATAGGGTGAAGGAATTCCAATTTCGCTTCAATGTTTATAAGAAGGCATTCGAATCAAAGATAAGAATTATTTTTGTAACAGAAGCTCTGATGTGGTTTTTCGAGATATTGTTCTTGTAAATAGTTCATCATGCAAGATTTGTTTACGACCAAGTTTTTAAAATACCAAATTAATTACTTGACTTAAAACCCTGTGTCCCCTACATGAGGCAGAAGTCCCGATAGGTCTTGAGCGTCAAGCTTGATCTTGATCCACGTCATACCGATGCTCGCCGCTTCTGCTATTTTGACGAGGACGGTCACGCTTTCTTGTTCCTGGCGGAATCAGAAAATTACTTAATTAACGACTCATGCGCTAAAGACCACAATAAACAAATTGTCACATTACTGCAACGAAATTAATTCTCCAATCCTAGCATCTACATTTAATGCAACGGCTAATTAATACAAGAAGATCGTCTATAAATGAGATTCACCGTATCAGCGGCTAATCCTTCCCCAAACACTAATATAACTTGAAGAGTTTGCGTCGGGTTTATCTGCCCGCCCGAGATGGGAGCGAGTCAGCGCGCCCGAACAAACAGCCAGGTGCCATCGATTACGGCCTTATAGACCCTGCGATATCGCCCTTCGACAGTTAGTAGATACGCAAGCCTGTATACGTAGGGCTGTGTAAGTGTGTACTTGTATGAGGTCGCGGCGATTCCCGAGGTCGCATGCTGTAACTATGGAGAGTATTCTCACGCGGTGTGACAAATGACCTACTCGTATAAATTTTCTGATCTTATCATTTATCTTATTACACTCGATTTAGAAGTATCCCGTATTACTTGGAATGAAAAAAGAATTTACGAATGAATTCGAATGCTACCAATTTTCACAAGAATGTTATACCTACTTCTGATGTGGGTAGCAGGTCTCCAAAGCGTCTCTGGCCTTGGGTTAAAACTTTCAAAGATGATTTATTAAAAAAACTTTTCAAGAAAATTCATAAAATAAGAGGATGCCCAACTATCGGAAAGTCGTCTGTTAAAAGAAGTACGCAACCAATTATAATTTGCCAAAATATCTAAGCAAAATCTATTCATTAATATCGTTATTACCATGAAGACTCATAACGTCGTTTTCCCAATACAAAACTATAATAATAGACTCAAACTTATCTCGCAAAGTTTTAGCTAAATTCGTGTTCCGATTTTCTTCGCGCACCTATATTGGATTTATTGAATCATTACGCCGCCGAATGAGACAGTTAATAATATACCAACACACTAAGCCGGGGTCTGGGGGCTAATGATCTGGAAATGCCCACAACTTCAGTAGTTTATTGGCTTTTCGGGTATTTGATCAGATTTCCGCGAACTGCGGGAATAAGAGCCAGTGATATTAATTAGAACTTGTAAGCAAATTTCAATTTTATTAAAAATTAAATTTGTGTGGAAAAAGTGGAAATTATTGGAACGAAAGTTAGGTTTTTATCATCCCTGTTTACTGTTGATCTAGTAGGGATTAAATTAAATGTGATTCATTGACTATTTATGCCAGACGGCTGGCAGAAATTATGTCTAATAGTGTAAAGTGGCGAAACCGACAGCTGACAGCTGTTTGTAATTCGTCCAACACATTATTCGTACTCACTTAACGACCCAAATATACTTGTGACATCAATGAAAATGCTAACACATTTATATTCCTCCGCTTATAATAAAAAAAACAACAAGCAAACAACATCAAATTGTTTTTTTGAATCCTTCCAAAACAAAACGAAACATTGAAGTGTTTTGCATAAAACTGGATGGAATGACAATGCTGAATGTTTAGGCATTTTGTATCAGAGTATAAAAAATTGCAGTGACGGGGTCTCGTATTATTGACTTCTAACCAAAAATTTAATCAATTTAATAAAATATATATAATTTTTGGTTACAAGTTAGTAGATAGCCAGTTAGTACAGAATACTAGAAATTGAAATGACAATAATTCTTGTGAAAAGTAAAAAACTCATATCAGTGCAAGGAATCCGTTTATTACATCTCTTTTATTAAGTTTTAATTGGTTCGGTTTTTTAGGAATAAGTTTATCAGATTCGTTAGAATTTTCTGCGTGGATTTCGGTTTCATCCTAACTTTTATCCCCATAGGAGTTGAATTTATTAAAATCTTTTCTTAGGGGATTCCTACGTCATGGTAGCGTTATGCTTGCATAGTCTTAGCCTCATCGGTATAAAATTGGAAAAGGATCATACAAACATACATCCACGATTTTATCAAAACCTTCCTTAGCGGATGCCTACGCCATAACATCAACCTGTAAGTCTTATTTCAAGAGTATGAGCCGTACGTTGATAGATGACTATTGTCATTCAGTCAGTCGGACAGTCAGTCAGTCACCTTTGACTTTGATATATTTAGATGTTTCTTTTTAGGGTTCCGTAGCCAAAATGGCAAAAAAACGGAACCCTTATAGATTCGTCATGTCTGTCTGTCTGTCTGTCTGTCCGCCAGTCTGTCACAGCCACTTTTTTCCGAAACTATAAGTACTATACTATTGAACCTTGGTGAGTAGATGTATTCTGTGAACCGCAACAAGGTTTTCACGCGAAAATAGAAGAAAAAATAAAAAAATGGGGGGTCCCCATAGTTAGAACTGAAACTGAAAATATATTTTTTTCATTGAATATATACGTGTGGGGTATCTATGGATAGGTCTTTAAAAATTATATTGAGGTTTCTAAGCTCATTTTTTTCTTAAGTGAGTACTTTGCGTGACAGACTCTTCCAAAGTGGAAAAAAGTGTGTCCCCCCCCTCTAACTTCTAAAGTAAGAGGATGATAAATCTGAAATCAATATATAATGTACATTACCATAAAAACTACCAACGAAAATTGGTTCGAACGAAATCTATTCAGTAGTTTTTTTAAAACGTCAAAAATAGAATTTGTACGGAACCCTCAGTGCGGGAGTCCGACTCGCACTTGGCCAATTTTTGCTTTTATTGTGTCAGACTCAAACTACTGATCGTGTTGTCGATATTTAGTCCTTACTTTTTATTTTATCGTGTCAGTCATACTGATCGTGTGTCGTTTTTGTCGCGCTACCTGTGACGCGCGTCAACCGCTGCAACACTACTCGCAGTTGTGATTTATGCCTTTTAATATTCCGTGACGTGACGCATCGCACTAGCGGATACAGGTTTAGTTTGTCACAACTCACAAGGGGTTTTGTTTGCTCCTTTGTGATCGCAGGCAAACACTTTTGTTGGGGCTGTGTCATTTGTTATTTAATATGAATTTTGTGTGAGTTTGATGCTGACGTAGTAGAAGTTTTGGTGTTTTGATTTATTGAGATTTATTCTAGTGGATGTAAAGTTTAATATTGTGGAACTGGAAAACCATCCAGCCACTTTGCTACACCATATCTTGATGCTTAGGCGGTAGGGAGTTTAAATGTAAAATATTTTATTGAAACATTGTTCATGTAAGTGCCTTTAGGAGTTATAAACTACTAGCGGCCGCCCGCGACTACGTCCGGGTGGATTTCGGTTTCCGTACACGTAGTATTGCACTATTACTTGAAGCCTTCCTCGACAATCAAACACAAAGGTATATGTGTATAATTGATTCACCGTAATTACAAGTTTGTTGCGAGTCACATCACTGAATGTATAATTTACTGTGACTGTTTACTTTACTGTGGCATATAAGTTTAGTTACAAAAATTATCAATAGATGTCGCTGTCCGTAGTTGCTACGCGGTGACGAGATTTTTTTCCGAATACGTATATATATATAGTGGACATTGTGACTTGTGAAGTTTGGCTATCCAATATACCTGTCGTGTACCAGTGTTTGTGTTTTTATTTAATCCACCGGTACTCACTCGATACGACCTAAACCTGGGTGTTTAACATGGTCCTTCGAGCCGGATAGGTTTTGCTCAGACCTAGACCGGAAAGTCGTCCCGACGGTGACGCAATTTTGGAGGATTAGAAGAGGGGTGAAGTTCAGGATCCAGGAAGCGGATCAGCTTTGGAGTTGGAGCTGTCCTGCATCAGGAGTTCAGGCTTGGTGGAGAATCCGGCCTTGGGCTTCGAGACTGCTGCTGAGGAGGCGCAGTCAGGTTCCTGGGATCTACTGGAGAAGGAGCTGGACTACCCGAGGTGACGTCACAGTGAGTGAAAGAGACAACAAGTGCCGTGAGTGATTTTAGTTATTTGTTTTGCTGAGGAATTTTGAACTTTATTTCTTAATGAAGATAAACTTTGAACTTAGTTAATGGTAAAGGAAGAAATCAATACGTGAAGCTGGACTTAGAAAATTCGTGATTTAGTTAGTATAGTTAAATTGGTTAAGTTAAAAATAGTTTGTTTAATTTTAAGCAAAAGTGGTTACTACGGGGAACCTATGCCCGATTTTTTTTCTAAGTTAGTAATTTTCAAACACTTGTAAAATTTCACGGTTTTATCTATCCACACTTGTAATTTTCTGCGTTTGTTATAGGGACTTAGAATATTTTTACACTTATTGGGACTTAGAATATTTTTACATATTTGGGACTTAGATTTTTTTTGCATTTGTTGGATATAGATTGTTTGAAGTTTTACATTTCTTGTTTTGGATTTAAGCTGATTTTTAGTTTTATTTATTTGTTGCATGAACTTAAATTATACTTTTGTTAACTTTTATTATCGTTGTTAATTTTTGTTTACATTTGTTATTCTTTATATTTTTATTTTTTAAATCAAGTAAACATGGAGTCCGAAATAAATTTGCAAGTAGATAATTATGATAAACTTACTAAAGCAATTAAAAACTATAAAAAATCGCCGAAGGAGCGTATTACTGAGTCGTATTGTGAAACTAGATTAGAGTCATTAGAAACACTATGGTCTTCATTTACAAAAACGCATGATAATCTTGTTAAAACGTATGGACCTAAGTTAAAGGAACATGATTATTCAAAATTAGATATTTATAATCAGGCAGAAGAAATTTATATTGATTATAAAACGGAACTCAAATCAACATTGTGTACTTTTGCGAGAGGTCGGGAGTCGCGATCTGGTAATACTGATCAGACCACTGGGAAAATTAATACATCTAATACTAATTCAGATTCTTTTAAGTTACCTAAGATTGTGATTCCAAGCTTTTCGGGAAGGTATGATGAATGGATTACATTTAGGGATTTATTTTTGTCTTTAATTCACAACAATTCTAAATTAGACAATGTTCAAAAAATGCACTACCTAAAGAGTTCATTGACTGGGGAAGCGGAGCAACTGCTCAGGCAGATTCCAATTTCTGATGCAAATTATGCTAGGAGTTGGGATCAATTAAAGTCTAGATATGATAACAAACGTTATTTATCACATTTTATTTTAAAAAGGCTACTTAGTCAAAAGAATATAAATACAGAGTCGTCTAGTGCATTAAAAGATTTGATCGATACAACTAATGATTGTTTGAGTGGTTTGAATAATTTAGGTATTGATACCACTAATTGGGACATCATTGTAATCCATATTTTGTGTTTAAAGTTAGACGTTGAATCTCGAAAACAGTGGGAATTCAATGTAACTGACAGCACTTCTACAGAAGAAATTCCTACTTTAGTACAATTTAAAGAATTTCTGACTAAGAGATACAGAGCTCTCGAGTTTCTAGATACGAGAGCCGGAGCTAGTAAATTGGTAAATGCTAGTAACGCAAATCATAATAATAATTATGTTAAGTTTAAGGCTCTTCACGTAGTTAAAGCTCAGTGCGAATTTTGTTCTGATTCTCATAAACTTTATATGTGTAAACAGTTTGCGAATCAAAATGTTGACCAACGGCGTCATTTCGTCCAGTCCAAAGGGTTGTGTTACAGTTGTTTAGGATCCAACCATGCGGCGAAAGCTTGTCGTACTGATTATAAATGTAAGTTATGCCATCGCAGGCATCACACTCTTCTACATCCTAAGAGTAGTGATATTTCACAAACAAATATGGTGAAGGTTGTATCAGACGGGAAAGATAGCTCAACAAATAGTTTCGGGCCTTAAAAGGAGGCAGGTGATGCTGAAAATAACGCTTCAGCTTTTGTGGCATGCAATTTCTCGACAGGGAAAATAAAGCAGGTATTGCTGGCCACCGCGCTAGTCAATGCCGAGTCGAGAAACGGTGATAAACTGCTAGTGAGAGCACTGTTAGACCAGGGTTCTCAGGGTAATTTTGTGACTGAGTCTACGGTCAATAATCTTAAATTAAAAAAGACCCCGATTCATGGTAGAATTTCAGGGGTAGGTGGAGACAGTAATTTAATCTGTAAAGCGATTGTGAACATTAAAATTAAATCTAAAATCAACCAAAACGTAGCTTTTACAGTACAAGCTTATGTTCTTAAGTCGATAACTTCTTTCCTACCGAGTAGGAAATTAGCAAATATCGATTTAACGAACTTTAGAGAGATTGAGTTAGCAGATCCTGAGTACAACCGACCTAATAAAATTGATATGTTATTAGGTGCGGAGGTATATAGTCAAGTGATACAAGAGGGAATTCTTAAATCGCCTGATAGTTCACTTGTCGCTCAATCAACCAGTTTAGGCTGGATCTTGTCGGGTACTGTAAGTTCACCAGTAAAAGAAAATAATACTGGAGGTGTATTGGCATTACATTGTCAATTACAGGAAGATAGTAATGAAATCTTAAAGAAATTTTGGGAAATAGAAACAGGAATAGGGTTAACAAAAGAACAGTCTTACTCAGAAGAAGAAAGGAAATGTGAAGAGTACTTTGTTAAGACAACCACTAGAGATTCTGAGGGAAGATATATAGTTAGATTGCCTTTTAAGAATGAAGATCCTGATTGCAAAAGAGGAGAAACAAGAGAAATAGCTGAAAAAAGATTGATAAGCTTAGAGAAGAGATTTGAGAAGAATGAAAACTTTGAGAAAAAATATAGAGAGGTGATAGATGAATATCTACAGATAGGACATATGGTGGAAGTAAAACGGCCTGAAGAGAATCAAAATGTTTCAGTATATTTACCTCATCACGCTGTGATTAGAGAAGATAAAGACACGACAAAGTTAAGGGTTGTATTTAATGCCTCTCAACGTGGTAAAAACGGTAAGTCGTTAAACGATGATATGTTAGTTGGCCCAACTATTCAGCCTGATTTGAGGCAGCTCATATTGCAGTGGAGAATGTCACGTATCTGTTTGACCGCAGATATAGTCAAAATGTACAGGCAAGTCAAAGTTCACGAAGATGATACAGATTTTCAGAGGTTGCTGTGGCGTGATCCTGAAACCAGTAAAATCAAGGATTATAAATTGTTAAGGGTTACCTTTGGAACTGCATCAGCGCCATTTCTAGCCGTACGAGCACTACAACAAGTTGCAGTTGATGAAAACGTCGAGTTTCCCGTGGCAGCTCCAATGGTACCTAAGAAGTTTTATATGGATGACTTGATGTGTGGATGTGAAACTGAAAAAGAAGGATTAGAAATCTATACAGAAATGAAGGGTTTATTAAGAAAAGCTGGTTTTGAACTACAAAAATGGGCCACTAATGAAGAAGGTCTACTTGAGAAAATTGACGAAATGGAGAAGAAAGATGAGAAAGGAAAAGGAAATGAAAAAACAAAGGATGGAATACCAATAAAAATGGATGAGATGATGAAAATACTGGGACTTACCTGGGAAAGGCGTGCAGACCATTTTTGCTATAACGTTAATCTTCCAGTTCTGCAACCGCCAATTACCAAAAGAAAGATTTTGTCTGATGTGTCTCGATTGTTTGATCCCTTAGGCTGGATCACTCCCTGTATTATAGTTGCAAAAACGTTGATACAAAAACTGTGGATATCTGGTGTGGCCTGGGATGAAGAAGCACCTAAAGAAATTATACAAGAGTGGTGTACTTACCGGGAAGAGCTAAAACTCATCACTGAAGTTCGAGTTCCAAGATGGGTAGGCTGTGGGGCGAATGATGTAAAGCGTGAACTACATGGGTTTTGCGATGCTTCGAAAAAAGCATACGCAGCAGTAGTGTATCTTCGTACCATCGACTCTGAAGGACAAATCAATTTGTCCTTGGTGGCGGCCAAATCAAAGGTAGCACCCATCAAGCAGGTCTCGATCCCGAGGTTGGAACTTTGTGGAGCAGTGGAGCTTTCTAGGTTGCTCACAGATGTAGCGAAGATCATGGGCATACCGCAGTCTGACATACACGGTTGGACCGATTCAACTATTGTGCTGGCATGGTTGAACAGTTTGCCGAGCCGCTGGAAAGTATTTGTGGCCAATCGTGTCTCCGAGATCCTTACCTCTATGGATCCTCATCAATGGGCACACGTTAGAACTGATCAAAACCCAGCTGACTGTGCGTCGCGTGGAGTATCGCCAACTGATCTAGGAAACCAAACAATGTGGTTTAAAGGTCCGGAATTCCTGAAATCAAAAAATATTGTGTATCAGAGACCTACAGACTTGAAAACAGAAATGGAAGCTGTGAAAGTACATATAGCAAACACTGAAGGTTTTTGGGAACATTTTTCATCATTAACAAAATTGATTAGAGTCGTAGCATATTGTCGAAGATTTTTGGAATTGAAAAAAGATAAGGTTTATAGAAAGACTGGATATTTAAAAGCGGAAGAGTTGAAAATAGCATTGCAAGTTTGTATAAAGATAGATCAAGAAAAACATTTCCAAGAAGAGTTAGAAGCAATAAGCAAAAACGAAGAAGTTAAGAAAAATAGTCCATTGAAAACTTTAAATACTTTTATTGACAGTTATAATATATTAAGAGTAGGAGGAAGATTAGAAAAATCCGAAATGAAGCAAGATAGAAAGCATCCCATAGTTATGGCAAAATATTCTAAAATTACAGATTTAATTATTGCGGACGCACATAAGCAAACTGTGCACGGGGGCCCGCAATTAATGTTAAACTATTTGCGCAATATGTATTTTATTCTGGGTGTAAAGCAATTGGTCAAAGCTTATGTAAGGAAATGCGTTATCTGTGTTAAGAATAATGGGCGTACTTACCAACCGATGATGGGACAACTTCCTTCAGTGCGGGTAACTCCTGCTCGTCCATTCTTGCACAGTGGCGTAGATTTTGCTGGTCCTATCCAGATGCGCACATCCAAAGGTCGTGGTCATAAGTCTTTTAAGGGCTACATCTGTCTATTTGTATGCATGTCCACAAAAGCAGTGCATCTGGAAGCTGTAAGCGATCTTACAGCTCAAGGGTTTCTGTTGGCCTTTAAAAGATTCGTCGCCAGAAGAGGTCGTTGTACCAATATCTGGAGCGACAACGGCACCAATTTTGTTGGTGCTTCAAATGAATTGAAAACACTTTTTTCTAATGAAAAACAAAGTATATTGCCAGAGATAGCGGAAAGTTTGGCAACTAATTCAACGTCGTGGCATTTTATTCCCCCACA
Organism: Nomophila noctuella; assembly: GCA_958496325.1. Lineage (NCBI taxonomy): Eukaryota > Metazoa > Arthropoda > Insecta > Lepidoptera > Crambidae > Nomophila > Nomophila noctuella. Next base: position 363,729 of record OY292495.1, read on the forward strand.
CGCTCCAAACTTTGGCGGACTATGGGAGTCGGGAATAAAATCAGTTAAACACCACCTGAAACGAGTTATTGGTGAGTCTACCTACATGAAGAAATGGGGACCGTGTTGGCGCAAGTCGAAGCTTGCCTCAACTCTAGACCTCTGTCTAGGATAGAAAGCGAGACAGACAATGTAGACATCCTTACCCCTGGACATTTTTTGGTCGGAGAACCTTTGGTAACTGCACCTGATTACAACTATGAAAATTCTAAAGTAGGTTCTTTAAGAAGGTGGCAATACACTCAGCGTATGAGTCAAGAGTTTTGGAGAAAGTGGTCACGAGAATACCTGAACCAATTTTTCCATCGTTATAAATGGGCAACACAAACACCACAGCCAAAACCTGGAGATGTTGTGTTGATTAAAGAGGACGGGCTTCCCTCATGTCGTTGGCTTTATGGCAAGGTAATTGAGGAGCATCCTGGTCAGGACGGAGTTACGCGAGTGGTCACATTAAAAACAAAAAATTCTATAATTAAGAGACCTGTCAGCAAATTATGTGTTTTACCAGTTACCAAATGAACTGTTTAGGTTTTGCATGCTTTTTCATCGTTTTAAATTATCTATTTTATTTTTATACAAGTTAAATCAATTTGGTGTTTTACTAAAACTGATGTTTTACTATTGTAACATTATTAGGTTAAGTTTTTTTTAGATCGTTTAAAAATTGGATTTAAACTACATATTTGTATTTACCTTTGTTGATCTTGTTTACCATTGTTGATTTTCTGTTATAAGTTGCGTTCATTTTAAGTATTAAGGTGTTAACTTTTAAAGTAGTTGTTTTATTTTGCTGCATCGTTAAATCAACTTTAATAACGTGTCATAAATGCAACGTTTATGTTTTTGTAAAGGACAATATAGCAATTTGTCCTTGGTGGGCAGTAAATGTATAATTGATTCACCGTAATTACAAGTTTGTTGCGAGTCACATCACTGAATGTATAATTTACTGTGACTGTTTACTTTACTGTGGCATATAAGTTTAGTTACAAAAATTATCAATAGATGTCGCTGTCCGTAGTTGCTACGCGGTGACGAGATTTTTTTCCGAATACGTATATAGTGGACATTGTGACTTGTGAAGTTTGGCTATCCAATATACCTGTCGTGTACCAGTGTTTGTGTTTTTATTTAATCCACCGGTACTCACTCGATACGACCTAAACCTGGGTGTTTAACAATATGTTTTAATTTATATGTACCAATAATTTCTGAGATTAACGCGTTCAAATAGCAAACAAACACACTCTTCAGCTTTTTATTATTAGTATAGTTAAATGTATGTAAGTGTCCCTAGGTAGTATAAACAATTTAGTTTATTAAATCTCCATAATGCCGGTTTCAGAACATATCATAATGGTAAAACATTGAATAGGATATACCCACTTAGCTATCTTTTCCCATAATTCTTGTTTAACATGGATAAGGATAAAGCAAAAACAATAGTTTTTGTTTGACCTTGCCGGGGTTCCCTACGTTTTATCAGTTCACACTCGTGTATTCAATAATATTTTCATATAACGTTAGAAATAAATAATCCAGTCAAAATAGACAAAATTAAGACTCAAGGTTGCATTAATTCCCACACAGCTGGATTTTTGTGCAGGCCTTGAATACGTCATTACAAATGATATGTCAAAATTCCCCATCGATCCCGCTTGTGCGTTGTTTTTTATTCGTGGTCAAAGGGCCCAAATTTGCGTTTTTTTCTTAAATCTCTGAAACTAAAAGAGCTATTGAAAAATGGTTCAGGAAAAGTTTATAGATCGTAAAATTGTCTACCTAAAAGATCTCTACATTTTTCTTCTACAAAGCAGCGCTGTCGAGATATTGTGACTTTAAACCGCAGGAAAGTCGTATTTTCGAGTAGCCCACATTATGCAATTACAATAAATTGGGTTGAGTAGTTTATCTGGTGCAGGTGGCAATTAAGTATGGATTGGCTCGAAACTATTATTTACCAATTTCCAGCCCCAATTTTCAGGATTTAGTTCATTGAAGTCAAAAAAGACAAAATGACGTATCAAGCTTGCATTCATTCCCAACAAGCGGGACTTTTGTGCAGGCCTTGAATACGTCATTACAAATGATATGTCAAAAGTCCCCATCGATCCCGCTTGTGCGTTGTTTTTTATCTGTACTGAAAATCTTCGGATCCTATTCCTAACCTTTCTGGTAGTCAAACCTCAATGGTCCCCATAGAGACTTTTTCTCCTTAGATGAAATAGGATCGATTGGCGCGAAAAAAAATTTTGGAATTTTCAGTACAAATTGCTGAAATAGGTAATTTTTTTTTCATGCCAATCGATCCTATTATAAGTTAGGATTAAAAGACTTTAGGGGACCATTTGAGGTTTGAGTACTAGAAATGTCAGGAATCGCAAAAAACTTTTCCCATACATTTTGTACTGAAAATACCAAATTTTGTTTTTCTCGCCAATCGATCCTATTTCATCTAAGGAGTAAAAGTCTCTATGGGGACCATTGAGGTTTGACTACCAGAAAGGTTAGGAATAGGATCCGAAGATTTTCAGTACAGATAAAAAACAACGCACAAGCGGGATCGATGGGGACTTTTGACATATCATTTGTAATGACGTATTCAAGGCCTGCACAAAAGTCCCGCTTGTTGGGAATGAATGCAAGCTTGATACGTCATTTTGTCTTTTTTGACTTCAATGAACTAAATCCTGAAAATTGGGGCTGGAAATTGGTAAATAATAGTTTCGAGCCAATCCATACTTAATTGCCACCTGCACCAGATAAACTACTCAACCCAATTTATTGTAATTGCATAATGTGGGCTACTCGAAAATACGACTTTCCTGCGGCTTAAAGTCACAATATCTCGACAGCGCTGCTTTGTAGAAGAAAAATGTAGAGATCTTTTAGGTAGACAATTTTACGATCTATAAACTTTTCCTGAACCATTTTTCGATAGCTCTTTTAGTTTCAGAGATTTAAGAAAAAAACGCAAATTTGGGCCCTTTGACCACGAATAAAAAACAACGCACAAGCGGGATCGATGGGGAATTTTGACATATCATTTGTAATGACGTATTCATGGCCTGCACAAAAATCCAGCTGTGTGGGAATTAATGCAAACTGGAATGTCTATTTTGACCGGACTAAAAGCAGCTTTGGGATTTAACAGAAAAAGCTTTCGGGTCTTAGTAACCTTTTTATCTCGTACAAAGTAATTCGCAAACTCCGCATATTTTTACGGCTATTTCCTTTCAGCTCATGTCTTATAGTTTTTACTCATTGTTTCTTTTTGAATAATCTCTTTGTAATTTTTGCACAAGTAACAGCAATATTTATATCTATTTGTACTTCTAAAAGCAATTCCTTCAGAATTTCATATTTACTCGAAATATGTTTTGATTTATTTATTAATTGTATAAAAGACTACCTTTGATATAGAAACGTTTGTAGCACAAAGTCGTAAAACATTCATGTTTTAATAAGAAACGTGATTTTTGATATATTGGTGTTCTTGCTACAAATATTTTTAGAGATTGGGGCATTGAGGCAATTTAAAAGTTGTCCAAAAGAAGTAGGTACCAGTGAGTTTTAATAAGTAATTTAAATATGTATTTTAAAGAGTTATTTTAATCCATGACTCGAGTACGAATACCGATGATCCTTATTCCAACATTTACATTTGTCCCTAGTGGGATTCGAACCCGCGGCCCTAGATTTTGTAGCCAGGGTCTACAAGAAGCTTAAAAAATAAATATTTTAATTCTAACTCGAAATACAGTTTACATCACTTTAGTTTATTCTTAATGTTACACATATTCTATACTGCATAGACAGACGCCCTGTCACAAAATTAATATAGTAAAGTGGAACACAGAGCGAAAGGTTTTAGCGTGGTATAAAATCTGTGTCCTTTCACAAACAGCACGTTTTCACCCACACGTGTTTTTCATCTAGTTTCGTTTCCATTAATTAAATTACTTGGAACGAAGTATATTTCGCGATTACTTACTATGCAACGTGGGAAAATACATTTGTTCTTATGTAATACACGTACTTGTTATAAGTGTATTTTTTCCAGTATCTTTATTTATTAAATTAGTCGCATCAATTTTGAGTTAGTCGTCAAGAAAGTTGTCACATGGCGAGGATGAAACTCGCGAGCACACGTTGGTACTTTTCAATTTTACCAAATTATTTGTCGTCAACTAGCGCGACTGTTTAAAGCACAATAAAATAAAATCACATTAATACGAAAAAAAAAACAAATTAATTTTTTTAGCGTATTAGACGGGAGTAAAGATTAATTTATGATTTTAAATATTCCAGCAACACCGCTTAAAGGATTAAGAAAGAAAATCCATTTATCGCACGGCAACAATCATCTGCTGGATAATCGCTAAAATATACAATTAACCCGTTGTATTCTTTCATCACCCGGCTGTTATATTCTTAACGGAACGCGTTGAAGGGAGCGTCGTTATCGTTGCGCGTCGCATCTAATAACAACGATAACGGCGTCGTTACGTCGTTACCGTAGCGGATAGTTGCCGGTGGTAACGGCTATGTCTTGATTGTTTGCGACAGAGCTCCAACTGCAATACTATGTTAATTAGTTGAAGAACAGGGAACAGTGTCTCTCGTTTGGAATTAGATGCAAGGTATTTCAAGTTTCTTAGGTAAATGAGTGAATAAAACTTTATAAGATGATAAAATAGTTGTTTAAACTGAGTCTTATGAATAAGCATGTACGAATAACGAGCAATAAATATTTAACATGCTACTGCAGATAACAAGTTGTAAGGCTTTCCTATTTTTAATCATGATTTTGAGAGATACATAATTAACTAAAACATTGGAAATAGGTCCATAGAATGGTAATGAAAAATTTACACTTCACATAAGGCACTACCGCAATTTTTGTTTGCCGGGTTGCCAATAAAAATGAGGGATTCATAATAAGGCCTTATATTGAAACACTATCCAGTTTAATGGTAAAAACACGCCATTTTAACTTCATAATACTTTATATGGCAAAATTCCTCATACAAACCTTACCAACTTCCAAGCCAAGAGTTATCTCCTAACTATGTGGAAAATTTATAACAAAAGTTAATTATTAGAAAAGTTCCCCAGCCCAGATTCATGTATTAAAATTCATTCATTATGCGGCGATTAACCTCAAGTTTTTAATTACAAAAGGTATAGTTGATGAAGAATTAATACGAGTAATGTATGCCAAAACTTACGGGACGAGTTTTATTCAATTTTTTTACTTTTAAGGAATGAAGAATATCCATGAAATTTCAGATATGAGAAATGCTTTATTTATTATACGAGTATTTTGAAATTTATCCTATTTTGTTCTCGTGAACGTGAGAGAGAAAATAACTCAACAGCTTTCGAATATTTCGTTGGCAAGTCCAATCATGGTATATTTTAGGGACTTTCAATTTTTTTAATAAAAAAACTATCATCTCACTCGTGCAATCTTTGATAACAAAGCTTTCGTTATTTTAAGAAAAGGAGATTTGAAGATCAATCAAAAGCTGTATTCTGAGATCAAAAGTAATACAAATAAAGATGGAATACTAAAGAAATAAAAGTCAAATCTAACAAGGCCAAAGCCTTCTCCGCCAGATGAGTTATTGACCCACATTCACACATGTATCCACCCAGAGACTCGTGTGTGGGACATACAGACTCGTATGCTCCCTAACAGGTAAAGTTATGCGTACACACGACGTCACTGATATTTGGCAAGCACTCGCCTAGCCCCGGGGACAGCGAGTAAACACACGGATTGATTGAAAAATTTCAAAACGACATGTCGAGCTTTTGCCCGAATGTAGATGTTTCGCAGTGAGTGAGTGCGGAAAATAGCAACAAAATCGCCGGTTCAATACAATGTTCAAAAATATATTTGAAAATATTATGACTTGTGAAGTTTCATTATGGCGCTTTTGGTCCAGGTAGAAGAACAGAAACAGCGAAAAGGAATAAAACGAGCGGAAAAAATATCAATCAAAAATTAAGTTTCCTTGATACATAATAAAGTATAAGATGTGTAATAAACATGACAAATACTATATTAATCGCATGGTATTGAACAAGTAATTTTATTTGATCCTTTGCACACTAATGTAATTGTTTAGTTAGTTACACCTTGTATGTTTTGGTCCTTTAGATTCAGTCCCAAAAATATGAAACAAAACACTAAGTTTAGAAGTTGGTACCAAACTACAGCCGCTGTTATCACAAAATGTACGTCTTGGGGTACATTTTGTGTTGTTTATAACTTTCTATGATTTTATCAGTTAAACGACATGCACCTTTTATACTTTAATTTCATTGATGTTTTCTCTTTTTTAATTAAGAACTTAAATAAAGAAATCTGCTTTAATAAATATTCATAATATCATTTATGTACCATTTTGAAACGGTTCGATGGCTCATGGAAAATTCATTCGTGTTAAAATATTTAGAAACGTTTACGGAATCAATCGTGCAAAAATCAGAAAAGTTTTTTCACGAAACCGTCGCAATACGTAATCACCCAGTGCTTGATCGGATAAAAACAAAAATAAAAGGAGCGCTTTGTATTTCCACCACGTTTCACTGAACAACCAAATAATTTATTCAGATATTTTGCTTAAAAGTGACGCTTGTCAAATTATTTTCACAACGGCTCTTAGACTACAAAGCGCCCCTAAAGCAAACAAAATGGGTTCATTTCTTTTATTCGCCCTTTGTTTGTGGAAATTATTAGGGCAGAGGTCACTAGAACAAAGGTTTTATTATCTATTTAAACACAAAATAAATCTTGAATGATGGCTGAAAAGGGCTCGTATTTTAAGCCGTCAAGCGTGTGCCGTGGCTGTGTTTGATTTACACCGCCCCATCTCTTATCTTTATTTTGTAATTACCTTTATTTTTATTAAACAAGATGTTATTTTTTAGGTTGAAGTTTAATGAAAAAATACTCGTAATACATAAGTTAAGATACACAACATACACTCATGTCTGGTTCAACAAAATAATGCACCGAACATCTCCTCCAAGAACATACTATGACAATATTTAAAGATTTAAAGCAGAAACTAGAGCTTTTTTTCAGTTTTATATTATAAGTAACTTAACATTATTAGTAAAATCTATTTTGCTCATGATTCCGTTTTTTTTTTATATTTTGAGTGACTGATAGATAAAAATACCGTTTGGTTTTAGGCTCTTGACCCAATCTGTGTGCTGGCAACCAGCTGTAAGAACCTCAATCCTCTCAATAGTTGAAACCTCAACGGATGACCAGTTGCCAAATTTAGTTAAAATTGTGGCCAAGTTGGCAGCTGCTGGCTGGCTGGTGCTTGTATTAAAAATGTACGAAATTAAATTGTTTTTAACATGTTCAATCATAGAGCTATTATAAATCGATGGTTATAATGTCAAAGGGCTTAAAGGACAAATCGCCACTTTTCAGGAGAGCCAAAAAATAAAAAAAGTAGAAAAATTAACACAACTTTTTTGTCTTTAAAGCTATCGCTTTCGCTTAAAGACCATTGATTTTGTTTTTTCAAGCCGAACTGTATGCGACCATCTAATACATTCCAGATAGCGTAGTTTCTAAAATAGATGTCTTTAAAGAACTGTAATTTTAACATTTTGTCCTTTAAGCTTAACATTTTTTTCTGGTAGTTTTCGACTATGGCTTAAAGGACTGCTCTTCAATGGTCCAAACATAATCTTGTCCCTTAAAACGTTTTTCGCTTTGAAATTGTCATAATTATTGAGAAGTTGAAATATAAATAGAAAGAATAGAAACGCATCAACGACGGTATTACTATTTAATTTATTGTAAATCTCTTTCATATATTGCACAGGGTTTTGGAAATTCAGTTTTATTCATTACCACTACTATAGTTAGTCACTGCAAACATAAATTTTGACAGTTTTTAGTCCATCAAATTATCATGTAGGGGAGAGGGAGGCAGTTTACTACAGAGGAAGTTTTGAACATGGTAGCTACTAACAGCATTCTTTTTATATTGTCAATAGAATAAAAATCATCATATTATAGAATAAACGCATTAAAAATGATATTTGCTAAGGCAGTATAGCTGTAAACTCAGTCCGAACTGAGTGGGACAGCGTAGAACTCCTTGCTTCATACATTTTTCTATGGAAGTGCAAAAGTTCTAGCATGTCACATTCAATTTTGACTCAGGTTATAGCTATACTGCCTTAGTTTATATCATTTGGAATGCTCTCAAGAATATAAATTTCCATATTTGGTTGATGGACGCGAGCAAAACAGAAAAACGCCATCTCCTCTACAAAAATTGGCATTGACTTCTTTTTCACAGATTCAATATGGGGCAAATGTGACAAATGAGAGGATAGAATAATATATTTTCTTTATTTCAAGCTATTTCTTGATATTAAAATAAAAATAAATATAAAAACTTCTAAAGTTAAACCTTGAATTGCAGGAACAAAAATAAAAAATAAAGTATATATACATATCACACAAGTATATAAGTTATAATGATAGATAATACTCCCTCAGATGAAAAATATATAAATTTAATATAAACTTCATACATTTCATTGCACCATGGTCACTTAGAAGATGAAATATGACCTACAAAAATTTAGCTTAAAGGATACTAATTTAATACAACAGTAGCAGTATATGTCCTTTAAGCCTTAAGAAAATTATTTTGCTAGGCTAACTATGTCCTTTAAGCCTAACAGGTGCGACTAAAATTATATGTGTGTAGGCTGTAAAGGCCAGAAAACTATTGTTCTGTCCTTTAATCCAAAAGTGCAAAAATGGCTGATTTTTGACCGTTAATATCTTGCTCAATATTGGGAATAGAAAAACCTTATATATACCAATCGATAGAGCTCAAAAAGCTCTTTAGGACTGCATCAAAAAGTCATTTTCGCCAAAATGTCCTTTAAGCCCTTTGACATTATAACCATCGAAATGTGAATTGATGAAACTCGGTATACAGTCAAGACCTGACTTATCTTGTTAACGCGGGCAAAAACTGGTAATGTAATAAATTCAGTGAGTTATTTTTAGTGATTTATTATTATTTGGCTGACACTAACACTGTTTATGAAAAACTCTGAGTAAAATTAAAATTTATTCGTCTCTTAACGGTGTACGTCTATGTACCAGTAGTAAAATACAATCCCTTAAATTATTGTTTGTATCTTATTCATACTAATTTTTCCTTTTTAGGAAGCAGGCTCTGACATTAAACGATAAACTAAACCAGGTTTTAGCGAGCAGTGAGATTAAATTTTGATGGCAAGCCATTCACACAATTTATTTCCTAATTAACCTTCACACAAGTAAAGTACATTTCTCGACCAACCCAAAAAAGTTACTTTCCATACATCTCTCAAAAAGTTGCAAATCAGACCGTACAAGTACAAACCCAGCCCTAAACAATGTTCCCTTAAAACGCCATAACCGAGGCCATTTGAAAAACTCCGCGCGGTAACAGCGCCAGGGCCCCGTTATGCGCCCCCGGGGCCCGCGAATGACAACCGAGATGGTGGAACAATCTGGAACACAGCAGGATTTGCATCGTGAAACGTACGAACGTACCTGTTTGCGCGGGTTTTTATCAACTTATCCCGGCTTTGGGAGTCGTTTTGGAAGGATGGAGCCTCGAGTTGCCTGGTCATCGCTCGTAATGCGAATTTCAGACGAATTTACCGTTGTTTTTGTTGCTGTTGACGGACATTTTTTAATAAGTCGTAGTCAAACTTGTAATTTAGTGACTTATAAGAGTATATTGCGTAATTCTTTATTGTGAATGTGCCGGGACATTCTTCCCGGCACACCGGTTAAGTAATATTATATTGATATATTAAAGCTGAAGAGTTTGTTTGTTTGTTTGTTTTTTGAATGAATAACCTTAGGAACTACTGGTCCGGATTGAAAAAATATTGTTGCGTTGAATAGTCTATTTGAAGGGAAAACTTATGTGAGCAGAAACCGAAAACCACGCAGAAAGAGTCGCGGGGGCCCGCTAGTTAAGTGATTTTAGTGCTTCAATACGCATGTTTCAACGATCCACGCAGCCTAACGTATTAGTAATATTCAAAATGGTTATCAAACAAACAAAACTAAAACCATCTTACAAACATACTCAGTTATAATAAGTTGTCCCTATCTTCATAACGGCGGCAAGATGTCACGGCTCCATGGTAATATTGATCAGGCAATAATTACATTTTGTTTCGTATTCATAGGATCCCGGCGGCCGGGGCAAAGCTAGATAACTAAATTACCGCGCAGTGGCCAGTTGTAATGCATACAAATACTTCAGAATACTGGTCTGTGCTTTGAGCAAATATGTGCTCTTGACATTAATTCACAAATAATAGTGTAACACTATCTATACTAAATTATTATCATAGAGTTTGTTTGTTTGAATGCGCTAATATCAGGAAATACTGGTTCGAATTAAATTAATTGTCTTGGGTTGGATAGTACATTTGTCAAGGAAGGCTTTAATAATATAACAATATGTGTGCGGAAACCGAAATCGACGAGGACGAATTCACGGGCGGTTGCTATTAAAAAAAATATTGACCGTTTTGTTACACCTTATTGAAACAAGCATCAATAAAACGTTATTAATTCATTTAAACGCCGCGAGTGTGATCCACTTGCGATTTGATTTTCTATGGTTAGACCTACGTTTAACTGGCAAAAGTAGACAAGACAAGCTACCTTTACTTCTGAATCTTAGTTAAAATATATGTTAGGTTTTTAAGTGTTCTTTCAGTTTATTTTTTTGCACATTATATTGTTATTTAAGAATGAGTTATTTGCTATCAACGTTTAGTTGTAAAGACATTGGCGTTTCTGTCAACATTGCACATGTTTACATCTGCTACGTGTCTCATGAAGTTCATGACTAAAAAGAAGTCGACATTTATTGAAAATGTTTGTCAATAACTTCTAACTTTCCCCTCAAGTCAGATCTCTATAGATAGATATTCCTAGAATCTATACTAAGAGTTTTCCTCGAGCGCTCTGCCAAGGACTGGAATTCTTTGGCTGCATCTCCATTTGAGAGTGCATGTAACAGGAATATCTTCAAGGAAAATGTGAATAGGCATTTTCTTGGCAAGCAAGGAAGCTCGTTCCCCTTTTTACTTTAGCACTTGATTGTAGCCAAGCAGTGTAACTTAGCGTTTAACTACTTTATCTTGATTAGGTGTGCTGAGAGGACACTTTAGTATGTGCAAATATTTCTGTCTCTGAGTATCTACATACATAAAAATGGATGAACAATAATAAACATATTTATTTAAATACTCCCCGCTCGACGACCAACTAGGTCGTTGGTCAAAAAGTTGCCTTTTAGACCAAGAAGTCACGGGTTCTATCCCCCACAGGACAAACATTTGTGTGCATAAACATGTCTGTTTGTCTTGGTCTGGGTGTTATATGAATGTTTTGCTACTTAACACGGAGTCAGATCGATGTATGTGATGTTGTGAAATATATTCATTGTTTATTATACATAAACAAAAACCGGCCCACTACCTTGACAGCTATCTATCTATTTGAAGATAGTAGCCAGTATTATGTGTACACTGTATTCATTCCAGCGATCTCGCAAAGACCGCGGGAACATCTATCGGCCCGGACTCTAAACGGTGCACATTCGCCTGTAATCGACCGGTTACGTGATACGAATCGTATAATCGAATCAAAAATCTCAACCGCGATGAATTTTTAAAGCGAAATCAGGTGTGTAGTTTCGTCGTAGGAGGCAAGAGAAATTCATGAGGATCCACGCGGCGTCCGTGCCCCGCAATTTAATAAAGAGCTTCGGCTATCCCACTCCTGTTTGTGAAGGTATTTCGGAAAAATGCTGCATCGCTTTCGTATAGAAATTGTTTGGGAAGTGATACCAATTACGGGTATCGCGAGGCGGGTTTTTTATTAAAATTCCTGTTCGACCGTACCGACGGCTAGTGTTTAGCATTAAATTTTCGTTTGAAGCGAACGATGCGAATGAAAATTCTTTTAAGTGTTCATGTGTTTGGTTTCGATTTGCGAATTGGATTTAATACAGACATATCGTTTCGATGCTGCGTGAAATAAATGTTTTATGTACTAGCCTCGGAAAAAGTGAGAATTTTTGCACAATTATTCACTCTAATAACCAATTTTATAATATTTTAATTGTTGGGAGTAAAAATTATCATATGAGGCTGGTTTGCCAATCACGGTGTTAATAAATAAGTATTATTTTGAAATGCAAAAGCTCAAGTTATTAACTTATATTGTATTACAAATTCATTTTAATAAAGCTTGTCACATTGTCATTATCAAAAGACCCAGTATATGTTTATTTCACTCAGTTACAACAAAAATTACGATTCCGACGAATATGTTATTTTTGTACTTAAAACATATTAAAACCTATATGTCTGACGCTTCATACACGTGTATTGTTGAGTTGGTTTATTCTCTGAAATAAAATGGAGCCTGAATTCCACGTTAAAACATAATTGCTCGTAACGCATTCCAACAAAAACATTTTTGTAATATTTTCGCGAAAACGTAACAGTTACCTTTTATATACGTACACGTATGCGCAAACGGCGTGTACCGTCCTTTGAAGTTTATTATTACAGTTTGTAGAAACATGTTGTTACAAAAATGGTACATGACAACCGGGTCGTTCTTCTTTTTAACTTAATTAAGTTGTCCCCAATAACACGAATGCAAATTATAAAAACAAAAATATGAGTACTTCAAACTATGAAAATATACGTATCATACGTAGCTATGATAGATTAGGAATTATACAAATTTTAACCAGTATACCAAGCGGGTCATCTACAAATACACGATGATTTCCCTGTTGTCTCCGATTGAACTATACTATTATAATACAGCAGTCACTTTAAACATTTAGCGTAGGCCCACCCTTTCCCACATTAAAAACATTTCCTCACGAATCAGAATGTATAATTTCAAATATCACAATCATTCGTTGTAAACGGACAGGTTTATGTCATATATATTGACAGAGGGCTTTTAGCACGATATTATATATTCCAAGGGCAGGCCATTGGCCTATCTCGAGCCTCCGTCTTGGCCCAGAGCTGTTCTGGCGACGACACTAACGTGACACGGGTCGATTTAATCCTTTACCGAGTTCGACCCTTTATTTGAATTTCATAAAACAGACTGACAGCTGACAGAAATTTTTACTTTTCATTTGTTTTCCTCTCATTTCTCACCGCTTCCGTAAATAATTTTAAAATGCACGGGTCTAAAATATACTGGGGCTTGTGGATTCAATGGTTTTAGGATAAATGTGACGTCACAATAACTCTGTTCTGGCCAAAACAGTGCGGATGCCTCCTGGCTAATGAGAGAGAGACGAATTACTTAGCTATCCATGGATTCTTCGTGCGGGTGCCGGGTCCATCGCGTGAAACACAGAGGAATCCCAGTCGGCGCTCAGCGTGAAGGTTTAAGGGTTCCTTTATTTATAGTATTAAGACAGATTAAGGCTCGTATTAATAAATCGCACTCAACTCTGAGCTCGATCTTGAGTGCGAACTAGATATGTCATTCTAATACAAAACAGCATCTCAAGTTCACGCTCAAGTTCGAGCTCAGAATTCAGTGCGATTTATACTACGAGCCTAAGAATATGGCTGTTCGTCTGCTAATTGAGTTTAAAATAAATATCCACCCACCTCGATATCTAAATCTGAACAAAGAAGGTTTGGTGAAAATTTTATTATTTTACAAAGCAGTACTGACCCACAAAAAAGTTATTTCAAAGTTTGACAAAGTGAAGTTAAAATTAACCATTTAAGTTTAAACAAAGTTTTAAGCGGGTATTTGTTATTTTTAATTTGTTGTCTGTTCTTTATAAAGTATTCGATATTAAGTTAATTTCAAGTCGTGAATATTTATTCGAACTCGTTCGGGGAGTTTGAAACTAGTTCGGATAAATATACGTAATTACGTAGTTTTGGTTTGTTTGAAAATAGTCTCTGAAACTAACTAAATTACAAAAATTTAGTAAGTGTCATAAAAAATATTTTACTCACTTTATGTTTTTATAATGTCACAGTAACATTGAGCGGTCTCTTCTGGATAGTAGGGATAGTACATCGACATTCATTAGTATTCTGTCATGTAAACATATGCTTCATATTTCTTTATTCTTGAGGTATTATTTAATCTGTTGACTGATGATTTTGGAAACACGAAATCTGAAATTGTGCTATCAAATATCCTTTGCTTGCATTACCAGGATACGAGACGCCGATGGTAGATGGCGGTTCAATGTACACTACACATGATCTTGCATAGCTTGGATCCAAGCTATATCACTTTCAAATGGACTTCAGATCTACACAAATATCAGTTTTCATTGACAAATAGGTCATCGATTCCGGCATCCTGCAGAATTCAATACAAGCAGATGAATTGAGGACGTCCCTCCGTCGGAAAGTCGGTTGAAAAGGTAACAAGACCCAGTTAATAAACAACGTTATTTTATTGGATTAATACGGTTATACCGACGACCGCGAACACATCGGCGAAGTTTTAATTGAATCCCGCCACAAAGAGCCGCGTCCATTTGGTCACGTAGAAGGATTATCTATAAAATCCGTCGGTTTTGTACAACACCATTTTATTAAAACCGCGGAGATAATAGAAAGGGCGTGAAGTTTTGGTTTGTTTTCAATCATTGACCGCTACAAGCAAGTGCGTGGAAGTTACTATACGCAGAGCCAGCAAAATCTCGCAAATAGGCACGCACACTGCACTCAGGTAGTCATTTATCAGTCAGCATTATTTACGATCTTGTGAAGATTTACATAACTGGCTTTGGCAATGAAAGCATTAGTAAAGTGAGGAATTCTTTTAAGGAGTACAGGGTGTCTTTGTGGCGTTGATCACATGCTATCTGAATTCTAACCTAGTTGCTAGTTACTCATCAACTCTCATGAATCAATTTCTCTTACAACTATGAGCAAAATAACATTTTCAACAGAATTTTGAGGTCAATGTCGTAGATAATACACAGCGCTTCAATGGCCACGCACAGGGAACCTTTTGGCACTTAACGATTACCGTATGAATCAACTTGGACGTTTATAGACGCATCCACATTCCGGGAATCACGACAAAAGACCTTCCCATGTAAAACTTAGCCCGGTTCAGGCGTTACTCACGATTGTGGACTCCTCCCGGGTTTATTTATGGGAGGAGTGGGGAATAAATTCGGTATAAGAGGTATTTGTGAGGGAAGATCTCCCGCCTGAGAGGAGTGCGAATCAAGGTTTATAGGTGGGTACAGCGGAGCGAGGGTCGGTGAGGGATTTTGGTCTCCAAGGTGAAGGAGAGAGCAGAATTGTGTTATAAATATTGTAGAGTACGCCTGAATGGAAATTGATATTTTTCACTTCGGAAAATCATTCAAAATTATCACATAAGTACTTAGTTTATCAGTCATAAGGATATTTTTTGTTTGAAACTTAGAATTCCTCTCCTTGAAGACCAATTTATTTATTTGCAGTAAATTTACATTAAATGCGTGTGTCTGTTGTTATGGGATTTCAATGTTTCTAGTACCCATATACCCAGTACATTTCTGCAGTAAGAAACTAGACGGCATTCTGCGAATAATATCCCAGCTCCGCGGAATACCAAATGACATAATAATGTCAATCGTATCTCAGTTTATTTGACAGCGTAACTTACTTAGTTTTTCCGTACTGTGCGTGCAATATGCGAGCTCCGCCGTAAGATATGGTGCGGTTTACGTTTTTATTAAGCGTAACACGCTTTGATTGTGGACGTGTGCGAACTTGGGCACATAAATGGAATGTATTATTGTTATATTATTTTTATGCGTTCTGGTGAGCGGGGGAACGCTTTTATTATGTAGTGGATGGGATTGGGCTAGTAACTGATGGGACTGGGAATGATAAATTATTTAGTCCGTTACTGCAAGAAAGCTTCTTTAATTTAGTATAGGTTCTACACGGAAACGGTTTGCTGTTCTCTACTGTATTGATCTCGGGCATGTGTCAATATACATAGTCTTCCTTTTGAATATTTAAATCTATTAAAAATTAAGGGTTTAAAATTCCAACACGTAGTTTGAAGGCTATAAAATAACATAGGGAGAGAGAGAAAGCACAAAGCAACTTCGCTTCAGACTTTGTAGCGATATAATACCTATATATAATATTAGACCGTTATGCAGATACAAGCAAACATAAATATTTATCCTGAGTGATGTTTTTTATCTGCTAGTTTTAGCGCATGCATCGTGCCCCTTTGAAACATGCGATATTCAGGCAGTTTAAATTGAAATAGATATATGATCCTTTGAAATTGAGTTTCAACGTGAAAATAGATCAGAATAACCAAATTCGGTTAGTTTTAGATTTGCCTCGGCAATGGCGTCGTATTTCAACCACACCGATATAATTACCAAAAGTGGTTTTCCGTTGAACAAAGCTAATTCTGTGAGTTAAAATAACTAGTTTTACTGTGCCACGATTGGATAACCTCGCGATTGGTTCTAGACAAAGACAACATTGAACAAATAAATTATAAAAATAAAATATTATAATTTGTGTTCTGTATATATATTTTTAATAAAAGTGGTTCGACGTTTGTTTAGAGTTAATTTTCTCAACAGGAAAATTCTGTAGTAAAATTAGTGAATAATGTCGAAATTATAAAATTATTCTTTTTTTTATTAAAACATTATTAGAAATATAATTTTTCGAAGTCAATTAATAAAGCTGAGGAAATTGTCCCTTTTAAGAGCAAACAGTTAATTAGCTGTAAAAATATTCGTTTCATTTTGTACTACACCTGCACTCAGTTGGACAGTTAACAAGTGACGGCACAGTGCTGAATCTTATTATTTTATGCCTTTATATCGTTCTAAATATATTTTTTTCAACATGGGCCTGTATTCTATTAATATAAGACCCTATTTTTATTCTCCTTGTTTGTTATAAGGTAATTCTAATGTACCGGATGAGGGCCTTGAATTCCAACGTTTGTTCATGCCCACGTATGCATTAGCTATTATTGGAGTATCGGTATTTCTAGAGAATTCTTTTGTGAGTTAAACATACCTTGTACATTAGATGTTTTCTCCTAACTTTGAAAGTGAATTTATTTCATTATAGGACAGCTTTTTCAAAGAAAACCCTAACACGAACATATTTTCTAGACTCGATTTATTTTTTTGTCCTGCAAAATATAATAATATTATTGTCTCGAATGAAACTACTAAGAAATGTAGAAAATGTTTTATCTGAAGATATTTTTCTAGAAATATATTTTATTTATAAATAGCGAGCTGGGATATTTGAGCTTAGATGAATTCATTGAATGAAATCACCCGTAACGAGCCTTTGACGTTATTTCTGTAAGTTTCAAATAAGATTTTTCAATTCGATCTAAGCACTTTACTTTCCTTATTTGTGAAAACTTATTCTGTACTTGAATTTCCTTTAGCGATCCTGTTAAGTTATTATTTGTTTTCGATATTTGTGCACACGTACACACGCGAATCATAAATTAAAATGATGGTTATATCTGAGATTTAAACCTGGGACCTTTACGTGGCAGAAGCTTTAAGGCTGCGTATCGAAGCATGTTTATTAATTTATTCATGTTCGAAACAATTTTAATTAGTCTTCTTTAATAACAAACTAAGGGAGCAACTTCATCATTGGCATATTTAACCGTAACCTGAAGGTCAAACTCGATACCCATAAATACCCTTCTTCCGAATGGCCTCCGCCCTTCCATTGAACCTTCAACTTTCCCTCCTCGCCCCAAAGTACATTTCCGTGTGTCACCGAGTTTAGAGGCGAGTCCAACATTAATAATAATGGGAAAGCTTTTACCCGGCGTCACGTGACAAAGGGTGCCACTATATGCGATTCTTCTCGTGCAAAATTTATACGTTCCTTGCCAAGTATATTATCTCGGAATTGGGTTGGTGACTCCTGCCCTGGATGTCGAAGGTCAAGGAAATAAGTAAACAAGTGTGTAGGCAATTAGGAGGAATATTGAGATCGCGTTTTTCCACTTTAGCTATTACTAGCGAATTTTGGTTTCCGCAAACATAGTGTTATACTATAGCTTAAAACCTTCCTCGACAAATGGACTATCCAATACACAAATATTTTTTTCAATTAGAACCAGTAGTTCCTGAGATTAGTTCGTTCACACAAACAAATCTCTATTATATAGATTAGTGAAATAGGCCGATAAGTCTAAAATAGAAAAAAAATGCAGAAAATACAAGAAGTTTTTAAGTTGATTCATGTAAATTACTAAAAAAGTTAAGTAATGCAAAAATAAATGCACAACATAAACTTAATTCAATGTATTTCACTAATGAGTTTTAACTTCCCCAAATAATGGCGCGAATAAATCACAATACGCAATTACATATAGACAAATCGCATAAACATTTTACGTACGTTAGGGTTTCAAAGTTCGGAAGTAAAACGTACATCTAAAGTAATGTCTATAAACAAGATAAATTCTACTTATGATGATACGCATAAGTAAATAATCAATGTTAATAAAAGAAAACATTTTTTTAATTGTCCATTCTGAGTTTCTTGACGTGATTCTTACACTTTTTTCATTTCATTCTACATAAAACAAGCGAATGATCCGTGAGAACAAAATGAGTCAATTACTAATTTTCTATCTACAGTATTAAGAGTCTCTTCTGGTGGCACTACAAATTCCGCCCTGTATTGTACTTAGTGCAATAGTTGGTAACCCTGCCTGTTACAAACTATACTTAATGCTTTGACAACATTCAAATTACTAATTGCTGTACGGGATTTACCGGGCCAATGCAAAATACAAAGTGGCTAATTTCGCAGCATCCCAGCGGTCCAAATTAGGTATAACTCCGTACTTATTGATACAAATGAGCTGTGTTCAATCGACAGTGGAAAATTTTCTCGCAATTTCAAACTCTGCTTGAGTGTTGTACTCGCACGATAGGTGCTATCGACATGTGCCATAACACACCTTTGATAATGTGAAGAAAACATTAAAATTAAAAATCAAACTCTTTTATTTAAAAACTTTGAGGCTTATAAATTATTCTCAATTTGGGGAGACTCTATTTCTCTTGAAGAATGAAATTTCAGATACTTTGCATTTACAAAATTCAATGACTATATTCAAAATTGCTGCAAGTTCCTTCATTTTTAACTTGAAGAAAATAATTGTACTTATGAGCGATATAGATAGAGCTTAACATAAAAATAATATTTAGACCGAATGGCGTGACCACTGCTTCCGCAAATCAAATATTATTAAAATTATTCCAATTACATAAACGTCGATGTGTAAATCGATATCAAACATCACTAAACCTCACCGACATACGACGCATGCTTAGACGAGCGCTTTATGCAGCGGCAATAAAGGCTAATTTTGATTGTATTTGTTTATTTAACGGACCAAATGGGCGGTTTCGCTGGAAATAATTAGCGGACTCATTAGGGCTGAGTTTTGCCTCAGAGTCATTATCTCGTTTCGATAAAGTAGGTTAATAGGTGGAGTAGATTATGTTATGTATAGTCACGTGCGAACATTTTTGCAATTGTCAAACAAAATTTCGAAGTTTGTATTAGCTTGTTGATGAACAATCCAAGGAGTTTTGATCACAAGTATTTCTCACGTGGGTTTCATTGGTTGACGATTAGGAATATTATATAATGCAAGCCTTTTATGGATGCACGTACGGTACGTACACCGTACCTATACCACGATAGGATCTCCCAATACCGTGTACGAAAGAGAGCAAAGGTTGTGTATAAAATGTTGCCGTCATTAAACACATAAATATTCCTTAATAGGTTTAATATGTATAAAAACGCAAAATGTGCACAGCTAATCGAAATATAATTGAATTATAACCATAAATATTAACTGCTGCGTTATCGTATAAATTAATTTCCCGCCGACGATCCACATGGCCATTCCGCTGTTGTATAAATAACATTTAACGAGTCTGACAAGTAATAACTAATTAGCTTTATTAAGAGAAACAACGATTAACGAAACGAAAGCCGTTCGTTATTTTCATTGAAATGAACACTGAGTTATGTGTTTATTGAAATAAAAATATTAATCATGGTATTTTGTTTCGACATTGTGAATGCCATTTCGAATGCTTAACTTAATTGTGATTTTCTTTGATGTGATTGAATTTATTTTCGGTTTTGGTTTGCTTTCAATAAATGATTGCTTGGTTTCACAAACGATGTAGCGTGGAGATTTATTATTTTACTTTAGTTGTGGTTAGTATAATATTAGGTCTATTTAAAATATGTACAAAAAGGTCGCGGATTCGCTCTTTACACAATGCAAAAAAAAAATTTGCAAATATGTCGGCTGCGATGGTAAGGTAATGTTTATTTTTCTATTTACCCTAACATACATTCATATAATGCTCAATCTACTTATCACCGCGTCAGATGTGCGTGTTGTGGTCGGTTATTATTAATTTTATATGAATGTAAAAATGATTATATTTGAGCAATAAGTCGTTGTGTGAGCAATATCAACTTTTCATGCGAATGGAATTGCCCTTGATTAAGTCAGGTTGCATCCTAATCCTGGATTTGGCAAGTCTAGTTATTACACCGGAGCGACTGTTACGTCGCAGCCGCAATAGGGTTGCTGCACTAATTGGATCATGGCCGCACAACTGTAGCCATTGTCGTCCGGCTGCGGGCTCCTCACGGTGTTCCCTTCACCGGTGAGTTGATCACATCACTTGGCTTATAGTACATGTTGGGTAGAATGGAGACCTATATAGCGACATAAAAAGGAATATGAGTGATATAAGTAGTTAAACTCGCAGTCCGATAACTATTTAACGAAACCATTGTCTCGATTGCTAATTGCAAAGAACATCGCTTATCAAAAATAGAGCAAAAGCACGTGCACTGATTAAGTACAAGCTAAAAAATATTTAAACTGAGCAAAGTTAAATGAAAAATAGGAGTGATAAGTTGGTTTGGTGACGAGGGGTTTATTTTGAAAAAGTAACATCCTCACGCAGTACAAAAAATGTGTGCATAAACATACCTGTTTTCGTTGTAACAAATAGCTCAATCTACTAATCACGGAGCCAGACCTATGTAATGTTGGCAGATATTTATTCAATAATGTCAGATATGTGTGCTTACTCTTGAAGAAAACTTAAGAGTGTTGGCAAATCTGACTTTTAATGCAAGCGCAATCCCTTTATTAGGTCAGGTTGCATCCTAATCCTGGATTTGGCAAGTGTAGTTATTACACCGGAGCGACTGTTACGTCCGCAACCGCAGTAGGGTTGCTGCACTAATTGGATCATGGCCGCACAACTGTAGCCATTGTCGTCCGACTGCGGGCTCCTCACTGTTTCCTTCACCGGTGAGTTTATACGAAATACACAGTGGAGTCTGTTGGTGCGCGTAAGATTTGAAGACAATTGAACGGAGAACAATTGAACTGCTATCACATGACTTATAGTACATATTGGGTAGGGTAGTGATCGATAAAGCGACATCAAAAAGAAATACGAGTAATTTAAGCAGTTAAACTCGAAGTCCAATAAAGATTCAATTATACCATTTTACAATGTTACAATAGACTTTTTTACCATTTTTTTTTTCTTTTTCTTCTTTTCTCAATTATTCATTTACTGTAAATAATGGAGAAACACGACAGACGTAAAGTTCCAATACGATGTAATAAATGTAAAAAGAATTTTCAAATGAGAGATACAATGTTATGTTCAGTATGTGAAAAAAGATTCGACTTTAACTGTGGCGGTGTATCAGAAAAATTATATCTGATTATGAGTGCAGAAAGAAAGAAGACGTGGAAATGTAAACAATGCATTCAAAATGTAGGCAAACAAAATGATATGCAAAATGTAACAATGAGAAAAAATAAAACGAAATCATACGTAAGTCATTAACTCCAGATACATCTATACGGGATCAGATAATAATAAATGAAAATAACGATGACTATTCTAGCGAAAACTTGACATGCAACTCGGTATCGTCTGATTCAAAATATAACCTGTCAGATGGAAATACTTGTGATGACAGCTATGATTCCACTACAGATAAACTATCGAGAAGCTTAGAAGTAGGGTTTTCGACAGTTGAGACTCAAGACCTGAAAGAAGAAGTTGCACAGCTGAAGCTTGATCTCTTAAGTACGCAAAGTGAACTGGAAAATACAATTTGTGAAAACAATGAGTTAAAGAGAAATATAGAAAAAATCTCATATGAAAACTATGCGCTAAAAAATATACTCCAACGCCCCTCAATTACACCTATGAAGGCCTTAAGTGCAAAAAAGACACGAAGTATTACTCAAGCCAAGTTTTTTGAAAATACTACTCCTCAAACCTCTTCTACAGAAATACTTAAGCACTCTATTAACTTGTTAAGGAACACTGAGAAGCAGGCAGAATTAGAAATGATGATCGTTGATCTTCAAGAAAAATTAACACGAGCTTACGGTGAAGTTGAAAGTCTTCAAAAAAGGTTAAAAGCACTAGAATCAAGCAATCAACTACAGCTCGATTATTCACAGGACGAAGGAAATAACATGGATGGGAAAACTAATGAAAAAAGCTCTTTAAAATCAAGAATACCAGGACTACACGGCGAAAAACTGTCTCCGATGATACGAATATACGGAACGCAACAAATTGTAGGGCTTGCGTCACTCCTACACAAATCAAAGGCTGGACAAAACTACAGAGTGCTGGCCAACACAAAGCCCCATGCGTACACGGTTGATATACTTAGAGATTTTTATTGTAATAAACCAAATAAGGAGGATATAGTTATATTAAGTGTGGGTCAAAATGATAAAAATCCACAACAAGTTTTGTCACAGATTCGCTTATTACTGAATAAATTCAATGACTGTGTTATTGTTTTGTTAAGTGTGAATCATAATAAATTTTTAAATGAATCTTTATTGAATTATGAAATTGAGAACTTGTGCAAATTTGTTAAGAATTTTCACTTTATAAAATGTAATAAATTATTTCCACTTTTTGACATCTGTAAGAAAATTAATTATATTATTGACTATATAGACTATGACCGTAAATACTTAGACGTAAAAGAAATTAAGAAATTTGTATTTCGCAAGGAAAAAAATGAGCCCAGCAAAATACGTCCCATGGCAAAAAAGGGAACCATTCCCTTTTATTTTTCATTAAAAACAAGGGAAAATGGATTTTTTCGAGCCTCCGTGTAACACGACTTATTCTATTCGACATTTAAATAGCGAGGTCTTGCACACTTTTACTGTTTTACATCAGAATATTCAAGGTCTATTAAGTAAGCTGGATGCTCTGGAACTCTGTATTGATGAGTTCAAAGACAAAAAACTTAATTTAAATGTTTTATGTCTTTCTGAAACATTTCTAAAACTAGGCAGTGAGAGCAATGTCAAATTAAAGAACTTTTACATAGCTTCCTCTTACTGTAGGTCAAATAAGAGTCGAGGTGGTGTTTGTATCTTGGTAAACAATAATATAGAAAGTAAGCCACTCTCTCTCTGTAAAGATTATACTGTTGAAAAGTCTTTCGAATGTTGTGGAATAGAGCTACCGGCTCATAAATGTATAATACTGTGCTTGTATAGAATTCCTAATAATACCAATCTAGCTACATTTTTCAATCAACTAGAACTCCTTTTACACAAATTGTCAATAAGAAATAAAAGACTTGTAATTGCCGGAGACCTAAATATAAATACGCTGAATACAAACGATACATCACAAAATCTTATTAATTTGTTGCACAACTTCAACCTTCATCTGCACGTCAATGAACCTACCCGAGCATTATCGTGTATTGATCATATTGCATCCAACATTAAAGATGTAAACTGTGAAGTTCATAGAGTTTGTCTGTCTGACCATGATACTTGCCAGATTCTATCATTTCAAAGTAGAACCATCAAACCCAGACCACGTTTTTGGTACAAACGAATTAGAGATCAAAGTGAAGATAATATGGAGAAGTTTAAGAATTATATAAGTAGTTTATCTTGGCAAGAAGTACTTAATGATGAGGACTTTAATTCCGCATTTAACAAATTCCACGATGAATTAAGTTTATTTTTTGCTCTCTGTTTTCCTGAAAAACGTATCAAAATTAATTCATGCAATCAAGGGCCAAAATGGATCACGAAAGGCTTGAAAGTATCATGTATGGTCAAACGTAGGCTAAGATTGTCATACTATAAAACACGCACAGAAAAAAACAAAATTGCTTTTAAAAAATATAGTAAACTTCTACGCAAATGTATAATAAAATCACAAAAAAATTGCAATGCTAAGATATTGGAAAAAGCGCAGAATAAGTGTAAGGCCGCGTGGAACGTCATTAGGAATAGGTCAGACGGTGTACATAATGTTGCTTTGGAAATGGATTTAATAAATGTAAATGGAACAACGGTGACAGATCCATATGATATAACTGCAACATTTAACGATCATTTTATAAATATATCAAAGAATTTGACTGTTCAAAGTGACACGGTATTAGTCAATTTTGAGAATCTAAGTACCAGTAGTTCCAGTATTTTTCTGAAGCCATGTACTGGAACTGAAATAGTTAAAATTATAAAATCCCTAAATAATACTAATTCGGTAGGTTTTGATAATCTTCCAACTTACCTTTTTAAGTCATGCGCTAATTATCTTGCACCAGTAATTTCGTATTTGATTAATTTATCACTCGCTCAGGGTATTTTTCCTGAACGACTTAAGCAATCTATAGTTAAACCTCTATATAAAAAAAACTGTAAACAAGATGTTAATAATTACAGACCTATAACTCTTGTTCCTGTACTCTCAAAAATATTTGAGAAGACTTTTAAAGATAGATTGAGTGGTTTTCTAGAGAAATTTAAGCTCTTGGCAGTTGAACAATATGGTTTTCGTGTAGGTAAATCCACCACTCTTGCTGGATATAAGTTGATTAGCCAAATTACACAATATATAGATAGTAAAATTCCAGTAACGGTCGTATTCTTTGATATGAGCAAAGCCTTTGATCTCGTTAAACACAACGTCTTGCTTGCCAAATGTGAAAAGTACGGCATCAGGGGAACTGCGCTTGACTGGATAAGAAGCTATCTGACTAATCGAACTCAATGCGTTCAAATCACTAAAATTGACGATAACAATGAGCTTATTGATTATAGATCATCATTTCGGCATAACGATTCTGGAGTTCCTCAGGGAAGTGTTCTTGGACCACTATTATTTCTTTTATATATTAATGATATGCCTGTGGTCACTAACTTTCAAACTATTCTTTTTGCTGATGATGTTTCCCTTATAATACCCTACACTGATACACAGACTTCTTATGAAATCATTATTAATGAAGCTATAGAAAAAATTCAATATTGGCTAGAGACAAACAATCTTTGTATTAACATCTCAAAAACTAATTTTATGCAATTTACAAATTATAAGGCAAAAAAACATAATCTTAATCTACAATGTAAAGGACAATATCTTAATGAGGTTAAAAATACAAAATTTTTGGGCATTGTGGTGGACTGCCACTGTAACTGGAAAAGTCATGTATCTGATATTTGCAATAGGCTAAGTAGGTTCGTTTTTGCTCTCTTTCGTCTAAGAGTCAGTGCAGGTGAGAAAGCGGCTCTTCTTGCTTACCATGGTTATGTGTCTTCAGTATTAAGATACGCACTAATACTGTGGGGAAACTCGACAGATATAAATAATGTCTTTCTTATACAGAAGAAGTGCATCCGAGCCATCAGTGGTCTCGGCCCTCGTGAGAGTTGTAGACAAATTTTTAGGAAACATAGTTTACTAACTTTGACATGTATGTACATCTATGAAATCGGAAAGTTTGTACGACATAATATGGAAATGTTTAAGAAACCAGTTCACAGTCAACGCCTACGTCCTAGAGATCCATACAAACTGCTAGGCCCGTCATGCAAAACAAGTTTATATGAAAAAAATTGTGACGTGATGGTAATACGTATTTATAATAGAATTCCCATGGAGATAAGACAATTACTCACTAAACCATTTTTATATAATTTAAGAGCCTGGTTGATTGATAAGTGTTTCTATGACCTAAAAGAGTATTTTGATTTTGACATTCACTGATTGTTATATGAATTGAACTTGACTTATTTATCTCACAATTAATTATATTTTTTCTTTTATATTACAATTTTACAAGTTTTATTGATATTATTTTATGACATTTGTAACAAGAAATAATGGTTATTATTGTATTTTAATGATTCGGATTTAATATTGTTTAATGATTTTAATGAAATTGACCTTAAAAATATTTGCATGTCAATAAATTGACAAAATACGCTAGATCTAATTTATATACTCTGTAACACCTATTTGTACACCGTGTTTTATGTCAAATAAATAAATTATTTTTAATTATAAATTATTTTTTATTTCATTACTTCGATTGATAATTGCAAAGAATATTGCTAATACAGGGGGGCGCAAATGAACGTGCACTTTAAAGTATAAGCTATAAAATCTTTTCACTGAGCATAGTTAAAATGAAAGATGGGAATTACTAAGTAACTAAATGGTGTTTACTATGCAATTTACGTAAACACATTTGCTACACTTATATTCTTCTATAAGCTTGCTCATGCTTTTGAGAAAAGTTTTCTCTAAAAGCATAATAGTTTCTTATGTGACTATTATTAAAAATGATCTGTTTTTGTTAAACAGTGTTCACTTAAACCTCCCAGTATAAAGAACGAGTAACGACCTCCAAAACAACAGTAAGTTGTACATCATACATATTAAAGGACAGACGATAAATGTACCAGAATGTATCATTTTTGTGTAAATATTCATGGGTTACAACGTACGGTTACCGTCAAAATATGTATGTGCTAGTCATTAATATGTGACGAAACTAAAATGAAAGTACAGTGTTCATTGCATTAGCACTGTTAAAGACACAAACGGTTATTTTGCCTGCGTAATAATAAGATTCTTAATTAACATAATACATAATTAATCATTATTTTTATGAAGCAGGCTGATAAACTGGAAAATCTCGATGCGAGTGCCTAACATAACAGACAGACATTATTGAAAGACATTTTTTTTTTACATTTTACAGAAGCCGCCAGGGGATTCTAGTATAAACATTAAACCTAAACTGACTGACTGACTTAGTAAAACACTAACGTAAAGAGAAAAGGTAATCAAGCAATGATTATTCAAGACAAGATTGAAAGCCCAAGGGTTACCGCGAGGTCTGCGGAGGTGGAAGCAAATCATTGGTACATAATGAATGAGCCAGGGGAATCAATCATGAGATGTCTGCGGAGAAAGTTCTGGAAAAGGGGAATTTGATTAGCCGAGGTACCGGGCCTGGAAAAAACAATGGCGATCGCGCGGAAAAAAGGTGGTTAGCAACCGGAATTTTTTAGGGCAAATAGCTCTAATTGTGTACCGATACTGTTGATGTATTAGAAAATACCTAGAAATCAGGTCACTCATATTAATTTGAAACTAATAAATATCAAATAAGTTTATTTTAACAGAATATTGAACGAAGCTCTTGTAAGGTGTCCTTTGACGGTCGTTAAACATTAAGTCTAGTGGGTGGTTTGCAATATAGGTTTCTGAATTGTGAACTTTTTCTTAAAAAGTTTGTGAGGCTTCCCACACAGTTTCAAACATTTTATTGAAAAAAAAATCTTCGTGATTTACTTTTTAATTAAATCTGAATTTGTTGGTTCGTCAAAGACAAAGCCAAATTAATTATTTTGTAATTTGATTAACAACTTTTTAATGCTTTTGCACACAGCATTTTTTATAGTTTTCTACATTCTGTTACGTGAGGTTATTTGTCCAGATTTTCCAACATTTTGACCTAATATAGTAGCTAGCTTAATAATAATAAAAATATTAAGTACACTTTTATGTGCAACGCTGATTTTTAAAGCAAAATATTCCCAACCCTTGTTCCAAACGACACGGGAACATTTTAATCTCTTCACTCATAATGACGCTTACGAGCCATTGTCGACAGCAGTGAAAAAAAATTGTTCCCATATCTCCGACAAAGCGATCGCACTTGACGCCTCCCAAGTACATTCGACTGGAGGGCTTACGTTATAAATATTGTATTTTTGCGCGCGAAATATGAACAAAGATTTCAATGAACGCCGCTGTCATTCGGAGTGGTTGCGTTAAAGAGAACTCTCATAACGTGTGCCGATGATTTTCTTGTGAAAATGAAATTTTATGGGTTCCATTATTACATTATATATTCAAAAATATTTTTGGTTTTTAATGTTTATTTTCGCGAAACGTTAAGGATGAAGCTGAAACATTGAGAACGTCAGCCGTATTTATTATTGTCAATTTGTTAAACCAATATTTTCATAGATTTGCCTAACTGTAGTATTATTTATTTTATGCTGCGTTGAACATAGTTGTGTCTGAATTAAATTCATTTCACAATAAAATACATAATGATTTTGAGTTTACTACGGAAAACCAATATATATTATTTTTCTATGATTAAAAAAAACAAAAGGATAAAATCAATTTCAAGCCCAGAAAAATCTATTCCAAAACCTCAAAGAATATGACGAAACGCAAAGGCCTCAACAATAGGCGCGCTTCATAAATCAAACCGACAATACAGCCTCCGAACAATAAAGACGGCCCAATCACTACTCTTGACCAGCCCTCACAATACAAAACAATATCGCTCTGCATTCGGCACTCAACATCTGTCAACTTACGTATGACATCTACGACATGGGTCGCCCCCGAAACATCGGTACCCGCCGCCAATCCACCGAATTAGTCAACGTAACACGTGTAAGTAAGGTTTGAATTCGTATAACAGACGTAAGTCGGTTTATAATTTGTATGCAGATACGCTTATGTCAACGAAGAGTAGGGCCGGTACAGCTATGAATGTCAGATATCAACCGTATTTCGTGGAGATAAAGTCGTTGATATCGGTACGGTTGCGATATTTAGTACCTGATTTTATCACCACCCATAGACTGTTGGTGGCTCTGTTTGTATATCATTAGAGAAAAGTGCGTATGCTTTCATGTGTAAGGGAATGTAAATAGTCCCGCAATTAACTTTGAAGACATGTGTGTGTCATGAAGAAGACACATAAGGACATGTTTATAACTTAGAAGAAAGACTTTTGAAAAATAACATCAGAACATTATCAACATATCGTTGAAGTTGCAATTTTAATATGCTAGAACTTGATCGCTACCAAAAATAGATAGATATAATTTTTAAAAAATCCATTTGGCACCACCGATTCTGCATACGGCTCGAAGGACCAATTAATGAATCACCAACGAATTGTAAACGAAAGGTAAAAAATCTGCTTAGAGTATTTAGTTCCTCATATCCAGAAGCAAGCGCAGTCATTGCGAAAGTTAGTGAAGTATCAATGGCGGTAGCGGCTCAATCGCTGAGTGGTCGCTTTGTGCAGCGGAGTGCGCTTTGTGCTGCAGCGCTTTGTGGCCGCGTGATGCGCTGCGATATTGACACGCACGCAGCTGTCGCGAAGTTTGCGACTGTCGCGTTTGATGGGAACGACAGATCCGGTACGACTCCGGGTGGTTGTTTTCTCGGACAGAAGGATATCGGGCATGTGCGCTATTTGCATAAGGCTTTAGAATGCCGGTAATGTCCTTGTTGCTTGTGCCTGCTTTAGAAACAAACGCACAACTATCAGAATAGGCAAAATAGCTTTTGTGGCTTTCTAATAATATGGCACAACAGATACCTTCAACCTCCTCACAGGTCCCTTATATGACAGACAGTGCCAGCGGATACAATTTTTTTTTGTTTTTATTTTTCGAAAAGGTTTTCATAAGTGACGAAAACTTAATGCTAGTCTAAGTTTTATCCTTAAAAAACAAATGATAATTTATTACTTAAAACGTATTCGTTGAATGTATTAGTAGTTTACTCGCAAAACAATTATTTTCTTAATCGCATTCGCATTTCCTCCAACTTCAGGTTCAAACCATTCATTGAAAAGTTTCTAGGAAAAATATCAGCGGTAGGCCGCGAGTATTCTGGTCCTTTGTGCGCCAGATCGGCGCTTTGTTTCCGCTGCGGCTGCGTTTTGAATGCGGAGTTAGATCGCGTCGGTGGGACAGGTGTGCAGCTTTGTTGGGAAGATTGCTTGTGTTTTAGAACGGTTGTAATACGCCGCAGAAGAATTTGTTGATATTTGTTGTGGTAAATTCGAGATCAACGCTCCCAACATTCCAAACTTTTCCAGCAAAAGCAGATTATATTTGGGAGCTGTAAACCAGCCAACTATTTAATGCCACTCAATACAATTTAATATTAACTTAGGGTTGTTTACTGGCAACACTAATAAGATACTGTTAAGCTGCCAATATTAGCCGTGTTTGTAAGTCACGAATCTTACTTCCCACAATTTATTATTGTTTACAAACTGTTTGTTAATCTATACTTATAATAAATCTGTAGAGAGGTCAATTCTGTACATTAAACATATTTTCAAAATAACTATCAGGGG
This sequence comes from Nomophila noctuella, assembly GCA_958496325.1. Taxonomy (NCBI): domain Eukaryota; kingdom Metazoa; phylum Arthropoda; class Insecta; order Lepidoptera; family Crambidae; genus Nomophila; species Nomophila noctuella. The sequence goes on from OY292495.1 coordinate 394,443, forward strand.
GTGATTAGTGATCGATACTGATGCCAAAAATGCAATCAGTAAATTTTTTGTCTGTCTGTCTGTCTGTCTGTCTGTCTGTCTGTATGTTCCTTATAGAAACAAAAACTACTGGACGGATTTTGACGAAACTTGGTACCATTATTCTTCATACTCCTGGGCATATTATAGGATACTTTTCATCACGCTACAATCAACAGGAGCAGCGTAGTGAAGGGAAATGTGGGGAAAACGGGAGAATTTACTCCATTTCTTAAGCTTCAGTCGCGTGTGCAGCCTTAATGGTTAAAGTCACATAGAAATCATGTATGACGGATATATTCAACGTAAAATTGCCTAAAAAATATCCCCCAACAGTAAATGTCTATCTCTAATAGTTGACTCACAATAACACGTGTAAATCAGGAGCCAAATTTGTTTGAACACGCTAAGCTCAGGAACTACTGGTTCGAATCGACAAAATTTTTGTGTTGGATGGTCCACTTACCATTTGTCGAGGTAGGCTTTAGGCTATCTATAGTAACACTGTGTGCGGAAACCGTAACGCACGCGGACGGAGTCGCTGGCGGCCGCTAGTTCTAAATAAACTCTGTAGCCAGGCGATTCTTAGAATTTCTAATGCGTAGCATGAATTTGGAGTTATAATACATAGATGCCTCGTTCAAATGTATGAGCACACTTTTGTTAACCAGTAATGTTCACGAGAAAGCAAAACCCATGTCCACCAGCATTCTAATCAAAGCGTGCATCATGATGAAGGCTGAACAAACGACGTGCGCAAACACCGGACAAATCAACTGTTCGCGGCGAATGCGACGAGGGACGCTGCGGGCGGCAACTAGCGCGTGACGTCACGACCCATGCCCGTAGCGGCAAAGTGCCACCACCACCGCCCTAGGCGGAGGCTTCGGCTGCAGTTAACACGTGTATCGAACTGTATTGGGCTTTGACATTATATTTGATTTGCTACATCTTTTTGAATAAATGAATCGCGTGACGGCACGACCCATACCGGCCGCGGCACAGTGCCGGTGGAGGCGTCGATTGCAATTATTACGTCTATCAGATGACCTGTGAATATCTGTTGGGCCTTGACGTATATGCTTTGCGACACCTTTTTGAATCAACTGTTTGCGGCGAATGCGACGAGCGACGCTGCGGGCGGCAATTAGCGCGTGGCGTCACGACCGATGCTGGCCGCGGGAAAGTGCTATCAGCGCCCTAGGCGAAGGCGTCTATTACAGTTACCACGTGTATCGAACTGTATTGGGCTTTGACATATTTGCTTTGTTACATCTTTTTGAATCAACGGTTTGCGGCGACTCGACGAGCAGCGCTGCGGGCCGAAATTATTGTGAAATCACAACCTATGCCGGTCGCGGCAAAGTGCCACCAGTGCCTTCGGCGGAGGCGTCGATTGCAGTTATTTTAGTGTATCGGCTGAACTGCGAATATTTGTTGGGCTTTGACATATTTGCTTTGCGACAACTTTTTGAATCAACTATTCGCGGCGACTCGACAAGCGATTCTGCGGGCGGCAATTAGCGTGACGTCACGACACATGCCCGTTGCAGCAAAGTGCCCCCACCACCGCCCTAGGCGGAGGCTTCGGTTGCAGTTAACACGTGTATCGAACTGTATTGGCGTTTGACATATTTACTTTGTTACATCTTTTTGAATAAACGGTTCGCGGTGATACGACGAGCGACCCTGCGGGCTGCAATTACCGCGTGACGTCACGACCCATGCCGGTCGCGGCACAATGCCACCAGTGCCTCTGCCGAAGCGTCGCATCGATTGCAGTTATTACTTGTATCGGATAATAATCTGTGAATATCTGTTGGGCTTTGACATATTTTCTTTGCTAGCTGATGAATCTCTAGTCTAGCTACATCTTTTTGCATCAACTATTCGCGGCGACTCGACGAGCGATTCAGCGGGCGGCAATTAGCATGAATGACGTCACGACCCATGCCAGCAGCGTCTTAGGCGGAAGCGTCCATTGCAATTGACATGTGCATCGGATTGATGACCCACTGCCTCTGTGTTGTAGTAGTTATAGCGCTGTTCTCAAAAACCTTGGAGGTCATTGGTTGGAATCCCGCGGAGAACACTTTGACTTCGTGTTGTTTGTGGTTAGGACATTGCAGGCAAAAACCTGATTGTCCGATAAAAATTTTGATTCCGTGCTCCGGAAGGCAAGTTAAGCCGTTGGTTCCGTTTTTGAGTTAAATCTCTCGAAAATTTATCTTTACCAAATCTTTTAAGTACAAATGATTTCTCACGTTAAAGTTAATTGAAGAAGCTTAATTACTCGTACTTAATTTGGATTGCAACCCCGAAAACACAGAGTAAGTGACTTTTCACGAGCATAATGGTGAAAATTCCGCGTAAGTCGTAAACGTGTCGTAACCAAGCGACAACCTGTTTATTAGCACGATGACGTCATAACTTCAACAGAATTCAATCAGTTGCGACACTTGGTAAAAATACGATATATTGAATTTTCAATAAGAGCCTGATTAGGTATTTCGGTTGATCGGAGAATTTGTGCCAAGTACTGGTAGTCGTAACCGTAAAACTGTGGAACGGGTGGTACCAGTCAAGCTTAACTACTCGCATTTGCTGCTAGAGGGAGCGATGATTTACTGCCAGTAGTGCCAGTCCAATAAAAGGAAAGACTAATCGCGTCTGCAAGACGTCAGAGATGCATTATTTAATAAACAAGTTTCAAATTATTATAAACCGGGCTGCCCACCCCGGCTTCGCCCGTTGTACTTACTTACATGTATTATACATACAAACCTTCCTTAAAAATCACTCTATCTATTAAAAAAAACCGCATCAAAATCCGTTGCGTAGTTTTAAAGATCTAAGCATACATACGGACATACAGCGAAAGCGACTTTGTTTTATACTATGTATTGATTGATAATTATGATGTTAAACTTTTTATTGGAAAAAAAATATATTGTTCTTGGGAGAAGACGAAGAAGATAACAAATTTGATGTTGCCAGATATGTGTCTCATATACACAAATATCTGATGGTGTTGAGTTTCCACATTACGATGCGCATAATCTTGATTTCATACGTACGGAAGCAATAGAACTAAAAGTGATATCTACAATGAAACAATTAGTAAACCCATTGAGCATTTCTCTTCGAATGTAGCGTTATACATTCTCATCACACAGATTTGTCACAAACCCACAAACTCAAAACGTACTAAACACGGTTGAACAACTACAAAATTAAGCAAAACCAAATGAGAACTATTAACATAATTGAAACTAGGCAAACGGAATGAGTTAAATCGGAGTCTACGTCCACGCGACGATAGCGGGACCTGGGAGTGAGCCAACTTTTAATGAAGCCAGTTGTAAATTTTACACGTAATGGAATAACTAACTACTAAAATAATGCACTCGATGTTTCCTACTTTGCGCTGGCGATGCAAAATGCTGCAGTTTTAATGCAACAGGATAAAATAAAGCTATTCGACTTTATTATCGTGCGACGGACTTCTTCTTCATTGGAATATACGATGTCTATTAATTATTGTCCTCTTGCCGGCGGGCCCGGGCTCTAAAAAAAATAATCTAGTCAATTCGACAGCTGATTTATAGTGCTATATTTATACCTACTATAGACATATGGATATTTCGTATACCTACGATGAATATTCATTTCAAAGAAATGGTAATTTTACCGTTTTGTAATTATGAACAAAGAAAAATTCATCAGAAATCAAAACCAGCGCCTCTTGCAATCCGGGCAAGCGCTCTGACCATTAAGCTACCGAGACCGTAAGTGCAACTGACGAATTTCTCCGCGTAATTTGGTTAACGCTCAATACTGCATTATCTCGTCAATGTCGTAGTACCTACCTCGCTTAAAACGCTATTTGCAGGCGTTTTTTAACGAAAGAAGTAGAAGTTTTCTTAAATAATTGTTGAACACTGACTTTGCAATCGTTTTGCCACAAATACTGCCACAATTTTAAGCCGATCTCTAATAAGAGTTAATGTATTGTCAATACCGTTGCGTCTACACTAAGCGCACAACTAAATTTTGTTACAAACTCATTTGTTTCTCTTCAACTAAACTCGGTTCAGCTGCAGTAGTTACAGTTTAATCTCGTGTCTGTTCCCAAAGGGGGTATGCCGAAGGATGAGTGTTTTTAGCCAAGCCGAGTGTTGCCTGTTGGCAAGGCTTCAAAAGCTGCAATTTCAATAATTGTGAACATTATTTCACCTAACGCTTACTGCTTGTACGTACGTATTTGTGTTTATTTATGTTGAATATCTTTGTGCAGTGATAAAATTTTGCAGTGTGCTCTTAGGTAGGAAAAATACAATTCGTTTTAGCATTTTAAGTCATTGCAATACTTAAAATAGAAGATTCATATTTTTCAAAAATAATCGGTGTCGTTAAATTCAATGTCTCTCTTAAACTCCAAGTTTCATTAATGAGTCATTGACCAGTTTCGGATAAAATATTTTGGCCTGAAGTAAAAACATCTTTTTTTTTTAATGCATTAGAAGAGCTTCAATACATCGCCTCGTGGGAAGCGAGTCGAAACAAATCTTCGGTATAATCATCTCATCTTTTACTTTTCACATGCATACACATTGTTATACAGTAAATTTGTCTGTCTGTCAGCCGAAAACGCGGCGAAACGATTTCGCTGTCGAGGCTCTGCCAAGCCTCCAATTTAGGAAATTACCATCGCCCTCTATGACAGACGAACAGACATTTGTAAATTAACAGCGCGCTACCCGCTGTAGCAATAGGTTGTAGTTGATCCAGTTTTGCTTATGGATGTTTTATACGGAATATTGGTGAATAAATTTACTGTATTATATTGACAATGAAAGTCGATTTTAGTCTAACTATTTTTATAGAATTAGAATGGAAGAGGAGGGAACAGGGAAAAAAGGCCGACTTGGAAAATGTAGATTGGTAACCACAAACCAGAGCTGTGTTTGCAAAAACTAACACATCATCGTCCTTAAACTTAAGTTTAGTGAAACGAAATATATAACAAAGACCCGAAAGTCTTTATTCTTAAATATTTAAGTAAATCGTATAGCTAAAAATACGTCAATATCTTTCATTTTTATAATTTTTTCTAATTCCAACGCTTCGAAACAGTTTCAAGCATTTCTTATTTCTTACTAGTTACTCTTAGTTATGGTGCCATAAATTAAAAATCTTACGCTCAGCAAAACAACTCCACTTCAATTTTATCTCCAACATTTCCATGGCATTTACAAATCTGACTGCAACGGCATGCATCTCTGAAGAGGAAGCTCTGATAAAAACATGACGACACAGCGTTGTCTTAAAATTTATTTTGTGTGAAATTCACAACTACACTTAGATGTAGGTAACAATATTCGTAATGCTCTGTATTATACTTATTATTTTATTGCCTAACATTACGTCTTCAATATGATAGACGTAGAGGCCCGATTGATTGAACATTACATTAATTATAGTTCTGAAGGGTTACAAAATAGTTAAAAGTTTGGTTACGCTGAATTTAAGAATAAGAATGCGTTGTCTTTTGTGTCTATGTTTACCGTTTTGTATTAGTCACCTCTGAGTGGAAACCTTATTAATGGTAATAAAAGATCAGCGTTCTTAAACGCTCTCGAATTCAATGATTGCCAAAAAAATATATAATTTAGTTTTTAATTATATTTTCTGAATACGTTATGAAGACCTTACGAACAGTCAACAGAAAGCAAAAAATTATTAACATTTTCCAAAATAAGATCACAAAGCTTGGTATTTCTTTTCTTAACCTTATCTTTTTCTCACAGACTTCTCAGACGTAGCTCTGCACAAGTCTAGCTCTGTCTTATTACCATAGCCGGGGTAATGCGACGGTTGCATTCGGTCAGTCGCAGTGAGGGGTCGAGCGGGACACCTATTGTTCCCGCGGGAGCACCGAGATGACTATTTGCTGTTATTGTTGGTCCCAGGATTTTGCATTTTGCAAGCTACTTTCCACATTCCACAACGCTTGTTGAAATTATTGGCTTGACTGTTTTCGCTTGTTGTTTTGGTTTTTGTTTTGATCAAGATGTGTGAACAAGGTCAAGGGTATTCAGGTGCTTTTTGAAAATTTTATGTTGTGTCTAATAGAGTTTTAAAGATCTCCAAACAGTCGTCTCTCGTGTGCGAGGAAATTCTAGTGATGTATTTATTTATTATTCTTTGAAATAAGACTTGCCATAGGTCATGAAAAAAATACTATTTTTTGCCTGAACCTTGTCTTGTAACCACAGACTTCTCAGACGTAGCTCTGCACAAGTGTAGCTGTGGCTTATTACCATAGCCGGGGTAACGCGGCGGTTGCATTCGGTCAGTCGCAGGGAGGGATCGAGCGGGACACCTATTGTTCCCGCGGGTGCACCGAGATGACTATTTGCTGTTATTGTTGGTCCCAGGATTTTGCATCTTGCCAGCTACTTTCCTCAACGCTTTTTAGCGTCATTGGCTGTTCCCGTCTCGTTTGAATCTAGGTGTATAAGCAAGGTAATGGGTATTTCAGTGCTTAAAGGAAATTAAATGCTAACTAATGCTGAGTGTAATTGTATTTGTTAGATCTCACTACAGCCGTCCTTTGTGCGCAAGGAAATAATTGTAAGGTTTTTATTTATTATGTTTTAAGATTTCACCTGACACAAAGCTTAAGAAAAAAACTAAAAGAAAATGACCGGGCAACAACCGTCAAATACTTCTCATATTAATGACTATTTTTTTAAGTAATTCCCAAAAACATTTTATGGCGTATTCCCCAAAAAAATATTGACTTAACCCACTATTTCTTGTCTTAACTTTATCATTTTCACGCACACTTCAGACTTTCTGCACAAATCTAGCTCTGTCTTATTACCATAGCCGGGTAATGCGACGGTTGCATTCGGTCAGTCGCAGTGAGGGGTCGAGCGGGACACCTATTGTTCCCGCGGGTGTACCGAGATGACTATTTGCTGTTATTGTGGGTCCCAGGATTTTGCATCTTGCCAGCTATTTACCGCAGCGTTTGGCATGATTGGCTTGACTGTTTTGGCTTGTTGTTTAGATTTTCATCCTGACCCCTATATTAAGTGTTTCATGGTCATCACTCCCCTCTAAATAAGAAATGTCTTGAAACACTCACTAGTGTGATATTAATTAACAAAAGTTTCACGAATCATGCACAAAAAAAGTTATCATCTCTACATTTTGGTATTTTACGGGCACAGCCAAAACATGCAACAATAATGGTTTTACTTTGCATATCTGAACATCCTACATAAATAAAAAATATACAATTTTATTTCATATTTTACTGACCACAAGGAAAACGCCGTACAACCGCTAAACACTACACACTTGAACCACTATTCACTTTCCCGCTCCATCTTCCAACCCCTTCTTAACTAAAGATGTCCAAAGTTAATTTACAAATCTTTGAGCCCGCCGGGATCCGGGATAAGTCGGGACACAGGAGCAGACGGCGTGACCCGCACTCTTTGGGAGTTGATTAGTATTGTAATGAGCTGCAGCGGTTGATTTAGCGGTATTGGTTTTGGAATAAAAAGTTTTAAAAATTTTAAGAGAGTTTAGTGGAACTTCATTTGAATGAGCCGCTCGTCTGGGAAAGTACCTACACCTTACAGAAGACCACAGTGAAATAACACTTCTTTACTATGAAATAAAACTTTTAAAAGGATAGATGATATTGTGGTATGTTACTGCTGGTGAGTAAGGTCGCTAGAGCTCAGTTGCGAGGGTATGGGGTCTTTGGACTAGTTGCGACCCAAAATGTAGCTACATAAGTCTCCGATACAAGAATTCGCCAGTTCTCATGATCACTAATCTATAATAAATAAGGAAGAATCCAGATGCTAATTTCTTGTTAACACCAAAAACAAAATCCCACGGTAACATTCACCAACAAAACACACTTCAAGTTATAATACTTTAACATCAGCCGTTTTCCCTCCCCATTGTAGTCCCTGAAGTACCGGGCCGTACTAAACCGATTTAACTGCGGGTCTTGTAAACTTGCCAAATTAATGCCCCGTAAGTGACACAGCGCAGCGCCGGAAGTATGTAATTACTTCCGGCAGACCCCCTCCTCCCGAGGGATTTTAGAGACTCGACGGGATTAGGATTTGCTAAATTGACTCATGTGATGTATCATTGGGGTAGGTAAGTCCCGTTGTTGTGAGAGGGAAAGATTTCGAGGACGTATTAATATACCTACTATTTGCGATTAATAAAAAGAGCGCAGCTCTTCAGTTTACGAAGAACTTTTAAAAACTAAAACAAATCCAAAAGAATTCGAAAATCCAAACTCGGATCAGATAAAAATATTACCACAGACACAGAACAGAACAGAAAATAATCCCAAGCCCGTTACTCTTAAACTACTTTCGAATCACAAAGAAAAAAAACATCTTAACACTGGCAGTCAAAGTTGAACATTTAAAAATATTTTTTCTTAAAAAACACGTCTCATCCGTTGGATAATCAGCCTCTTTGGATCGCCGTGACGTCAGAGCACAATGGCGGCGAGACAATGCGCTGGCTGTTCCCGCCACGTCTTGCTTTCGGAACGAGTTCTATTTTTAAAAAGTTTTTCATATCATGTAAGGACTTTGTCTGGGGTGTAATTGTCTTTTCATTACCAGCGGTATGACGGTAATTGATAATGATATGTTCGATTTTAAATCCAATCTTAATTCAAATCTGTGTTTAGTACAAGAGACTTATTAAAGCAATTGTTTTGGAAATTATAATGTAACTTTGGTGTTCTCATTGGAAAATGTTAAATAAACGATTTTTGGTTTCTCAATACGTATTATTCTAAGAAGATAAGCCACTTTAGCAACAATATTTGAGGGTTCATTAATAGTCTATTTCTTCATGAAACCAATGTGTATCTTAGTACTATTTCTATTTATTCCGGAACATTTTGTCTTTATTTAAATTTTTCTAAACCAAAACTAAAAATTGTACCAAACTTGACGAATAAAACTGGCAAAACACTGATGTCAGTTGTATAACCAGGGTCGTCAGATCGCGACACCACAATGGCCGGAGACAATGCCAGTTGTTCCCGCCATGTCTCGCGTTCTCTTTTTGAAAAGTTCGTCTAGCTTTGAATAAAACGGCGATACATTTGTCTGCTCTTTATATTCGAGATCGATGGAGATTTTGCCGCGTTTGAAGATGAATGGGTAACAAAGGAGTGATGGTTTGAATACATCAATAATTGAGTAACTACGCCAAAATCACTGCTTTGATCCCTCATAGTAGGTACATAAGTTGTATAATGTATTTATTTATATTACGTTGTGTTCCACTTAGGAAACAATTTATTCGTGTTCTCATGAAGAATATATGCCGCGTGTTAGTTAAGAAAACATTATCATTCTTGGTATTTATTAAACCTTATTTATTTGGAACGCCGCTCGTCTCTATAAGAGTAGAAGTACCATACATATTTCTGAAGATCAGTCATGGAGATACAATAGTGTATTTTGGCACACATATTAAAGCTTTGTCGGAATATGTATCCCATAGTCGTAATAAGAGCTTGTGATTTCGCATTTTTCGAGTCAGAAACAAATGACGAACTACATTGTTTAAAGTAAAAAGCATTAAAAGACAAAGACTAACCAAGCTAACCAATCAATAAACCAACAACACAAGTTAAATAGGATCCTATCTGTCTGTATCTACGGACACAGCGATGACGCTGCAATAATTCGATCTAACCCTTCATCATGTTAGCTGCCGTCAAATCGCGTTGACGCGGCCGCGCCCTCTACAATTAACGGTCCGTCACGCGTCACTCTGACGACCGCGGTGGAGTTGGCGGGAACTTCAGCTTTGTGGAGCTAACAAACAATATGGCAGGGTGTTTAGATTATGTATTTATTAATTTATAAAAACTTTATTGACCACACTAATAAGTAAGGTACAAAAGGCGGACTTAATGCTAAAAGCATTCTCTACCAGTCAACCTATAGAAAAATGAAATGTTTGAATGCGGTAGTGAGCAAACTAAAACATAATTTTAAAGATAATTAAATTACAATAGCAAAAGATAATCAGATAATAAACATACACAAATACAATCTAATATAAGTACATTATACAATACAATAAATACATACATACACATAATATTGATGATGATGTCCTGAATAATGACCCAAAAAAGTAAGTAATGTAATAAATAGTGACTGTATCTTCTTTTAATTTTGCCTATCAGATACGCCTTATTCTTACAAATTGGCTGTAAAAGGCTAATAATAATGAGAGCTTTTACTAATCAGCGATTCAATCGTTAAAGTAGGTAGAAAGTAAAGTAGTATGCGACCCATCTTTGATTGTAACCACACCGTAAAATTTCATACTAACGGCCACCCGAGACTACGTCTAGGTGGAATTCCACACATAGTGTTATACTATAACATTAAGCTTTCCTCTAGTAGGGGAGACCGGGGTTAGATGTGACAGGGGTAGGTTGTTACAGAGACATTGGCCGCGAAACAAAGAGCGCAATTGTAACGTTAATAAGAGCCAAATACTCTCCCCACCACCAGCTAGCATGGCGCGAGAGCCGGGGTCGCCAGCTTTTTTGTGAGAGGAGCCTGCGCATGCCACCATTAAAATTGCAGTTTAGTAAAATTTTACTATTTTAGTAATATTGGTTTACAAGCTATGTTTCATAATGTCAGAGATGCCCTTCTCCTGCTATGTTCTCCCTAAAGGTTTCGCTTTGCAATGAATATTCGATTTTACAGCTAAAATTATTAATGTTTTCACTACTTTACCTTTTATGCTTAGATTTGGCGTTGGGGCTAAAAGTTACATTTGCTCGGGGCAGGTTGTGACAGTTGTTTTAACAGATACGCATGAGAAAAATGCTTAAGCACTGAGACAGAACAAGGAAAAGGTAAATAAATCAAAGGAAGGAAAGTGCAACTGCCTCCGTGGTGTAGTGGTTAGAGCGCTGTGCTCAAAAACTACGAACTCGGAGGTCGTGGGTTCGAATCCCGCGGGGAACATTTTTACTTTGTTGGTTTTCCCAGTTTGATTAGGACATTGCAGGCTTGAATCACCTGATTGTTCGATAAGAATGATTATTCCGTGCTTCGGAAGACACGTTAAGCAGTTGGTCCCGGACTATGATCCAAGTGGTCTGGTTTCCCTTGTGTTTACGGAGGTCAGACGACAGTCGCTCCATTGTAATAACCAGGCAAGTCAATTAGGATAGGTGAGGATCATAGTCGCAGCGTACCCTGGGCTGTGCTGGGCAAGGCAATGGCCGATGTTGCAACCGGGGGAGGCGCTAGGATGATGATGATGAAATCCAAGAAAGGAAAGTCTGTCAAAGGGGGAAAATCTAACGCAAAGAAGACAGATCAGGAAAATGCATCTTATGCCAATAGGGAAAAGAGAAAAAATAACGAAGAAAGCTTGCGGTAATAAAAAGAAGATCCTACATTACATTAAAATACATACTGTTAGAAAAATAATAGTTTTGTTTACTGTAGAGCTATACCTACGTATAATCTATTAAAAAGCTGAGAAATTACCTGGATTTTGTTTTTGCGCCGTAGAAGACCATTATTATGTTTTCCTTGGCATACCAAGCCTCATAAGGCAGGACTGCTTTCCAGTCATATGTTATGTTATTTAAATTAAGAAAACTTACTAATTGTGATAAATTGTTTCTAGTAAAAGATTGTGTAATACGTTTGTTTTCAATTGTAACAACTTGCCCCATGTAGTGTAACATTTTGCCCCGGGCACGGGGTTTAATGTTACACAGGTTTTTTTCCACAAATCACCCATTTATGCCTTTTCTATTAGTCTAAAACATAATATTTTTTTTAAATAAAGATCCTAGATAGTTTCTTTATCAAACAAGCCTAGTTTCAGCTAAACCAATCAAACCTACCAAAAAATATGACAGTTTGAAAAAAAAATGTCACTACCAGCCCCGGTCTCCCCTAATGGACTAACTAGTGGTTCAAACAAAATCTTCAACTTTGTGATATTAGTATTTATTTATTTATTTATTTATTTGCTGAAAAACATGTATATTTTATTTATTTATTTATTTATTTGTGTTCAGGCAACGCAGGCCCATATATATATACCTTACCAGCTAACATAGATATTAATATACGACAGTGTTTGTTAGTAAAATAAAACTTAAATCTATGTTAGTAAATTATTAAACCACACGTATTGTTTTGTTCGTATAAGTATAGGTAATAGGTAAGTATATATAGGTGGACTGCTAGATATTTTCGACTAAAAATAATATTATTCATTAATAAAACCGCTACTACACGTTAATACAAAATCTTAGCGAAAACGACTTTGCTCAATACCTACGAGAGATAGGAAAGAAAACTGTTACGCTCTCCTACCTAAACCACTGAACCTAAACACGGAATAGATTTGCTTCGACCTCGAGAAGAGACATAAATTATCTTTTATTCGCAGAAAAAGGGTAAGCATGTAAAAGTTTTCCACGTGAACGAAGTCGTTCAAAAGCTGCTGCGAACATAAATATCCTGGGATATTCCTTACACTACTTGCTGTATTTACCACATGTGTATTTTTCTAAATGTAGGTACATTCATGTCGTTCTGTAATGGCTAAGTGCATGCATAACCCCGACGTAATTACTCAACTATGCATAAATAGTCAGTTATAAATAAATAAAGGCCTTGGTCTAACACACCAATTGCCTAGCCCCAAACTGAGCACGAAGCTTGTACTATGGATGCTAGGGAACGGACAGACATACTTAAATACTTTTATAAACATCCATGACTCGAGTACAAATGTCGATGTTCATCACACAAATTGCCCCTTGAGGGATTCGAATCCGCGACCCTTGGTTTTGTAGCCAGGGTCTATTAACCACTAGACCAAAAGGCCTGTCAAAATAAAAACAAACACTGCAAGAAAAACTTCAAGTGTTTTCCGACGGCTAACAAAGCGCTCAATTCGCTAACACAGCACTTTGTTGCTTCGAGTAGAACAAAACACCGTGACAACCCTAACAATAACCCGTGAACGGCTCTAGTTAGATTACAATTAATATTGTCACTCCCCTGGGACGAAACGACCTTTCGTTCAACTCCACCTAATTAAATTTTGACTCTCTTCATTCGGATTAAGGCTGAGTTTTCAAGTGACTGCTAATATGACGCCAGATACGTTTTTAACGGCTGGTATATCAAACATTACTGATATGTCGTTGTTAGCTCAAGTAATTATTTAAGTCAAGAGTCTCATTTCAAAAAGCCGCGGCACATTCAAGTAAATGTAATATTTTATTATTCAACTCTTCTAAGGAGATGAGGACATTATAATTATAATTTAAGACGTCTTTTATCAATGTTATTCAAACTTTGACATATTTTAACTTTTCCAATTTTCTCTCTGGAGCTTATTATTAATTTACGGATCGTTATTTTGGATATATTTGCTCGCTCTCAAAGCTACTACTGAAATATTACTTTAATATAATACTCATTTATTTACGTTAAACAATCTTACCCGATATTTGATCCGTCAGACTTGTAAACAGGTCTTGAGTTATTGAATAGTTGCAAAAATGTATTTCAAAGCTTCAAATGCATGAGAAATTCCGCCCCAACCTTGTTGGCAGAAACAAAATTCTTGATAGTAATATTTTATTTGTGCTCGATCCCGTCGCGAGAGTAATGACCAAAGACAGACCCTTTTCTTATTAAACCATGATTAGACATTGATTATTTATCGTGTCTAGACACGGGGAAAATCAATTTGTCATTCGACCGAGTGAATGATGGAAAAGTTGGGGTATAGTAAAAAATAGCTGTTGTGTTCGCGAGGTTGGTTTCATTTGTTTAACAGACTATGTCGATCGGGAGGTTAAGGGAAAAGGTGAGTTTATTTTCGTGATATAAATTCGATAAGCTATATTTGATTTTTTGGGTTATGTAGCGCATTCAAAGTTTTCAATCAGTAATTAAATTGTTTTACAATCTAATTAACTGTATACATAGTCTTAGTGAATGATACTGATTTCAAAGACGATCTGATGAGCATCAGGAAACAAACCACAATAATGTGTTTTAGCTTTTTCAATGTTTATTAAAAAACAAGTTAAAAAAAAGCTATAATTCAACATTCAAGAATAAGTCAGTACTACTGCTCCGAATCTCAGCACTTCATTCGCCGAGATTTTTATCGCGTGTTTCATGACCATTTTACGAACAGACTAAAAGTTGCTAATTCATATTAGTTTAGAAGAATTTGTCACAAAAATCTCAATTTTAAAGAAAGATTGTGTTTGTCACGCTAACAGACACTTTACTCAGATAATGCGGTTTCTGTGTCACTGTGCGTCCCAATTTCACTGAAGGGAGGCAAGGCGCCTTACAAATTGTTTATGTCAACTTGACACCTGTCAGATCAGCTTTCTCATTTATGCTTAAGTACTTTCACAGCGGCTGACATTACACTTTTTATAATGAGTTAAAAATATGATATTTTATTTTTAGCGAAGAATTTTATAAGCCGCAGTGTTTGGGATACAAAGGTTTAGATGAAGTGGATAAAAGGGATAATGAATTACTTTTTTATCAAACGCTCGACGGCAAAGTGTTCGGTTAATTATTTCTCGTACTGCTGTCATTCCAAAAAGCACCATAAACTCAGCCAATCAAAAACAACAGTCATTGACTAATTAACGGAAAACGACTCAATTTAAAAGAACGTTGTAAAAGTGGCACAATCGTTTTTTAAAAGCCGTCGAATGTACACTTTTATTCCTTAACGAGAATCGCATAGCAGGTTGTCGCTGGGATATCATTTTTAACCCGAAAATGCTCGATGTTAAATGTCAGCGCGGCGGTCGATCGCGGCAAATGACAGGGACAATTTTGCCCCGTCCCTGGCTGCGGCGCCCATGCTGACGGCTGACGTTTGCAGCCGAGCCGACTGACGGCCGGTTTTTGCAGGGTTAGATTTGAAGGATTTTGAATACGTATGTTGTTTAGATTATTATTATTCATGAATTAGGGGAGTTGATTAATCGCAAATTGAGTTATTTATATTTTATTAGAGGTCGATTTTGACTTTGACTGACAATCCGACTAGGTGATTAGTCAAATCGTGCAAACACTGACTAAGGTGCATGCTGTTTTTGAATTAAGAAGCCTCCTTAAACTTATTTTTTAACATAAAATCCATGTATTTTTTATCGTTAACATACTTGCTTAACCTATTTATTAATATTGAATATAGCTCATCCTTTCTAGCTGCTATTAACACTTTCAATAAAAACAAACTGGTTCAGTAAATTCTGTGTAGGTATATAAAAATTATCATCATTTTCTTATTTTATGGCATGTTTCATATTTACTTGTCTGATGAGGGCGTGCAAATCATGAATATGGAAATTGCGTGAGATATTAGATGCACGAAAGCCTTTGAGATGTAATAACACATCTGGATGATAATCTTGGACTATTAATAACTCATGAAATGGGAAGAATATTATAGTAAATTCCCAAAAAAGTATTTCTGTTAATCTGTTAACAAATTCAGCTGACGTTTCGTTACGTTTTAAGAAAAATAACCGGGTAAAATAACTGAGCCATTGTAATTGAAAGCACCTTTATTAACTTAATTGAAAATAATTTGACTCCACAGCATTAAAATAGATACGCCCTGTTAAATAAAGATTACAATCACACATTCATACAATCCATCTGATTGTATGTGAATCAAAAAGCATAACTACGCTTTTAAAAATAAAATCATATCTGTATAATAATGTTTTTTGTCTATTTTAGTATTTCTAATTCAATTGCAAAGATCATCATGCTACATTTCAATCTATTCCATCCTCTTAAGGGGTGAATTTAAAAAAAATAATACAATTTGCAGCATTTTATTTACTCCCAGTTGCCTCGGCCAATTTTAACGTCGCTAAATTAAAAATGACAGCCTTGGGTTTTATTTCCGCGAGGAATTTGCTCCACTTCACTTGGCCACTTTGTTGGCTTTGTCAGCCATCTTTATTCTTAAGCAAATTACTTTTATAAAAGGTGACTTACAATCTTTCACGGTGTACTTTTGCTGTTCTAATTAAAATAAAATACCCGTGTTGCTTTGAGTTAGTATCCCTAGGAACGCACCCGGAAATTATTGCATTCGAAACAAAATGGCGTTGAAATTCCAACAAACGTCCAAAGCATTTAATTGACTCGATCCCTAAAACGGTAACATATTCAACTAACCCTAAAAAACAAAAGCGCGGTTGACAAAAAAAATATCTACAAAACGCTTTAGCTAAAAACATAAATCGTTAGATTTGCCCTCGCCATACTTCGAAATTGGCACTAAAATAAGAGTGACAGCCGCTTCTTAGAGCGAGCTAGCATGTTGACAGTCACCCGTTTAAATCAATGGTCAACGTGCTGTCTCGCTCTTAATTTAGTGCCAAATTTGGAGTAGGCGAGGACGATTTATATAAAACCCATCGGCACATGGGCAGCTGCCACATAGTGACGTCACAATTCGAGCCGATATGGACCACTCGATATTGCATGTTGTACAAAATTCTAACTGGATTCTCGTGTCTTCTATTAGTTTGTGAAGTTTTCAATGTATTATATCAGTTTTTGATCATTGCAAGGACTTGTTCTTTCCCGATGAACAGAAAGACGGACCATCTAAATGCAGTCTGATATTGTAACTGACAGAAATGTTTCGTGTTGAAATCATACTATTTTTAAAACTGGTATCTGCTAATTGAATATTTTTTGATCAACTATTCATTGCTTGAATGAATTTTTCATATTAACTAGTACTAAAGTTAAAAGCTAAACGTGAAAGGAGCTATCACCGTATTTAGTTAACACCATGCATGACATACTCTGACTTAATATTACGAAATGAAAAATATATCGAGGAGTAGCTTGCTTGTCATTTAACCTTTTCGATAGTGACCGAATAGTGACGTCACTCCATTTATCCCGTGGGACAGACATGGACACTCGACGCGATAGTCGATATTGCATGTTTTACGAAATTCTAACGGGCTTCACTTGTCGCTCAGCTTAGTATGCGAAAGAGAAATCCATTTGAAAACGTTTTCGTTTTTAGCTTGTAGTCTTTTGTACCTGTTTGGAGAACAGCTAACTAATCTTATTTGAGACAACCACTTTATTTCATTTTTAGGGTTCCGTACCTCAAAAGGAAAAAACGGAACCCTTATAGGATCACTTTGTTGTCCGTCTGTCCGTCTGCCAAGACCCTTTTTCTCGGGAACGCGTGGAGGTTTGAAGCTGAAATTTATATCAATTACTCAGGTCTACTGTCCCTTGAAGCTGTGAAAAAATCAAACTTCTAATCCAACGCAATCAAAAGATATAGCCGTTTATGCCGCAAATTTTCGACACTTGCAAGGGAATCAAAACCTACAGGGTGCTTCCCGTGAACTCAGAATCTTGAAATTTGGTACGAAGCAACGTCTTATAGCATAGATAAAGGAAAAATTACGAAAACCATAAATTTTTAGTTACATCACATAATATATATTTTTTTAATAATTTTAAACTTACTACCCATTTCCTCATAAACGCGTAAAGGTATTAAATTGAAATTCATACCAAATACTCAGGTCTATAATACCTTTAAGCTGTAACAAAATCAAACTTCTATGTCAACGCAATCAAAAGAAACAGCAATTTAAGCTGCATATTTTGAAACTCGCCTTGCAGGTTTGTACGGAACCCTCGGTGCGCGAGTCCGACTCGCACTTGGCCAGTTTTTTTTTTGTTTGGTTTTATTTTCTAATTGTATAGTAACAATTACAAATCACAATATATTGAATGTATGGAAGCTATTAAAAAAGCGTATTCGTTTTTATATTTTTCAATATTGAATAACGGGTGTAGGTACTTGTAATTCAGGCTACAGCTAATCCGCGAAAGTCTTAAACCTTTTTGTTTCTCTTTATTGTAGGTTTAATTTAGTATTCTTTAGTTTTAATGCAACACTAAATACGTAGGTCACACTAAAAGTTTTGCGTAACTTAAAAAAACAACATTTTATAACGAAAATTTTATGTTTATTGCTTTTCAAAATACTCTCCTTTACATTTTAAGCATTTTTCCATACGATCGAACCATTTTTTAAAACAGGAGGACCACAGATCTGGAGGCATGTTTTCTACGTGCTGATTAAACGATATCACTGCCTCTTCGGAGTTGTTAAAAGTAAAACCTCTCATCAAATCTTTGATTTTGGGGAAAATACAAAAATCACAGGGTGCTAGGTCGGGGCTATGCGCGGGATGGGGGACGAGTTGTACTTTTTCGGTAGCTAAAAATGACTTTGTTTTTTTGGCGGTGTGTGAAGATGCGTTGTCGTGATGTAGGAGAACGCGGGTTCTGGGTCGTCTTTCGCGAACTTTTTCTAACACCCTGGGTAAACAAATGGTAGAGTACCACTCGGCATTAACACTCTTTTGATCTTCTAAAGGAATTGTACAGATAGGACCCGAAGCTGAGAAAAAAAATGCAATCATTTTTTTACCTACGTTTCTCGCCTGCCTTACTTTTGTTGGCCTGTTCTCATTTTCAAACACCCATTCACAAGATTGCTGTTTTTTTTCGGGTTCAAAACAATAAATCCACGTTTCGTCTCCTGTGACAATGTCATAAACTGCATTAGATTGTCCGTGGTCGTACTTTAGTAGCATCTGTGAGCACCATTCCACGCGAGCCCGCTTCTGCTCCGCTGTCAGTTCATGAGGGATCCAACGACAGCAAAGTTTCCTAACTTTCAATTCTTGATGTAAAATTTTCTGAATTTGGCTCATACCAATCCCCAATAGTCCTCGAATCGTCTCATAGGTAATCCGCGGGTTTTCTTCGATGAGCCGCTTAACAGTAGCCACATTATTTTCGTTGACGGCAGTTGAAGGCCGTCCTTCACGAAATTCATCATTAAAAGAAACTCGACCTCTTTCAAATTCAGTAAACCATCGTCTCACGGTGCTCAAACATGGTGCTTCTCTCCCAAAAGCATTTTGAAGACGAATGGCACAGTCTTGCGGACTGAGAGAACTTTTAAAATCATAGAAAATCATCACTCTAAAATCTTTTCGACTTAATTCCATTTTCGTTGCGTACGTAGAACTTTGATGCGTGATAAAAAACAATTGACAAATCATTTCCCGCCAATTGTATTTTTTTATTACTAAGAAGGTGCCAACATTTGAAAAAATATAACATTCGAAATTCAAATAAGTCCGATTAGCTAGAAGTGCAAAACTTTCAGTGTGCCCCATGTATAATTAATCTAAAATAAATATAAGAAAGTAACTTTGTCTATCTCGCTCGCTTTTCCGCTTAAACTTCTCAACCGATGTTAATGAAATTTGACACAGACAATCTTAGACCCTGACAAAGAACCTAGGCTACCTCTTTTTGCGAAAAAAGGGAACTGAAATACAACGCGGACGAAATCGCGGGCGGTCGCTAGTATGCAATAAAAATACCATCTTAACACTGAATTAAATACACAGAGCACTTTCCCGCTGCCTGAAAGGATGGTTTATTCTTTTTGCATTTCTTGCAAAAAGACCGACGTTCACTAGACTCTGTTAATTATTACTGAGAATTAAAATGATTTATTAAAGGAAGGTGACGTCACGGGAAGACGGGTTTTTGCGAATGTTTTGATGCAGTAAGCGTTGTGGATGGTGCGCCATTATTCACGGGCCCATCTTCAGGCTATTATTACGTTTGGAGAAAGGAAGTCGATGACGAATTGTCTTGTCTTTTTATTTCTGTCTCTGTAGCGCGAGTATTTTGTTGTGATTATTGTATTACGGAACTACAATCAAATATGATTTTCAACAAAAAAGTCATTAATATGTATCACATGCATTTTTATTCTAGAGCTCTCGATTTACCAAATTTTTACGTTTAAAAATAAACCAACAATGTAAACTGTTGTTTTGATATTATTAGAATGGTTCACTTTTATTACCGTTATTTATCTGAAATAATCTGAAACAACTAACAAATTAATACAATCTTCAATGTATCTAGTAAGCTTAGCTTGATTTGGGGACAACTTTATTTGGTTTATTTTCGTTAAAACTTATATAATTTGTTAAACTTGTATAATTACTGCAAGAGGTTTTCAACCATAACAAATCAGTGTTATAGGTATGTGTGAATGATTAAATATGTTTATCTTGCTAATTTCATGTTATTTATCAATAAACTTTTTCTGTTACAGGTAAGTTTCCAGTTCAGTCATGTAAGTATAAAAATATCCCCATGATTATAATTATTTGATTTAGCTATGTCATTAGTGTTAAGTTCCAAGAGCTTCTTCATATTTATTTTAGAAGCCAAAATCCCTAATGTGTGTTTAAACTTTTTTTATGAAAATTAAAGGAAGACGTCATTCCACAGTAATTTTCAAAACAGAAATATAATATTGTTGTTGTTTTGTTGTGTAGTTTTGTTGTTCCCTAGTGCTACAGTTTAACGAAAGCGTCGGACGATAACGATAATCGTTTTCGCCGTCCTCGCTGCGCGGTAACGATGCCATGTTTTATCAACTATGTCAAAACTGCAAGAGTATAAGCCAATAATAGTATTTATGCTAAATATCAGATTTTTTCGTTCTTCGTAAAAAAATGTATAAAAAAAAACGCTTTTAAAAGTCGTCATCTATTTATAAGTAGGTTGCAAGGAAAAGGTGAATTTGTGGGGTGGTTGGTTTTAAAAAAAACTCTTTTTAGGATAATAAAAGAGATAAAAGTGTAATTTTTTTTCTACAACATAAGGATTTTAATTTATCCAGATAAGACCATAACAATTTACAAAATAATAATAAACGACATCTCACGTCTTTTCCAAATGTTATAAAAAGGCATATAAACATCAGGATCATCAGATGTTATGTGATCACCGCTGCCCATGGACATCAACAACTGTACAAGGGTCCCCAACTGAGCTCCGGTAACATTTAACTAAATATGTACATGGGTATCGATCTTAACTATGAGTGATCGCCAATATATCCTTTGAAGAGGCCATTGAAGGCAGTTCAAAGGCGAATAGAGAGGCACCCAGCCCTAAGCGTACGACATTGTGCATCAATTACTCCCTATGTTCAGATTATTGAGGCTGTAAAGTGTGTAACTCCTTGCCTACATTCAATCTAAATTTATGGATGCTAGAATCCAATTATGATACGTGGAAAAGTTTCAAAAGACTCAATTTTGTCTCAGTAAGAAGTTATCCTAAAGGAACGAATGTTGGGAATTCGTTATTTTCATCGCATACTAATGTATTAAGTTACCCTCTTTATGCGTAAGAGATTTAGGACTTATTTCACAAGTCTTGGTATTGAGGTAGTCCACTTTGAGCACCTGTACCGTATAAATAAATAAGTAAATGCCTTAGACTAACACACCAATTGCCTAGCCCCAAACTAAGCTCGGACTTGAATGGATAGACATACTTAAATACTTTTTTCAACATCCATGACTCGAGTACAAATGCCAATGTTCATCACACAAACATTTGCTCCTAGCGGGATTCGAACCCGCGACCCTTGGTTTTGTATAGTCAGGGTAGAGACCCTGACTATACAAAACCAAGTTTGTCAGAGACAACTAGACCAACGGGCCAATGTTTGTGTGATAAACATCGGCATTTGTACTAGAATCATGGATGTTTATAAAAGTACCTAAGTAGTATAGGTAGGTCCATCCGTTCCCTAGCATCTATAGTACAAGCTACGAGTTTAGTTTGGGGTAAGGCAATTATTGTATTAGTCAAAGAAATTAAATGATTTATTCATTTACTAGCGGCCGCCCGCGACTCCGTCCGCGTGGATTTCAATTTCCAATAGCCTAAAGCCTTCCTCGTCAAATGGACTATCAAACACAAAAATAATTTTTCAAATCGGACCAGTAGTTCCTGAGATTAGCGCGTTCAAACAAACAAACATACAAACAAACAAACAAACATACAAACAAACTCTTCAGCTTTATATATTAGTATAGATATCATCAGTCATCGGGTAGGCGTTTCTGGCCTTACTTGACATTGAAGAGACCGTGCTTTGTATGTTTCATTTCGTATATTTATTGACATATGAAAGCAACATAATCAAATGAAATAATAAAGCCTTTAAATTGTGTCGTACATATGACGTATAAACACACAATATATCGGATGAGCTTATTTGCCACAGGCCAATTTCCTATACGGCTCATAAGCCGTTTATTTGTTATTCCGCCGGTTCCTAAAGTAGACATATATGGGAGCTATTTTTCTGTGAGCCAGATCGGATCGTTTGTTTTTACAATTGGCCCATAAAAGCATTTGTTAGACAAAATAGTAGCGTGACGTAATTTGGATATATGATGATACAGTCATTAGAGCGGCGGTGTAGGGAGAGCGGTGAAAATCGAAAGGATTTAAAATATGTATAAGTGTAGGGACACACTATGCGGAAAACGCGACCGAGTTTATGCGGCAAAATTTACTGTCCTTTGTACTCATAATATGACACACTACGCTGAAATTACGCGACCGAAGTTCGGCAGAAATGCATTTTTTATATCAAATGAATAATAGAAACATACGCGACGCAATTTCGGCATAATTTGGATAATCTTCGATTTTGAATACATTGCAGGCGTTTTTGCCTAGTGTCACAATGTAGATTATTATCAGACCGTAGTTAAAATATTAGTGTGAGGGTATTTTTATGCTTACAATTTTATTAGAATTCAATTAAGTTGAAGCTACATTTTGGCTTGGAAATTAAAATGACAGATTCTTATACTGCCAATCTTATTAACATCATTCATTTTTGATCGCAGCGATCAATGTTTCTAGATCCCATCGCTCCCGCCCTGACCCCGGCTTTGAAAACATCCAATTCACATCACGGAATTGTCACATCATTTGCCCCGGCGATGTCTTTTGGATTTCAATTCGCGTTTATTTCAATGTATCCCAAGCTTTTTATTACCTGCTTACAATTTTCAACAAATACACGAGCATTTTCATCATTCAAAATACAAGAACAGACATGGCGTCTCGGAAACTAAGAATAGCTGCAGGACTTATAGCTTTGCATATCTTTACTACTATAATTAAGCTGAAGAGTTTGTTTGTTTGAACGCGCTAATCCCAGAAACTAGGTTCAATTGATAGTGTTTTTGCGGTGGATAGTCCATTAGTCAAGGAAGGCTTATAGTATAACACTATGTGTGCGGCAGCCGCTAGTCGGTAGGTACAACGCTCTTGAACGTTAGTGATTTGACCTACAGAGCAATTACTAAAGTAGTCAAAAGAGAGTTTAGTGTACCGTATCTCGTTTTATGTACAGAATTATAAGGCAAAGCTAGTGGAAGGGCAGGTCGTTACTCAATGCCACTGGCAATCAATTCAGTTCAATTTCGAATAATTTGTAGCAAACAAGTTTGCCTAAGTAAATAAATGGTCGTGGGATTGAGATTGTGTTTGTATAAATGGGTTGGGAATACTAATAAATGTTACAGAAAAAATTATATGACAAATTCAGGCGTAGAACTGTTTGTTTGTTGTTGGTAGAAAGAAAAGTTTTGGTTCTGACAGTGGCATATTTCGGAAGCGGCTGCTTCTTTCTAACTACGCAACGTTAGATAGATCAAAAGTATATGTGTCACTTTTTTATTCTATTGGCTTACGACAAAATTGGTGCAAGAGAAATATGGCACAGGAAGTAATGGCTGCACTGCGGTAATCTATTTTGAAATCAATCTTGCAATAACTTTTTGCGACTTTTTTACATGTTTTTTTTTACGACGGTGAACCGACTATTGTATCTGTTTCTTGGATGATTATATCTTAGTCAACTGTATCTCGTCTATTTGAAATTGTGTTATTTAATGTCGTTTTCAAATTAATGACCTTTATTTTCCGCCGTCTATTCAATAAAATAATGTTCTGTAAGCCACATAATGTAACTTGATTTGAATAAACCGCAGTCTAAATAATGATTTAATTTGCTTATTATTCGTTTAGATTAGGCAACGAACAAACAGCAAAAAATACAAGAAACAACAAAGTTTATTTACAAAGATATGCAAATGTGAAACGCTCTTCCGAAAACTATCCAATATCCGATCGAAACCCAATAAACGAATATGAAGAGTATTAAAGGAAGATTGGGAAACCACAAAGGTCTTTGTCATTAAATAGTGCGTCAGAGTAGTTTTTACGGACATACTCGTATTTCTGCAGAAAGATAAAACAAAATGGCGTCTGTGTCAATGAACGCATTAAAGTCCGAACAAAATGCGACATTACCGGCCATATTTTAACGATGACCCATCGCGACATGAAATACGACTTGTTTAGAATATTTTGCTGCTTAATATCAATATCACATTTAATATAAGAATGGAATTGATTTTAAATCCTGCGATGTATTGTGTCATTGATGTTCCATCCACTGAATGCTAATGCACATTGCACATGTTAAAATCCAAGCTATCTTATTTGAGGAGAAGTGTAACGAATTATTAGTAGTTTAGTTAGTTTAAAAATCGTAAATAACATTATAGGAACCCACTGCAATCACAAAGAGACAGTTCACATGGAAACAAAACTAAATTCTCTGCCACATATACATATAAAATAAACAAAGCCAAACATTGTTGTACTAAAAAGAACAAAAGGTATAAAAAAGGGAAACTAATTAAACATTTTCGTTTTCGATCCAAATGTTTTTCTTTAATTTCTGCTCCACTTAAAACACGAATAGCGAGCGAAAACCAGTTCCAGCTCAATTTGAAAGTTAAATAAATCTGAATCTAATTTAAATACAACTAAAAAAAATCTTTTTTCGCCCGACAGTTTTATAGTGGAAGCTTCATTTGAAGGGCTTTTGTCTATTTGGGAGCAGTAAAAAAAACTAGGCTTAACAATATAGTCGCGCAACGCCATCTGAGCTCAAACTTGGTAATTGTCAAGTACTGGTTACTAGATAACGAGATTACACACTAAATACATTTTAGAATAAAATTAAGGCTAAAAATATTTTTATAGAAGCCCGCGTAAAAAGCGAATTTCAAATAAATTTATTATTATCTGCCTATGCAACTGTGTCACGAAACACTTCCTAACATTGTCAAATAGGTTAGGCGGACACGTTTGAATTGTAAATATCAAACTAACAAGGAAAAAAATCAAAGAATCTGTAAAACAATTAGTTCGGAATACATTTCCGTATCTATGGACCGTAGAATCATGGTGGGATGGTTATGCAAAGTGGAATCTAACAGTGCCAAGTTGTATTTCAAATATCCAACCGACTATAAAAGTTTCTTATGGCCTTCCTGATAGAATATTTGCATAAAAGTTTTCTCTTGCTGGATTCACTGGGATATCGTTATATATTTGACGTTTCTGTTTTACGACTCTGAAGAAGCGTGCGAGACCTATGCAATCTGATTTAGTTTAAGAAATTTATATCTGGATGGAGTTCCTTGGAATTCATTTAAACTTACACACCAATTGCCTAGTGTTTGCATTTGTTCATTTATTTATCAGGGAAACCAACGTGTAATCGAAAAGATCTAGTAAAATAATATAAGTCGCATGCTGCAGTAACAAACTTTTAGCTCTTCAAGTATGATTCCTTAAAGCACATGAAGATCAAAATAAAAATTCAATTTGCTAACAATACGTAAATAATATTAATAATATTATGATTTATAAAATAAAATAAAAATTGCTTATTGCTTTCAGAAATGTTGTATTCATTTTGATACGGCGATATTAAAATAAACAAATCAAGTCTCATATTATGTTTAGGTACTACAAGTATTCATTTTTTTAGAGTCGCAAATTTATCAATTGTTGAATCATTTCCGGAAAATCATATCTATTATTATACTGCAAGCAATTGCAGTTTGAGCCATAAACTCGAAATAATGCCTATCCTGAATTAATTTAAAACAATGGGTATAGAAATGAATCGCATTCCTGTGCATCGATATCAGATTTTATCGTGTGTTTCAATACGAAACTGTTTCATTAATTTTAATGAAAAACACATTTGATTATGGTTGTGTGCTCGATGAAACTATTTGGAATTTGTTTATTTTGTCAACCATGCCATTTGATGTTGAACTCAAAATAAGGTTTTGATTTTCAATTTGTGATCGGTTTTAATTCAATAACGAACTGATTATTCAATTATGTTTTTCCTTATTGAATTGTTTTTTATGGTGCAGACAGGTTGATTTTTTTGTATGTATGCCAAATAACGCAGCCTGTGTTAGCAAGTCTGTGAAAAGAAAAGTTATAGCATGTAGACCATGTAGTAAGCTAATATTCTATGCTACTACGGAATTCGGTTTCCGCACATATTGTTATACTATAGCTATACTTATACTATATTCGAACCATAAGATGCTGAGATTAGCGCATTCAAATTAACAAACAAACAAACTCAAGTAATTATTGTTACAATTTATCAGGTAGGTGTCATTTTTGTAGGTACAATCATCCCCTAAAAGGTATCACGCTGACAAAATGTATCCCAACCAATCGACCAGTTATCCCACGTTTTGACCAAAGGACCGTCTTAAGTATCCAATATAAACATTATCCGTTGTATGTTCGTCACCATATCAAGAACGCAGCTCACGTATTTTTACACGGTTTCCCTTAACTTCCTATTGCGTAATATTGTTCGCGAATTTGTATACGTGATGGGAAAAATAAAGACGAAAAGGTCTCATAGCATTTTCATAAATCATCTTTACATGTTTAGGTGTGTGATTAAACTTGCAATTTTTTGGTAATGTAGGTCCTTTGAGTATTACGCGTTTTATTTTTGCTGTTGGGGAGGTTTGTAGCAGTGATATTATGTATAACGAACAAGAGCAGATAAATAAATCAATAAAAGTCTTTACAGACTTCAGTTAAATGCCGAAGGGGATGTCCCTTTGGGCGTTTAACTATAAAATAATCTATACTTATAAAATAAAGATATAGATTTCGTTTCTTGGTTCGTTTTATGGCGCTAATCTGAGGAACTACTGCTTTAAACTAAATAAATATTTTTGTTTTGGATTGTCGAAGAAGGCTTTAAGCTTAGTCTAACACTAAGTGTTCGGAAACTGAAATCTACGTGGACGGAGTCGCGAGCGGCCGCTAGTAAATCAGGAAAAAGTGTGTCGATGTTAAACTATTCCTGTTGTTTCTTTTTAAGTTGTTGGAAAAGTACACTGTTGTACAAATTTAAAAATTCTAGAAGCGTATTTTTCATGTTCAAAGTAAAATATAATCCAGTAAATAAACAAATCTACACCCACGTCCCCGTCACCTTCCCAACCTCTACATCCACCATCAAAGTTACACCTCGAAAGGTCAAGAGCGTTCATTAACTGAAAAGTCGAAAAACAACATCTGCAAAAACCAGACAATGAGCGGCCCTCGAGCTCAAAGATCCTCGTTAAATGTACAATCGGCCCGACGCACAATTAGTATGGGCCCGGCTGTAGGGGCCCCCGGTCTAGGGCCCTTCAGTAGGATTGACTGTTACCTGGCAACCGGAGAACTCGACGGTGTTTTGAATATCAAGTGAAGACGAGTTGTTGAGATGAAAACTGTTTCGCGGACGGAAATTAGGTTGCGCTGTCTTATTTTGAAGATTAAAGCTGTTTCGTTTTGTCTGTTGGCCAATGTCTTTATTGTGAAGTGCCGGCCTAGAATAGTCCTACCATGGGTATCGTTTTGTCTAAAGAACATACCGGGGAATGGGCATTTATGTTTTATCGTTAATACTGCGGTCACCAAACCGCCTGCCCAGCGTGGTGACAATGGACAACGGGTATATATAGCCTACCATCAGGGAGAAGCCTGAGTTCGAAGACTGGCACAAGAATAGTAATCTAATTACAGGTGAATCTTTTTATTTTCATAGTGTTAAGAAACTTTTTTTTCTGGGGTATACGACAGCTTCTCCTGTAGCTTTAATTAAACCACAATTTTTATCCGTTTGTAAATAGTTTTATTTAATTATGTTTATTGTATGCGATCCAAATGTACGTGTTGCAAGGCGTCGCGAGATGCTCAAGAATGCTTATTACACTGAGGGTTTGAGGTCCCCGAAGGATTTTCACCAGCCTTTTCCCCTTCGGGAACCTCAGGCCCCCAGTGTTAAAGCAACCAGCTTAACATCAACTTGAAGACTTCAAGACTTATCAAGACAATCAAGAATACAAGAAAAGACGCAGACAATGAAAAATCCTTTTTCCAATATGTAAGACTATGTTTGAAATCCCTCTGCTAACAGGTAATTTAGCATGACGAAAATTGGCTTATATTTGTAGAAGGTTATGATGTTGAAGCAGAAATAAAATACAAAGTAGATTGTATCGCGTACTAATTTGTGTGATCGTAAGCCCGTTTTCAATTTCACGGTAACGTGATGTTAAACGAGTAAAAGGTTCTAGTGATTTCTTATTACATTTTGAAATAAAGGAGCGTTTCCAACATTTCACGAAGACGTCTATCGCAATCTGCTAAGTTGAACACGCAAAAAGACTAACACGAGAGTAAGGCTGACGTTTGGGTGCGAGCGGGAATGGTGACGTCACGCGAACAAGAGCATTAGTTGTATTGCCAATTTTGTACGAGTTTATTTAAGTTGCTCTTGGACCAAAGATGTAAATAGAAGTTGTAGGTGAAAAAGGTAGTATAAAGTATCAGCCTATTAATGTCCCACTGCAGAGCAAAGGCCTCCATCATTTAAAATCATGTTTTCGTTACAAAGATGGGTTTTGGTTTAATCACCACGCTTGAAAAAGGTAGAAGGATAATATTATAAATTGTAAATATTAATGAACAATTTTGGTCAAGTTGAACAACTGACATAAACATATCTTTGGAGATTGATCAGATCTCTTTTCACAATATCTGTAATGAAATGTTATGTACTAGCTGAAGGTCTCAATAATGTACAAAATTAAACTGCCAATTTAAAAATTAGTGTCACGATTGAAATCTATTGTAATAGTTAAATAATTGTGACATTGACAGTGTGTATTATGCAGTCATTTTTATATGTAAGTTACCTGACGAATTGACATCGTTTTTCTATATTATTGGTGTGATGGGTGGGTTATGTCGACGAACTAGCTACGTTAGACGTGTCTTCAGTTGATTAAATCGTTATTATCGCCCCGCTCGCGCCAAGCCCCGGCCTTAACTTAAAAAGGTTACCAGGGTTGCAATATTTTTCCCGCCGCGCACAACCGCAGTGCATTTGCATCGTAAATTCACGTGCGCTCTGAAAGGCGCAATTTGCGAGACGAATCACTCCATGTAAGCCGAATGCAAGCCACCAAGATTTATTTATAGCAATCCGTAATGCCAGTGAGCTTTGAGTGTTAATTTTCGGTATGTTTTGTTACGAAGGATTATTTTTACACAGTAGGTATTATTTCGTACTAGCGGCCGCCCCCGACTTCGTTCCCGCACACATAGTGTTATATTTAAGTTTATAGCCTTCCTGGATAAATGGACTATCCAACATAAAAACATGTTTAATTCGAACCATATTATCTGCCATAGGCGCGTTTTTAAAAAAAAACTCTACCGCTTTTTATATGTATTGTATAGTCTAGATTCTGTCGACACACCTAGCTACGTCAGACACGAGGTCAGTTGATAATGTCATAATTTTGTGAACAACTTCATTAAACAGTTGAGTTAAACAAAGACGTTGTTTTAAATGTGAAGTCGAGCAAGAGTTAAAAGTATACCGTAACAATTTACCGATTTTAGTCAAGAAGAAAGAAATTGTGATAACATAAATAGAGTTTAGGTTGTAATCCTCTGGGAGGGAGGGAGGCATAACCCTTGCATACAGCTCCCTGAGTGGTTGTAAACAATAAAGGATTTCTCTTCCAACAAAAAACTTTGCGAGTTGCTGTTGTAACTATAAATTACTCAACCCAATGTCCCGAAGAGCAATCGATGATTCGATAAAAAAAGCCGAGATATTTTTGTAAATCCGCAGAAAACCTTCGGAAAGGCATTTACTAAAATAAATCGAATCCGGTTTAATTGGTAAAGTTCCGGGTTCCTCAAGTTTCGCATGAAATTAGCGAAAATTTCGCGATGGTATAATAAATTAAGGAACCGCAACTCAAACACGAAAAGGAGAGCCGCTTTCAAGTAATATCAAGTATCGCTTTGTAAGCAAAAGTAAAAAAGGAGGACGTAATTATCGCGGAGGCTTTGGGGGAGTATTTTGATATTAATCACTTCTGATGGGCCCGTGATAGATAGTCGGGTGTCGTTGTTTTGGCTCTCACTCGGGACGAGGAAGCATGGCATTTCAAGTCAACATTATGACATTAATGATGCTCGACAAATTTAATTTTTCATTAGGATGGTTGCATCAGTGCAAAGTTTCTCGATTTTTCTGTGTACAACACTGCTTAAAGTCATCATAATAGACTTAGTATAGAATCACACTAGGCGAAAAAATTGCTGCCGAAGTTCAGCGTGACTACGCCTGCAATGTATTTGAAATGGAAGATGACACACTATGCAGAATTTACATCGTGTAGTTTTGTATGGGAAATGCATTGCCACAGTTCTTCTGTTGCGTAATTTCAGCATAGTGAGTTACACTTAGTCATCTAGGCAACATGCTGAAGTATTCATTATAGGAACTTTTTACTATAAATGGATTGCCTCGTCCAGAAAAAAAAAATGAGGCAATAAAAAAAAAATGCAGGCAGTAAGCATTATTTAAAAAAATAACCGAATAAGCAATCGATTCTATTGTGTAAATGTCTCCATGTTTCAAAAGCTTTTCACTGATAAAGAAACCTTCAAAATATCAAGCATCTTTTTAAAATGTTGAGCCTAAATGAGTCGTCCATTGTACGTCGGTCGTCAGAGGACCTCCTCTCGACTTAAAACCGTCCTCCGGGAGGCTACTCCATTACTCACGGCGACTCGTGACTGTGACAACGTGACAGTGACGCGCCAATACTAAGTACAGGTATCTGTGAAAAAATATCGGGTATTTGATGTCAGCTGGGGTCATTAACTTGCGGTGATTAATGATAGGAGCGTAGACCCTTGTTTGTTTAGTGGGATTTTGGAAGTTTTGAGATTTTGTGATGATGTTGTTTGTCAACATTAGGAAAATGTTTCATATTAATTTATTTCATTTAATTAAACAAAAAAAAGAATGTTTTTTCGCATTCTAGTTCCAAAGTTGCCCGGTTAAACAAAGTAAAATATAAATAAATAACCGCCTTCGACTAACACACCAATTGCACAGCCCACAAAACTATGCTCGAAGCTTGGGCTATGGATGCTATGGAACGGAGACATACTTAAATACTTTTATAAACATCCATGACTCGAGTACTAATGCCAATGTTGATCACACCAACATTTGCCCCTAGCGGGATTCGAACCCTTTTTTTTGTAGCCAGGGTCTATGAACACTATACCAACGGGCACGTCTATTTCCTACTAGACATATACAATGTTTTGTGCGAAATAGTTCTTTTTCACAAGTTTTGTAGTTTTAAGCTTATTTTTGTAAGTTTTAAATATGTTTTGACATAAGCATGCTTGGACCTGCAAAGCTAATTAACCAAACAACTGTAGACCGCGGTAGTCAAACTTTTACGCCAAACAGGAGCACCGCTTGTCCTGCGCCTACAAAAATAAAATAAAAGAACGTATCCTCCACAACTGTAACACCGCGTGCCATTCCCTACGCAAAAATGTGCGCACTGTCCGTCCGCCCCATCAATTCACTTGAAATGCTCCGATGTGTAGCAATTTTCCCGCGCTTTTTTCTGACGTTTTACTTTTTTTCGCGTAGTCGATGACACCCGCGCTGTTGTCTCTCGGGGTATTTAGATTTTCGGCCAGTTTCGATGGTATTTAGTTGTAGCGATGAAAATTGGGTATTGTTTCGATAGTTTTCTGTCTGAATTGCTGAAACAATTGATCGAATGCAATGTTTGTTTGTTTTTTTACAAATCGTGGTCGCCCGGATTTGAGTTGTGTTTGTTTTTTTAGGCGCGGGTTTTTTGTCGCCAGCCTGCATTTGACAAATGCGAGTTTAAAGCGAAAGGACATTATATGATGTGAATACTTATTGAAATGGTGATGATATTATGGTGCGTAATGTTTTATTTACTTACGGTAATACATTTCAAAATAATCTGTAATTCAACAATAACCAAGCAAAATTAGTTGAAAACGTTTGTTTTCACAGCATCTACTATACTAATATTATGAAGCGGAAAATTCGTTCATTTTGGTTGTAATGAGCAGGATCAAAAACTACTGGACCGATTATGAAAATTGTTTCACTAATCGCTGAAATTCGTTTTTTTTTAAATTACGTATAAATAAATTGTTATATTAAGTGCCCGGTTCGCTAGTACTTAATGAAGAACACAGAATTCGAATGTAAGCTATTTTTAGCAAAGTTTCAAACATAGTAATTTCAGTCTTATTTCGCCGCGGGGATAACAAATATCAATTTACTCATAATATTGGATGTTCGTGTTGTTCTTTAATAAACGTGTTAGAACAATAAAGTGATCCAACGTTTTATCTCAAATGGTAACGAAAACATGAAATCCAGTGTAATTAACTTAGTTATTTGATATTTTAAGGTTTGTTTTACAAAATGTATTCCAATTTAGAGGTTTAATAAAAACTAATACTGTTATTATTTAATAATGTTGCTTACCCATCTTCAATAAAGTCTGCCATTCTTGTTATCAGAAAAAAAGTCTACTTTTTTCGCAAATTTGTTTAGGGCTCAAATTCAATACTCAGTCCCATTTTTGTAATAATTAGATTAATCAGTAATAATGGACTACGTGACTAACCTTTAAATCTCATCTTTTGCCCCATTCGTCAAAACCAATTTAATTAAAATAAAATAAAAAACGTCTGACATTCATGTTAATTGTTGCACTAAAACATTCATTTAATACGATAAAAGTGCTGCGGGCAGGATAAAATATGTATAAGTGTCAAAAATTATTCGTCGGTTAGAATTTTGTTGAAAAATTGATTCAATTTATCTAGTCTTAAAGATTTTTTCTGCCTACAAATAAACTGTTTGGATACAATCCTATATTTTGTGATGGAATATTCAATACAATAGGACTTTTATCACATAAAAGCTACGCATTTCAAATCTCATTTCACCGCTTTGAGTAGTAACCGATCTTTTCTTTATGTCCTTATGATAAATTGCCGTTATGATTCGAGCCCACATTAGGCTAGGGCAATGAATTTATGATTCATACCAGAATAATTGTGATGAATTCGTGGTTCTTTATGCTACTGGGGCCTGTATTGTTGAATTATCAATTAATTTGAACTTAATTGCATGATTAAAATAATAGCAGACTTAATTTTGACGTATTCTCTACCAGTCATGCTTAGAGCTAAATAGAAAATTAATAGAAGGAAGATAGTTCTAATAAAATAAAGGACGACGATACGGCAAGAATCAATAAAAAAATTACTACCTTTAAGTTATGTATTTGTCTATAGTATTAGGTGACAATGCTGTAATAATATTCCTACGAAATAGTGTACTTTTTCAAACGACTAACAACTTGTTGTTAAGTGTACCCACTTATTTACTTTAGTAACAGAGGTTTTGAACATTTTTGATTTTGTTATGACAAATCCAAATCAGAAACAAGCCATGAGAAATAATGATGACGATTTTAAACCCGTTCGAGTTCAATCGAGTATGTTCCGACTTTTGAACTGTATCGGTGCCGTTTTTATTTTCGTTTCAGCTGCGACCCAAGCGCTCCGAGCAAATGACTAATGAAGTGAAAAAAAGATGTGCCGTAATAGAATCGACGCGGTGTACGGCAAGCCTATATTTCACGGCGGGCGTATGTGCTCGGATGGGAATTCAATTACGGACGAAATTACAGCAGTGTACGCTGCGGTTTAAAATATGGCGGGTTTAAACAATACTGCGACGAAGCGATGGCGGAGAATCGATTATGGGGTAGAATTTTGCGATGGCATTAGTCTTTCTTACGTCTGTCACGTGGCGTAAATTGTCATTAATTAATTGGAAAAAAAAATACCGATCCATTTTGCTGGCAACCAAAAGCATTGAAAGTTCAAAACGTTGTGTCTTTTCTCGAAGATATTTATTTTTATAAATTATTTAGGATACAAAGATCTGGTAGAAAACCCGCCACATAATAATATGTTCCTTTTTGTGCATACTTCAAAGTACGCAAAAAGTTTTTGTTATATTCATTGCTTTATAGCAGGGGACTTGACCAAGTGCAATGATTAAGGTTGTTAATGTCAAAATACTAATCCTTGACAACAATAAAACTGATTGTGGAAACTCCCGGTATAAAATTAAACTTATTACGAGCTCAACTTTCCCCATAAACTGCTGAAAACTTGAAAATCTCAAAGTAATCGTAAAACTTGATAAGTCTTAAATTGAAATTATCGCTGGAGTGTCCTACTTTATACATAATTAACGCAGTATTTCAATTAAGTTTATGTCTGAGAGCAAGATGTCCCGAGTTATGTTGGGAAGTGTTAAAGTTGAGAGAATCCGAGGGCAATGGCCGAGTTTGTTGGAACGATTGTAAAAGCTAAGCAACTTTCGACTATGACAGTGTTCGGACGGGTTATAAAAAATTAAGATGTTGTTAATTTTTATTTTTAATTTTTCAATTAAATTTTTATTAAAAATATACATTAGCTTTTACAAGAATTTATATTTCCTTCCCGTGCTTTAGAAAGCATTAAGCATTATATTTGGATAACATGTCAACATTATGATTTCGAAGTTAGTGGCTTTGTGTATAGGTCCTAAATTTGTATCAATTCCCATGATGATTTAAATATATGTTTTTAACAAATAGAACAATACTTTTGTGTTAACTTAATAAACAAACCCAAGATTGAATAACACTAGTATTATTGCTTTATTTTGTCGTCCACCGTACCGCACACTCGTCCTTTGTCCAATCCGTACACAAAGGAAACATTAACCTGCCGTCTAACTGACTTTGAAACTAGTATTGTGTAGCATTGTCCCGTCACTGTCTTCCTTTAACCCTAAACTCAGGCACAGGATTCGCCACAACGTGTAATCCGAAGCGAACTATCGTATCGACAACTTGCTCTAACTTGCGATGAACAAATAACATAACACCATCGGGTCTGGAGGGAATTAACTTGTTCCTATTTGCGTGTTGTTTGTTTGTGAAATGAAATGCACACATTGCACATATTATTATGATTTTTTCTGTATAAGTATTAATTATTCAATAGTGACAGGACAGGAAACACATCCCTCTTTGAGACGTATTCCTCATTACTGAGAGTCATGATTATTGTATGAAATGAAAGATACAAAAACTCGATTGGCAATTTTAATGGAGTGGTTTGCCATTGCCTTCTCGTAATGTGCAGGTTTCTTCACGACGTTTTTCTTCACCGTACAAGATTTTTTATTATTCAGAGGTGCCTGACCGGATTCGAACCGCCGACCTCACGCAGGTGAAGCGACGCTCTCACCACTAGGCTACCGAGTTGTCTCAGGGCCAAATAGAAACACTTTATCAATTTTACTAATATAATAAAGCCGAAGAGTTTGTTTGTTTAAATGCGCTAATCCTAGGAATTCCTGGACATAATTCAAAAAATATTTTTGTGCCCATTTGACGAAGAAGGATTTAAGCTATTGTAAAACAATGTGGGGAAGCAAAAATTCACGCCGTTGTATACATCCATGACTCGATTGCAAATGGAAACAACTGTTATCCTTTCGTCAACGTCACAATTTTCGTCATTGTCATAAATAAGTTAATTTTGAAATGAATAAATTAATAATATAAAAGTTGTAGTAAAAGGTAAGTCGTTTATTTATTTTGCAAAAAGATTTAAATATATTTTCTGCTTTTACGCTAGTTTTAAAATATCTCGCCGTCATGAACCGTTGGCCCAATCAAGTTTCACAACCTTTTTTTTTTAAACTTTTAGAAATAATTCTTAATAACTGAACATTTACAAAGGCTTCTATCAAATCGCGTTTCTCCAGTAAAAATTCAATATTTTTTAATTGAAATGAACAAATGCTTTGAGCATTCCACTCAAGTAATATAATCTTCAAATTCCATTTTGAATGTTCACTCAACTGCCAGCCATATTTTAAGCATGGCTGGCTGTATTTAAAAAATATGTAACAGTTTCATTTTTCGAATCCAACGTCCCGTCCCGTAAAGGATTGGAAATAAAAAAATATATTTTAACTGAAAAATGTTCCCCTTTGAAACAAGAATTCTAGTGGTACAGTCAGCTCCCGATAGAAAGAAACACTCAGGCTACTCGAATAAATAGACGCTATGGTACAAACAAAGTTTCCATATTGTTGTCAACATTCTTATTGTTGAAAAAGTCGACACATTCAAAACGTCATTATATAGATCGGTTTAGTAAACCGCCATAAATATGGTAACAGTCTTTGCGCCAATGGTATCGAAGCATTCTAAGTGTTAATTTAACATTTTAGCTTTTATTTTAGAGATATTTACGGCGTTTTGACTGAACCAATCTTTATGACATTTTTAAAGTGTCACCTTTTTGAACGACTATTAAATAATGTTTTCCACTATATGAAAATTTTGTGTGTACCGATGGTACTGATTATTTGGTTTTGTATATTTATTTTAGAACCCTGAGTGTCACTATCTATCAGACGCTGACTGTACGTACAATTTCAAAGCGTGTATTCGGCGTAGAGCCTCTGGGAATATTTTCGTCTGTCAGGCCCCGTCATGACATTATGTGCCGCCCGTGGATGCCAACTTT
The DNA here is from genome assembly GCA_958496325.1 of Nomophila noctuella. Classification (NCBI taxonomy): domain Eukaryota; kingdom Metazoa; phylum Arthropoda; class Insecta; order Lepidoptera; family Crambidae; genus Nomophila; species Nomophila noctuella. The sequence goes on from OY292495.1 coordinate 431,447, forward strand.
GTTTCACGGGGAAGTGTTTTAATTCAATTACCGTACTTACGAAAGCTGGGATTTAAATTGCGACTCGAGACTGCTAGGCAATGTTTATTAATCGACTTTGCTCTCATTTTCTCACTTATTACTTTTGGCACAGTGTTAAATTGTTTAATGTGTATTGATGCAATTATTAATCTCAAAATAACACGTCTAGGCCTCAAAGGCTTTGTTAAATGTCTCATAAAACTTTTGTGAACTAAAGAAACGTTTTCAGACTCGTACAAAAAGTTTTTCTTGCGCCTGACTTGGGATTACATGAATTCATCTTACTCCAAAGTTAGTTGTTGAAGAACAACTCATACTAATGACTAATAGTATGTTCTTATAAAATTTAGATTTAGACGACCAGAGTTAGCAGAACATAAATGTTAAAATATGATAAGTGGCACACTTAACAAAACTTTCAACTTTACATTTCTATTTATACAGAAATCAAATGGTACATAAGTAAACATAGTCGGATTTCTAAAATAAATTGCTTAAAGAACTGTATTATATGTGACAGAATAAAAAAATTACGTAAATGTATTTTTAATACTAAACATGGAAAAATCAGGACATGCCAATAACTTTTCATCGCCATAGAGCTTGTTTTTGGTAAAATTCGAAAACACTACCCGCTTGGGCACCAAAACTCTTAACATCAGTCGAAGACACGACAGAAGTGACAAAAGTATTTCATCAACTTCTGTGCACATCCACATAAAGTTATATTGTCATATAAGCTGCAACATCAGCTATAAAAGACAATCTAAATGGAATAAACTACAAGTGCAGTTTGCAAAGTTGACAGACTCATAACACTAGGAGGGGGCAGTCTCGTCATAGCGATAGTTTGCAGGGCCCCGGTGGGACGGCGCAGATGGCACTAAAAGAGTCAGATTCAAGTCTCATTTGATTATACACGCACACAGACACAATGGGTGCATTCATAGCTACACGGTGTGACACTCTCATCTGTGTTTTCGTTTATAAAGACTTTTTATTTAATTACTTTTACTTTTAAAGCGATAAGATTGTGATGTTTCAGTTCACTTGATGGTTTAATTAGCCATAGAGAGGCGGTCTTCAGCAGAGCTTCTCCATGCCTTTTTCTGGTTCTCGTTTTTAACGACTAAGGGACATTTCGTTCTCTGCGTCTCATCGTCATAAGGTACATTGTAAGAGGATGGACAGCTAGCAAAGTTATTCCTCTTGTTCACCATATCGCTGTCACTAACCTTATCTGGGAGAGACATATGCCCAAAGTGGACCTAAAAAGGTTGATGATGATGAAGATGAATGAATCTTTTATCTCTGTTATTACAACATAAAGGTACATTAAACTGATTACACTATATCAATCACGTAAGACAAGTTATACAGGTTGTAATATTCAAATGACACAAACAGTACCTTCTCTAACAAGCATGGACAGTAACTACAGTTCACAAAGTTGACAGACTCATAAACCTGTGGATGGAGCTGTGCACATTCAAATTTGAATCTTATCGCATTCACATAAGACTTTATTGTAAACAACGATGGCCGAGACACCGGTGGGATCGTCCAGATTGCACAAAAGGATCCAGGTTCCACGTTTATAATATTGCACTTCGGGTGTTGGTCGTTTCATTATATTACTTGTCAAGTTTTTCACGACAAAACAACCATGTATTTTTAAAGGTAAAGGTGTTTTCTTTGTGCAGAAGAGAACTATAAGATGCTGTGTGCATACCTCGATTATACAAGGAATACTCGTAGTGTTTTGAGTATCCTCAGAACTGGAACAGAATACAGGACAGAGGTATTCCTTGAAATTGTTAAAATTGGAAAACTAAATTATAATATTGTTCTGCTGTTGTTGTCGCCGAATCCGTAGGGTTCCACGGGTAAATAGATATGACCGCATACCATCATTTCGGATATACTCGTATCCCAACTAATATTATAAATGCGAAAGTTACTCTGTCTGTCTGTCTGTCTGTCTGTTACGCTTTCCCGCTTAAACCTCGCAACCGATTTTGATGAAATTTGGTACAGACAATCTTTAGACCCTGAGACAGAACATAGGCTACTTTTTATTTCGAAAAAAAGAAATCCACGCGAACGGAGTCGCGGACGGCCGCTCGTATTTTTATAATTTGATATGTTATGTCAATCTAATTCTTCAATAGCAATAAAACGTCTAATGGAGACATCAGCGAAACCTAATCGTTAGCAGAAACACGACATTTTTGGTAAGCTTCCATGCCCTAGATGTTAAAAAGCGTGAAACCGTGCTCTCTAGAGCGTGCCTCTGACTTCTCACTTTATAATTCCGAAGTAGTCTAAAACAGTCCAGATACAAAAACAGGAGCAAAAACATCGGGAATCGAACTTGCACCGCGCCGGTGCCAAGTAGGTCAAACGGTTACTAATGCCACAATATAACTGTTAGCAAAAGGTTATCTTTGAGTGACCTTGTTTTTCTCACTAAAATATATATTATCAATTAATGTCCGTTCACGTTTCGTTTTCTTTACGTGATTTGTAGTAAATCAACAGACAGCTATTTGGTAAAAAAAAACACATAATTATTTTTATACGTTGTAGACGATGTGTGATGAAGCAAACTCAGATTTTTTATATATTAGATTTTTATCAAAATTGAAATTTATTAAAAATCCTATCCTAATAGAAAAAAGGTACAGTGAGTTTGTATGTTTTTTTGTTTGTTTGAACGTGCTAACCTCTGGAACATCTGTTCGTGTTGAAAAAATCTGTTTGTTTTGGATGGTCAATTTGTCGAGATATTGCGTGTATAGTATGTGTGGAAACCGAAATACAAGCGGACGGAGTCGCGGGCGGCCAGCCGCAAGTAATAATAATCATATTACAATAACACAAAGATACTGCCTCTGTGGTGTAGTGGTTAGATCGCTGAAAAACTACGAACTCGGAGGTCGTGGGTTAGAATCCCGCAGGGAACAATTTCACTTTGTGTTGGTTTTCCAAGTTTGGTTAGGACATTGCAGGCTTGAATCTCCTGATTGTCCGATAATAATGATGATTCCGTGCATCGGAAGGCACGTTAAGCTATGTTCCCGACTATGATCCAACTGGTCTGATTTCCCTTGTGGTTACGGAGGTCAGACGACAGTCGCTCCATTGTAATAACCAGGTATGTCAATTCAGGATCATAGTCGCAGCGTACCCTGGGCTCCAAGGCAATGCCCGAGGATGCAACCGCGAGAGGCGCTAGGATGATGATGATGACAATAGCACAAAGATACTTAATAATATAAAAAACTAAAATGCACCTCATGATTAATTATTTCTAGCTTAGTAACAAACCAGCACTACTGGTCCCTACACTGTGTCCGTACTGATGAAGGCTCACTCGCTCCGCTCCAGTGATGTGGCCTGTCTCCTCGCGTTCAGTTAGGTATTGCACGGTCACAACTTTAACTGAAACGGTTGCAACGTTAACTGATACGAACTTAACATTTTCAAAACTAGAAATGAATTGATAGCGTTATTAGTTAATTAATGATATTCATTATTATGAACTATTCAGAACACATTTGGATGTTAACAATTTGTTGGGCTCTTAACTTTCTTTCAAGATGTCATATGTGACCTAGTGTTCTTAAGGTGATTATAAAATGGATAACCTAAATTTAAAAATGTATAGTTTACTAATTGAAATAGAAAAATATCAACGTAATATCATGTAACAACTAAGTCGGGGAATGTAAGATTTTTTTTAATATTTATTATTATTATTTTTTTATTAAGAATTTTATTTATTTTCTTTAGACCAGGATATAAATGGCTTCAGTGGGTACTCGGTACACATATGCTGTGTACCGTGTAAATAAATATTTAAATTTAACAAATGACACATCACATCTCTGGAAATAATGTATTAATTAATTTCCATTATGTCTCATTGATCATATTTTCCTGTCTTACACCAAAGTGTTTGTGTTACGCGTATTATGTCTCAGTTTTGGTAACGTTCTGGGACCGATATTATTGGTTAGGCCTGTTGCCAACTTCCTATGGAAATACAGTCGTTGGTGGTTAGAGCGGTTAACCTCCACCACTTGGATACAGTGTGCACTTTTTGCGTGCACAGAAATGCAAACTATGCTCTAGGACTGAATTTGCTGGATTGGGAAACACATGTTTTGCCCAGTTTAGTACTTATCATAGTTCGTTTCTATTTGGATAAAATATACTGATTACCGATAAATCCAAAAAATAAAAATGTTTTACGTTTAACTGTTCAATAGTTTTTATCTCTTAGTTTTATCATCTTTTCTTCTTTTTTTTACATATAAAACAACATTGTTATAATTTCTGACATGTAAGTGACGTGAAACTGATCAATTTGATGAATAAAAACAATAAAAAATTGACTTATAAAAAACTTGTTATAATATTCTTTACAGCCCTACTACCTACAGAGGACTAACAAGTAGAATAGGCTGTTTGTATAATAATTATCATGTTACGATCATTTTTAGTGCAAACCTATATAATTACTCTATACAACCGTCCCGAATACATTTATCTACTATGTGGTACTATGTCCTTGCCAGAAAACTCATTTATAATAGATGAAAGGGATGTAGTCTGTAATTAATCATACTTAGGCCTCGTCTCGACTCAATATTACGCGCAAAATGTTCAGGTTCAAAGATTCTAACTAGACGTTTTATCAATTTAGTTTTGAATAGACTGTGTTATAAATAATATTCAAAAATGTTTATAAAAATTACAAAAAAAGCTCAAAGATAGGCGACGAGGCTACACACTATAATTGAGGCCATATTTTCACTCTTCACCTTTACCATAGCAACTACTAACAATTAATTTCCTCCAGACGCGATGCGATAATTCCTCCCAAGATTCTGGGAATAAAGCTAAAATTAAAAAAACTCTTAGTTAGTGTGTAATTCAGCTCAAAATCGATTTCACGCGTCATCGCGCGCGCCGCGTCGTAGCAGTTAATTTTGGCGCCAAAACGGTTGGGCCACCGTTTGTTTTTAGTGGACGTTAAGGGGAGCGATGAGTTTTCGGGACGCTGGGAAATGTAGGGAACGTTATAAACTTTGCTGTCATATTTTTGGCCTTCGATACGCTCCGATGGTAGTGCTTTAATCGAGTTGTGTACGAAAAGAGAGGATGTAGGGTGGAGATGAAAAAAACAACAGTTTTCGTTAACACTTGGTGTAACTAACATCTTCGTAACCTAAAATGGAAAATGCGTTCATTTATAGAGTGCAATAAATGAACTATCAATCGATGATTATAAAAAAATTATTGAATGAACATTTATTAAGATGAAGGCAACTACATAACATGTTAAAATTTTTACATCTTTGCAAATAATATGAAAAAAAAGACAGATTCTAAGTGAAAAACAGAATAAAATAATTAACACTTGTTAAAAAAGTTTAAAAGAAAATCTGTTTCACCTTTTTTACGTGTCCATTTTAAATTTATTTAAGTAGCGACATTGACCTGCATAATAAAACAGCAATACTAAATTAAAGCTTAATTTTAAATAGGTAAATAACTTTTTAAGTAGCACTCTAAAATAAAGGTCAAGTGATCGTGCTCCTTAAGTCAAAACTTAATTAAATTGAAATCTTACCAAGTCTCAACGTTAAAATTTGTTCTCGTAAAAGAAAAATAATCATTTTTGGTTTCGCAGATGTCTGAATCAAACAGCAAATAAAAAACTGTATATTTTTTCATGTTTGACTGTGGAATGGTTTTCATCCCTTTGTTTTATCTCCGAGTTCTTTCAATAATAAATTTAAAACAACATTGTTATTATCTCTGGCATGTAAGCGCACAAACGTGAAAATCTGTTCTCTTAATTGAATAAAAAAATGTTCAGAATATTTCAAAAAAATAATAAAGTAATAAAAATGTCTGACCCGTAAGCGCTATCCTGTATCTCATGTTATGCGTGAAATTAATTCCTTCATAAACTTAACGAATTTGTTATTGTAGGTAGAGATCTCCATGCGTGAACGGTGTAGTAATTCGTACAAAACTAAAACAATGCTCGTAAACCCGTCAGAAGACGGGAATCTTCTGTGAAAACACTCGTAACGTCCCAAAGTAATGATTGATGTTTATCACTTATTCTATTACCGATGCACCCCATATCGGGCAGTTAAGTGTTGCCCGCGTAAACTGCCTCCCACATTTGGGGTAATATATTGTTAACATTCGGGGGAGATTTATTTTATTCGCCTCGAGCTAGGACGTCGTTTTGCAGATATTGTAGTTTATGGTTCCGTGCTTTTTCGGCTCTATTGACGGGACTTTTGTAAGGATAAGTTATGGGTACTTAACATTCAACGTTGCCTTTTATAGTTTGCGTGTTATGACTTATTAGGTTGTATTGACAGTTTTTGGACAGTATCACGTTTATACAGGGAGGAGTAGATACATATTACCCGTATTGTAATGGTTCAAAATAAGATGAAGTCTTCGCTGGTAAGTTTTATGGTTCCAAAGCAGTAGTTTACCGAGTTTTGTACTTAAGTTTTAGTAATATTAACTGCTAGACATATTTCTCTCTTTTCAGCCCAATCCTCAGCGAGTAACACTACAGCGTCGATTAATTAAAACGTATTTGTTAAAAAGAAATAATACTCTGATAGATAAGTAACGCAATTTAAGTTTTTATTTAATTAAAACCACACTTACCAAAAATAAAAGCTGAATAAAATTTGATATTTGCTTAACCCGTGTTAAGCAAATACATATCTAATTTTATTCAGCCAATTTAATGCCCGTGTATTTAACATAGGTTACGAGTAATTAAAATAATGTAGAATTTGATCAGTTTAACAAGCATTAAAGAAATAAATATTGACTTTAACAAATAAAAATATACAATCAGATTGAATAGGCCATCTTTCATTGTGTATGGTCTACATTCGGTTACACAAAGGAAATATAAAGAATTCCAATGACGCAATTCGAATGAAATAAAGTTTCACAGATGGCGAGACACCCCCGAGTATATTTCTTGAATAATGGCCGTCAAATTTGGGGCTGTCCTATTAAAAGTTGCCAAGATTATGGGCATTAGCTCTCGGGGAGAGTTCAACCTTCCTATAATACCTCGCGAGGAGTATTTTTTGGGCAATTCACAGACGTATTAAGGTTCGTTACGTTTAAAAGTTAAAATTGGAATGTTACTCCGAGCCGACTTCTTATTCCGGCTTCATTGTAATGAAGAAAATGTCTTTAAAGATTATGGAGAGGTTTTTGGATATATAAATAAATTTATTTTTGTCCGGTGATTCTTAAGCTAAGCTTAATGAAGAGAGAGCAAGATTTAAAAGTGGCTAACGCGCGAGTTTGTTTTCAATACGAGGACCAATTTATTGTATTGTGTTGTCTCAGAAATAAATTTAAAACCTACACAAGTGCTTAGAGGTAACCAATGTTTTTTTTTAAATTCGAAGTTCTTACATATAAGTTGCTTAAAAAACAAAAATTATAAACCTTGAACATTAACTTCTAATTAAAAATAAACAAAGTTACTTAAATTTTAATTTTTTACTAATGAAATGCTCATGATGATTTGCGTGCAATCTCAATTTACCAAAACTAACCTCGAACCGATGTAAATATGGAATATTTGGTCGAACTTTATATTACCAACACATTTTAGAAACATTGATAACGACGTCTCGAAATCTCTTTTCAAGTTCCGCACGGTTTAAGAGATATTTACACACGATAAGTTGCCGTATTAAGTGCGGAACCCCGCCGTAACAAACCGTGCCTGCGTCCGACCCTTGTTTTCTCCAAGGGAATATCCCGGATCCGGCATCTTGCTTTTTAATATTTGAAATGAGCTCTGTTCTCTTTGAATTTATTTAGTTGAAGCTTCAACTTTGCGGAGTGCCTTTTTTTAAAGGTTATGTCTTGTTCTGTTTTTTTATTATTCTGAGCCATCGGGAGCCTGGAATGTTCTTTTATCGAGACGCCTATTTGCATTTTTGGGATGGCCGTTTCGCGAACGGTTTAGGGATTGCGGGTTTGGTGTTTGGTATTTTTATTATTATGTTCGTTAATGGGTTTATCTCGGTTGAGTGGATTTAGTTTTTAGTTGTGTTCCACTTGTGAAGGAATTTAATAATCGTTTATTAAGATATTATACCAATAATTTTTAGTTGCTGTAAAGTAAAAAAATAATAAAGTTTATTGTTTATTTTATTGTTCCACTGCAGGGAAAATCTCCCTCCGTTATTTGAAATCATGTTTTCCTTTCAAAGTTGGATAAGATTAGCTGCTGTAAGAAGTATAATTTTTTTTATATCAATATTTATTTAAGACGAAACACATATCCCCTCCAAATGACATTATGGAAATAGATTTGACTAATAAAAACAACATTCTGCTACAAAATACTATCATGATAATAAAAAAAAAACACCTAATGGCACATGTATTCAAACTGTTTGTAATTCATATCAAATAGTTGTTTATAAATCTATCAACAATGCCTTTAGCAACTTTAACTCACTTTATAACTATTAGCAACCAAAATCACTGCTCTTCAGAAAATTCCAGATGGCAAATTAACTTTAACTAACCGATACTACAGTCTAAATCACCTTACCATCAAGGTCTAATGGGACAAACAGAAAAATGACCCACTATCGGTCGTAACGTGGGGGGTGGAGGGGGCAGAGGAGCTCTGTTCCACCATTACCGGCTTATCGCGGAAGTTTGCCGGTATTATTTTATTGCGTCATTTTATAGGGGTGTTTAGTGAGAATTATTACCGGTGACTGACGACTTAGTTGTTCTTTTAAAAGGGGCTAATTTGTACAATGATATTATAGTCCAGGAATTTTAGATTTTATCTGCGGAATATCTATATCATTACTAGCGGCCCGGTACGTGCTTCGCTACGTATAAAGTGAACGACCGATTTTGTTCAAACTTCACATAAAACATCTACTAAGTAGTTTGTACAAACCCTGAAAATTTGGTTTGGATCGGTAAGCCCGTTCTTGAGTTATAAAGTGACAAAAAAAATTGCCACTTAGTTTTTTATAGTTGATATTCCTATTTTCCTGACTGTGCTAGTATTACAAGTCCTTTATATTTCTATATGTAGATCATTATACTAACAAAAAACACACAAACAAAAAAGGGAAAAAAAACAAACAATAAGGTTTATGCCTTAGTATGCGCCGTACGGTATACAATACCATATGTGAGTGCGTTCTAGTGTCTATTTCAAAAACGGTTAATTCTACAGAAAAATGCATGAGACCTTTTTTGTGGACAATTTTACGACGAACAACTTTTATGAAACCATTATTGACCTCTGAGCAATAGATCGCGAGATATTTGCGAAAAACTGATTTTCGTGACGTTTGGACCCCTATAACTTTTTTAGCCGGCACGATATCAATGTCGATTTTTGTCATCATCATTACAATATCATAATAAAGGTGTATGCAAAAATTCAGCTCACTAGGAATTATTCCGCAGATCGTGGGTCAAAATTGCTAAAATTACTGGACTATTATAAGTTTTAGTCAGGATGAGGTAGCATCAGTCATTTGTTTAATTTAAAAAGTAAGCAAGCGTCCATCGCTGGTGACTATTATTGATTAACACATTTATTTTCCAAATACAAATTAGAAATTCTATAATATTTTTGTTTCTGTGGTCATAAGCTGTACTTAAATTTTTCAGCTAATTTCAATGTTCGACAAATCCCACTATGCATGTGTCATTAAATAACAGTTGAAATGAAAATTAAATTGATATCTAATTTTAAAGTTTATTAAAACAGGATAGTAATAGCACTGTATTAGTAAAGTAAAGTAAAGTAAAGTAATTTATTGTGTATGAAATAAGGTAAATTTTTGTTTCAGGTACGTTTAACAACCAAACAGAGCTCTTAATCAAAATTGGAAATGTTTGTAAGTACATTCAAAGGCCAATAAGTACTAGTATTTTTGGCATAACATGCCTTTTAGGACTTTACTTTAATTTTGGTAAATATTTTTATAGCGTCAGATCAATCTTTATGTATGTAATGTTATCCGAAATAAAAAGATATAAAAAATACGCCGCCAAAAATGAAACAGAATATCGCGGTCAATGTACGCTCAAAGAAAATCTTATTAACCGAACTCTCGTAACGGGCCGAATAAAATAATATCTCAGGTCAAATAACTGGCCACTACTCATTTCTCTCGCAGTATACTCTGTAAGTATACTGCTTAAGTGCGTATACAAACTTTTTATTATAACAAATACCCCGCCGGCCTTGCCCCGGTCATCAATATCGCACAAATAACAACTCAGCTAACGTGGTCATTTTCCTAGCTTTATTTATACAGGTTTTGATTACACTTCCCTCTTTAAATGTATTTTTTATGCTTATTTTATTGTGTTTTTCGCCGTGCAAATAAGAGGAGGATAAATAAACTGATCTGTAAACAAAAGTTGAGCACGAAACATTTTCGCTTTAACATACTTTTGTACGATATAGCGTCTATTTAAAATATTTTTGCTGTTGTTATTAAATTAAACGCCCGTGGTAACTCGTGTTTTGTTTTAATTAGTAATTATTAACGAGCTGTTTTATAACTAAAGTTTCGACTGCTTCGTGGAGCAAGGGTTAAGCAACTAGACTTTACAATTATAAATAAGGTCTTAGTAGCGGCTTGATACCTGAAGCAAAACGTAACTACGCTTAAAATAAATATTTTTAAACAAAAAACTTTTAATAACATAGTCAGCTAGTATCTTATTAAAAATTATTAAACTAAAACTTTGTAAATGCGTAAAGACGTACTACAATGATAGAATGTATTGGTGAAGACGAAGATTTATCGTTTATTCTTAGACGCGAAAACTTATCGGCAAATATTTTTTTATTACCGATCTTCATTCTTTCGAAAGCATATCTACAAGAAAAATAAAGATATACTGACTCTCAGTTTCTCTCAAACTAACCAGCAACTTAACTAAAGTTACAAAACACTATGTAATGCCTTGAGGGTTTGAGGAACAAACTGCAGTGTTGTTGCAAACAAGAAGGGCGAATCATCGCCGATCAAGTTGTGAGTCGCGGCAAAAACAGGGACCAAGACGCCTGGATAATGGGTCTTTGATCGTGTTAGAACATCAACAACTCGATCAGCTGGTCTCTAGTTGAATACAGAGGGGATACGGGTACACAAGCAGTATATTGAACGTATTTCGAGGAGTGAATAAGGCGGGCAATCTTTCATTGTCTTCTTTTTATGGAAATAATATCTCCTCATAAGAGAGACGAACTTCTTAGCTATCCATGGATTCTCCGTGAGGGTGCCGGGTCCATCGCGTGGAACAGAGAGGAATGTCACTTTCGACCCAGCGTGTAGGTTTAAGGGGCCCCAGGGAGTAATGTTAAATTTAGGACGTAAATTTTGAGCGATTTTTTGAAGTTCGGGATGAAGTGCACGATTTTACAAAACATTTTAAAATATTACTAAAGGAATGTCATACTACATGAAGACGGCGGCCAGCAATTTGTGAAATGTAATGTTCATAAATAAGTGTAAATAAACATCCAAGATGTACGATTATCTATTGACGCAGGACCAATTTGTACCTATAATATTATATTATGACTACCGAAGTACTTTCTGTCTCTCATAGGCAACTTAACAACCTAACACAATAAGAAAAATGTTCAGTTTACTATTAACTCCCACGTACTTAACGCGTTGTTAAGTACAAGATCACTACCAAATCTTTCACAGAAACAGCCATAAAGGTCCCTTTTGTTCCATTTTTTCTTTCCCGGTCCCTAAAAGCGATAGTACGAATATTGACGTCGACGCGGCGTCAAATTAATACCGCAACAACAGGAGCCCGCTCCCCCATTTAAGTATAACTTAATTCACAGCCATTAGGGCTAAATGGGACGGCACTTATCGGCACATCTCAGTGGCGATTAGCCAGCGATTTTATATCTAAATAAGCGACAAGTCGCTAATGTGAAGGGCGTGAGGTCTGTTGTTAGTTCAGCCTGTGTTTGCAGGGCTCGCCGGCTCCGGCGTTTCCGAGAGATTAATGTTCCGTTCTGTTTATAGATTATGATTCGTTTGAAATGGCTTGTGTTGAGAATAATATGGGATAATTTCACCTATAAAAATAGCACAAAAGTTATGATTGCACTGAATCGTAAAATTATTGAAATTAATAATGGGCTCAGAGCTGAATTCAAGATGTGATTGTTTTTTTACATTGATCTTATTCACAAATAAGATCTCATTCAATTAAAAAGTAACAAGTAGTTCTAGCAGTCATAGGTTTCTGCTGACTAATATCTTCATGCAAGCTACGGAAAGCAGCGTGAAACATTATTGGACCCTTCTTAGCATTTCCATCTTAAGCACACGAACAGTCTCCTGTTCAAGGTTCAAACATGTTGTGTTTCGCCTCGGAATGAGTTAGGGTGTATATTTTTTTATTCGTCAAGATTTATATCGCAAATACCATCACAGTTCACATTTATCAAGATGGCAATCTAACATGCGTCTTGCTACTACTTTATAAACTGGCCAGTCGAATTAGTCGTCAACTAATTAACCAAAGATTAACCGACTATTAAAACACGCGTGAAACAAACAAACAAATCTAAAACGCCGTCAATTACACCACTTAATTAGAAAAAGGTACACGGTACAGCTGTTTGACCACCTCATTTACACTTGATTGATGTGCAGTGTTCACGCAATTCTCGCCCTTATTGCGGGCAGAATACACAGGGTTCATAATTGTGATGCAGCAATTATCTAGATTAGTGGACACACGCCGCAATATCAGATCGATGCTAACCGGCGATCGGATGTGAGCAAACACTTCGCCGGTCGTGTATTGGGTACCGTTTATTAGCAAAGATAAGTGTGTGGGCATAAGATACGATAGTCTATTTTTTTAACTATGTTTATCCCACGCGATTTTATGACCGTGAAACAACAAAAGATTTTTTTTTTCAGAAATAAACCTTAAAACTATTTATTGAATGTTCAAGATATGAATCTAAAATAGTGTTAACATATCTAATGATTACAATAACAACCCGACTTGAATTTGGTATTTGACTGCATCTATATCAATTATAAAATTGTTACATGATAAAAGAAATTTAATATTAATACAAATATGAAATATTAATATTTAACAAATGATTATATCAAAAACGGTGTCTTTACAGACTTGCACCATAAATTGTCTGACATAGACGTAGAGGCCCTATAGATATCAAATAGAAACTAAAAAAGTATCAATTGTGCAATATTAACTTGTGTGTGCCGTCATAGCTCAAAATAAGTTTCTCTTTCTGTCTGTCAAATCCCGGACTATGCGAGGAAACTGCAACATTGCAAATTATTTACCAAAGTTAACCTCATTTTCGTTATTTTTATCAAATTCCCTCTAAAACCAAAACAACTGTTAACTAATTCTCCTATGCAACGAACTTTGACTACAATTTCATACAACAATAAGCATAGCGCTTACTTTTCCATTAGATAGTCTCCTTTATTATACTAATGCACTTCCTCCCCAACCAAAACTAAGAACATTACCCACTTTATCTAAGAAAAAGCATTATCGACGCACTCCCATAAACCGATTGCAATTCCATTACAAATTTCACAGTCGATCGACGTAACACAAACGGGCAAAGGCGGGAGAGGCGAAGCTCCCTCTCTGAGAAATTGCAACTATTGTCCCACCAGACTTAATCGGGATGCTATTACGAAGGGACATACCGGCGACCTATTTCCCAAATGTCACAATGACTCGCGACTATTTGACATGTCGATAAATTGAATGTTTCCTCCCGGACTGCCGAAGAATGGGGTTTTGAACTGTTTGTTTTGGTGTTGGGGTGACTGAGTGTTGTTTATTCATTTTGTTATAATTGGAGTGACGGAGTGATGTCTTGTCCATGTATACTTAATTTTTTGAACATTTTTTTTTCTGGCTTTTCTCGTGTTCTTAACATGGCATGATTCATGTGTCCTAGATACAGATACAAGTGAAAAAAACTTGTTAATAAATCAACCGTATAAAAAAACCACCCGTTATTCATTGTCATTTATTTTTGGGACTTGTAATTTACCGTAAACAGAGAGTGCATCAAACACTAAGTTTCTTAATATGGTAATAGGACCCATTGCTGGAATAAATAAATAATTACTTAAACAGATTTCGCCAGTCGTGAGAGCAAATTTAAAAGTGTAATTCTGGACTTCTTCCAGGCAAAACCCTTTGGTATAATTTACAAGTCGTTTCAAGGCCCCGAGAGAGCCATTAGCCGTTATTATACATTTTTAAATTGCTTATACGTTTCACGTGAAAAAGTTTCAACTTTTTTATTATCTACTTTAAGAGTATCTAACCATGTCTTCTATTACACGAATCATGCCATAAAACCATTTGCACTTTCATAAGGGGATGGCACTCACTTTTTTAAACAAATTGTGAACTGGCCAAGAACATTGTTCATCTGGTATCTAGTAAAAGGATAAAGTAGAGATCTGGAGAGAAGAGGTCTGAAGGCCTATCTGACTACTCAGCAACAGATGCATACTACATCTGTCATTAACTACACTGTGATCTTCTCTAAGCGGTACTTTTTTAGACGAGTCATTCGAATGGAAGTTCCACTATGCTCTCGTCCAACTCATAATGCCCTTAAGGCCGTTTTCCGACCATGGCGGCCGATCTAACGATCATCCAGGTACGCAGGATATATTATAGTGCACAAGTGAGTGCGCAAGCACATGTGCACAGCCTATTCCTTCACTCTCATAATTCGGTGGGACAGCCATCTGACATGACTGTAGAGATATCAGGCGCAGGACCAACGGCTTAACGTGCCTTTCGAAGCACGGAGGAGATCGAGATGATTTTTATCGGTTACCGATGACTGGCCTCTTCGAAATTTGCTTTACTTTGCGATCGCAAGCTGAGCATGTCAATCGCTGCTACAAAAAAACTCATGGTGAGGCCGCAATAGGCACCAATATTCAAAAATTGAAGCCATCGCCCCGCACTCAACCGTGACACCATTAATCCGCAAAGGCGACGAGCCCCGAGACAAACGACGTCACGCTTCCCACCGATAGGGGGCCGATAAAAAACTATTTAGCTAGTTTATTGCCCATAAAGATGGGGTCTGTTTTTGGTTTGAGAATTAAGGAAGCGATTAGATCTCTTTGTTTACATTTAAGAGGAAATATCGCGGAAGGAAGAGATTGTGGACGATATATTACTCCAGTCAAAATAGACATTCCAGTTTGCATTAATTCCCAACAAGCTGGATTTTTGTGCAGGCCTTGAATAGATCATTACAAATGATATGTTAAAAGTCCCCATCGATCCCGCTTGTGCGTTGTTTTTTATTCGTGGTCAAAGGGCCCAAATTTGCGTTTTTTGCTTATATCTCTGAAACTAAGAGAGCTATCGAAAAATGATTCAGGGAAAGTTTGTAGATCGTAAAATTGTCTACCGAAAAGATCTCTACACTTTTCTTGTACAAAGCAGCGCTGTCGAGATATCGTGACTTTAAGCCGCAGGAAAGTCGTATTTTCGAGTAGCCCACATTATGCAATTACAATAAATTGAGTTGAGTAGTTTATCTGGAGCAGGTGGCAGTTAAGTATGGATTGGCTTTAAACTATTATTTACCAATTTCCAGCACCAACTTTCAGGATTTAGATCATTGAAGTCAAAAAAGACAAAATGATGTATCAAGCTTGCATTCATTCCCAACAAGCGGGACTTTTGTGCAGGGCTTGAATATGTCATTACAAATGATATGTCAAAAGTCCCCATCGATCCCGCTTGTGCGTTGTTTTTTATCTGTATTGAAAATCTTCGGATCCTATTTCTAACCTTTCTGGTTGTCAAACCTCATTGGTACCCAAAGAGACTTTTACTCCTTACATGAAATAGGATCGATTGGCACGAAAAAAAATTTTTGGAATTTTCAGTACAAAATGTATGGGAAAAGTTTTTTGCGATTTCTGACATTTCTAGTACTCAAACCTCAAATGATCCCATAAAGTCTTTTAATCCTTCCATGTAATAGGATCGATTGACATGAAAAAAAATTTTTGCCTATGTGAGCATTTTGTACTGAAAATTCCAAAATTTTTTTTCGCGCCAATCGTTCCTATTTCATGTAAGGAATATTTATTTATTTATTTATTTATTTATTTATTTATTTATTGCCAAACCATAATGCTAAGGATGTTATAAAAAATGCAGTACAAATATGGACCCTGTCGGGTGAGTGGCAAAGAGTAGGAGAGAGGAGGACGCCGTCATTCAATAGTTGACATTTATTTATAATTTGTCGTCTAAAAAGTCTTGGATGGAGTAGTAGGTTTTATTGTGTAATATTTCCTTAACATGCCTTACAAATAGTTTCTCGTCATTGATACCTTTTATAGAGTCTGGCAATTTATTATATATTTTTATGGACATCACTAGAGGGCCTGATGAGTGGAGTTTGAGACGGGAAGAAGGTAAAGTTAGTTTGTTTTTATGTCTAAGTGTGTATTTTAAGTTTAAGTCTTCTCTCTTTTGGTAAAAATTGGGATATTTTTTAATAAATTTACATATTTCTAATATATAAATACATGGCAGAGTGAGTATTTTATACTTTGAAAAAAATGGTTTGCAGCTGTCTGTATTTTGGATGTTAAATATAATTCTGATTAGTTTTTTCTGAGTGATAAAGAGATTGGGGGCGTCCGAGCTGTTTCCCCACACAACGATACCGTAGCTGAGTGCCGAGTATGCGTATGCGTAGTAGGCACTCAGGGCTGTTTCTATATTTGTAGATTTTTTGACTTCGTAGAGGGCGTATACAAATGGAGATAGTTGGGCTTTTATTTTTTGGATATGAGATTTCCAGTTTAAGTTAGTATCTAGTATAATGCCTAATAATGTAATCTGGTTAACTTGTTCAATTTTTATGTTGTCATATTTTAGGTTTATGTTTATAGGGGATTTTTGGTATGGATGGAAGCTAATAATTTTAGTTTTGGAGAAGTTGATTTCGAGGTTGTGGTGTCTCATCCAGTCTATTGTAGTGTCTAACATTGAGTGTAGTTTCTTGTGCATACAGTCTACGTCATTATCGTCCCACGAGGTCAATAGGGATACGTCATCCGCAAACAGCACACATGGTCCCTGCATAATTTTCGGGAGATCATTGATGTAGATAAGAAACAGCAGACACCCAAGAACACTGCCCTGCGGTATAGAAGCGTTTGTAATTTTATTTTTGGATCTTACTATTTTTATTTCTTTTAAGTTATCATCATAGTATTCGATGTCTACGAATTGTTCGCGATTTTTTAAATAAGATTCTAACCAATTGTAAGCTTTTCCTCTAATTCCTATTCCATACATTTTTTTTAATAATATTTTGAATTGTACTTTGTCATAAGCCTTCGTCATATCTAGAATGATTCCAACTGCATATTTTTTGTCATTTATTATGTTTAGAATTTCGCGAATATATTTGAAAACTGCCAGAGCTGTCGATCTTTTCTTACGAAAGCCATCCTGGCAATCATCAAATATTTGGAACTTTTCACAGAAATTATAAATACGATTGCACATGACTTTTTCGAAAACTTTTGAGATTGAGGGTAAGAGAGCTATCGGTCGGTAGTTATTAGGATCAGTCTTCTTATTTTTTTTGTGCAATGGTTTTATTATGGTGGTTTTTAGATAGTCGGGGAATACACCCTCGTCAAAGGACTGATTGATGAGAAGAGTAAGGGGCAAGGTGAGTTCATCGGCACAATGTTTGATTAGGCTAGGGGGTAGTTCGTCAATTCCACAGCTGTTTTTATTCTTTAATTGTCGAATTGTTTTATTAACTTCCCTACAGTCTACAGGCCTGAGAAACATCGAGTTTTCAGTGGGTGAGACGACAGCATGACCTACAGCAGAAGTTGAAGGATTTTCACCAATGGATGCAAAGAAATCATTGAATATATTCGCAATTTGAGAAGGTTCAGTTGTAAGAGTATTATTTATTTTTAAAGATATGTTATTTTTTTCTCTTTTCTTATTTTGGTTCGTCCGTTCTTTTATGATATTCCACATTGTTTTATATTTATTCGATGATATTTTTAATTTTTGAATATAGTAATTTCTTTTTGATATATTTACAACTTTTTTTAATAGCTTTTCATATTTTTTATAATATTCTAATAGGACGGGACTTTTCGTTCTTTGTGTAAGTAATTTAAGTAATCGTTTATTTTGACATGATTTTTTAATACCTAAAGTAAGCCAGACTTTTTTTTGACCAGTTTTTATTTTTATTTTTCTTTGTGGTATACATTTATTTAAATTAGTTAATAGGATATTATTAAAGGTTTTATAATTTATATTTATGTTTTTGTTAGGAGATAGTATATTATCCCATTGAATGTCTTTCAAATTGCACTTAAATTGTTCTATATTAGTGTTGTTGTAAAATCTTCTTTGAAGTTTCCAGTTAATGAACTTATTATTATGTGTATTTAGTTTGAGACTTATTATTGTTGCTGCATGATCAGAGAACCCTAGTTCTTCAACTTTTACATAATGTTGATGTTTGTCTACGTTAGTGAAAATTAGGTCTAGGCATGTTGACCCTGTAGGTGTTACGTGGGTGGGATCTTTTATGTATTGTGATAGGTTATATTCCAACATCATATATATAAATCTATTAGCTTTTGGACAGTTTTTTAGAATATTTATATTAAAATCTCCTCCTATTATAATTTTATGCTTAAAATACTTATTATTTATATATTTTAGAACTTTTTGGATTTGTGAGTAAAATAAGTCTTCCTCTCTCCTAGTCCAATACATAACAACTATTAACATGTTTTCCTTTGGTAGTTCTGTTGCGCATACTTCCAGTATATATTCTATGGACATGTCTGATATCTCAGTACAGTCAATACTTTCATTATTTTCTTGTAAAAATATACAGACGCCGCCACCACTTCTGGTTTTTCTACAAAAGAAAGCTGCGATCTTGTATCCGGTGATATTAATCAGTTCTAATTTCCCAGGTGATAGCCAAGTTTCAGATATACATATTGCTTGGTAGGTTGGATCTCTGTCAATAAATGTCTCCAGTATATGCTGTTTATTAAAGATACTCTGTAGGTTTTGATATAGTATTTGGAAAGATGTTCTGTTAGTTTCGAAAGGTGTGATTATTATGCAGTAGTTCGTAATTGCTTTTGTTGGTTTCTGTTTCGTTGCAGGCTGCTGTACTGGCTAACGTGGTATTTATTGAGCTGTTTTGTTTCCAGTCTACACGCTTCCCCTCTATGTACAGCTGGTTGTTGCGCATCACGGCACGTAATCCGTTTTTCCGTGCTTCCATCATTTGTACACGCATCGCTCTAATCTCTTTCAGTTTTGATTTATCTAAGTATTTTGAAATTGACAATCTTGTCCCATATAGATAGTTCGTATTGGTTGTAATAAATTTTGTCATTCTTTTACTCAGTAGTTCTATGACTAGTGGCCTGTTTTTATTGTTACTATTTCCTAGCCAGTAAATGTCTTCTATGTATCCAAGTAGATTAATGTTGTATATTTCTCGAAACATGGTAATAATTCTGTTGTGCAAATCATTTTCAGTTTCTTTATAACGTTCTCCAAAGCCATAAATAACTATTTTTTTGCTATTTTCTTCAGGTTCATTGTATCCTCCCGATGATGTAATTTTCATTTCCAGTTCGCGTATTTCACCTTTGAGAATATTATTTTCTTTTTTCAGGTTTTCAATTTGGGTATTCATGATTTGTAAATCGTTGTTCAGTTTTTCATTTTGCTTAAACAAGGTTCCGGTTTGTTGTTGGATGTCACATTTCAGCTTTTGGATGGCTTTATCAATTTCTACCCTTATAGTGCTTTGCAGATCCTGGATGATGCTCAAATTATTATTTTTCAGGCGTTCGGTAATTAATTCACTTAAGTTATTCAGTGTTAATTCGGATTGAGTAGAAGATTCAATGGGTATATTAAAGTTTTGAGTGCAAATTGTGTCTCCCATCAATTCCAGTTGTGAATCGTTTAGGGTTTCTTCTAGGGTTAGTGTTTTTTTCCGGATGGTAACATTACTTATGGTAGGTGATGTTGGACAGGTATCTTTGTCATCATCGTCTCGTGAGCGTAGTGGTGTATTCATATTGTTACCCTTGGGCGCTTTACATATACATGCAGGGCACTTCCAGTTTTTTTTACGAGCAGGTGACATCGTGTTTAAATATCGCTTGATTGATACATTAGCGCAATCGAGGTCGTAAGGTTTATTACATAGTGAACAGGTGAGGTATTGTCGACCAGATATTATCTGGCGACACCCAGCGCATTGTGACGCCATCTATTTGTTGGTTTTTCTATTATGCTGTCGCCAATTTTATTGTATTAGCGCCCTCTATCAATTTTTGGTTGTACTGTTTATTGGGTTTCTAGACGTGCTTAGTACATGCTTTTATGCGCGCCATCTAGTGCGATAACAATATTGATCGATCGATTGACAGCAGGATGACTTTTATTTTTATTTAGGTTGTAAGGAGAAAAAGATTAAAGCTTTTCCTACCTTGACATGAAGTTTTTCGAATCCAATGCGATAATCCCGAGGCACTGTGTACATTTACAGCGGATAATCCAACTTCTGCGGTGTTATATCTTAAATTTTTTGGTGGTAAGTCCGGTCACCGGCAGGATATTTTTTTGCACTATATCTAATAAAAGTCTCTATGGGTACCATTGAGGTTTGACAACCAGAAAGGTTAGAAATAGGATCCGAAGATTTTTAATACAGATAAAAAACAACGCACAAGCGGGATCGATGGGGACTTTTGACATATCATTTGTAATGACTTATTCAAGCCCTGCACAAAAGTCCCGCTTGTTGGGAATGAATGCAAGCTTGATACATCATTTTGCCTTTTTTGACTTCAATGATCTAAATCCTGAAAGTTGGTGCTGGAAATTGGTAAATAATAGTTTAAAGCCAATCCATACTTAACTGCCACCTGCTCCAGATAAACTACTCAACTCAATTTATTGTAATTGCATAATGTGGGCTACTCGAAAATACGACTTTCCTGTGGCTTAAAGTCACGATATCTCGACAGCGCTGCTTTGTACAAGAAAAGTGTAGAGATCTTTTCGGTAGACAATTTTACGATCTACAAACTTTGCCTGAACCGTTTTTAGATAGCTCTCTTAGTTTCAGAGATATTAGCAAAAAATGCAAATTTGGGCCCTTTGACCACGAATAAAAAACAACGCACAAGCGGGATTGATGGGGACTGAGACGAACTTCTTAGCTATCCATGGATTCTCCGTGCGGGTGCCGGGTCCATCGCGTGGAACAGAGAGGAATGTCAGTCGGCGCCTGGGACTTGCGACCCAGCGTGTAGGTTTAAGGGGCCCCTTTATAGTATACTAACGATCACCTCCACCGATGACATTCCTCTCCCTTCCCAACCATATTTGGTATGAGCCGAGTAAAGCAGCTTTAGTTGCTCTTTCCAGTAACGAGCTAATATTAGATCTTGGTAATCCTAAGTCCTTCAGTAGGTTGTAGAGAGATTTCGCTGGTATACCTCTCGCACCCACTTCCACAGCATACAACCGTGCTATATAACCATTTTTAGTTATTTCGTTGGTTAGGTCATAATACTTATTTGTTTTAAACGCGTGATCTTTGGGAATGTTTGTCTCCCATGGAACAGTAAGTTCTACCAACAGTACGCGCTTAAGTTTTCTAGAATAAATGAAAAGGTCTGGTCTAGACGACGATAACGCAATGTCCTCTGGAATACTGACACATCATTTATTATGACGTATTCAAGGCCTGCACAAAATTCCAGCTTGTTGGGAATTAATGCAAACTTGAGTCTTAATTTTGTCTATTTTGACTGGAGTATATCTTGTTTAGGCTTATGCTTGAAGTTGCCGTTCTACGTTTGTGTTCCATATCTTTGCTTTGTAGGTGACAGATTGGCTTGATAAATTGTATTATATCGAATTGCCTACGTACATAGCTTATCACCACGAAAATTCAAACATGATACGCGCATTTTAAGGTCGCTTATATATAATTATTGTATGTTTTAGACCTTAAAACTTTTTCGCCTCTGGCGCTCCACCCTTATAGTGATTTCTTCGTTGTTGCCTAGTAAGTCCTACAATATTAACAGTATGCCATATTGTAATACGCCAGTGAATACTCTATTTTCGTTTACTTTGTGCTATACCATTACAGTGGCTATATACGTATACTTTTATGTATATTGACTGTGTACCGTGACCCTGGAGTGAGTATTCGCGCCGCAAGTTCATTAATCACCCTCAACGCTTGACTCGTATTAACTCCTCGCTTTTTATTCCCCTGTATATACAACTGAGCGTTTTTCTAAAAACTCTTTCAAAGTCAAATACTATTTTCTTTTTTCTTGTAAAAGTGACAAAGTAAAACCATTATTTGAAGCACATCAAGGCTTGTACTTCTTTTTGTTGTGAACGCTCTAAACATTGTGAGAGTAAAGTAAAAACTTTCAATGATTATCAAGACTACTGAAGGGTGAGACGAGCACAATCGTAATTTAAGAGGGGGTGTAAAAAATATCGCGTATTTTCAAACACATTTTAAACCTTGAAAATGAACTTCAAATGACCCGAAAAAAAAATCGTAGATATTCAAGCATCGTTCCTAAATAGTTATCACAGAAAATATTGAAAAAATTGCAATTTTCATTGATAAAAAAAATCTTGAAGTTGCGTCTGACTTAATTTTTGGTTACATTTATTTCCGAGACGATGCATTTTGGTGAACCAATATTTTGGCATATAATATCAAATTATATTATCTAAATATTTATCACAGAACATTTAAAAAAAATATCATATTTTACGAGTAATTCAAAGAAAACTAGTTTGGCGCTTACTACGTTCATATTCCGCGCAGTAAGCTATCGTCTGTCGCACCTGGCGCGTGCTCACAGGCATGTTTTGTTTCATCGGTTAGTCGCAACCTCTCCGTTGAGACGAGAAGACTATGATTCAGTACTCTCCCGGCTCGAAAAAATATTTCGTAAAATTATTATAAGGATTGACGTGAATGACGGATCGGCCGAGAGCAGTATATGCAAGAAAGAACGATGCTTTCAAATAGTCGCTTGTTGGAAGACTTAGTAGCAATTTGAAATTGAAAGTTTACAATTCCAGCCTAAACTATTAAAACTTATTTTTCATAATCAGTCTTTTACTGTGTACAATAAATGGACGAATAAATTAGGTGTTGCGGCAATATAATGTGTAAATGATTTATTTTGTGTATTACTGTTACAAGATAAGAGATTTACGATTTAGAAGTTTTTGTTTTGCTCCTTTGAAACGTGACAATCTATACATAAAATATTTTAATATTTAAACTGTGCAAAAGGAACTGTATGACATAGTGAGAGTACGAAAGAAAATGTATTGAAAAATAATGTTTATAACGAGGCAAGCTAAATTAAACACGTTCAAAAAAATGGTGTTTCAAAAAGCAACTATCAAATTTCTTGTCTATAGATTACTGCTTCCTAAAGTCGGTAGTAGAATTTTTCAGTATTGTGCTATTATTGACGATTTAAAAGTGCCACACCGAGATCTACATAAATATAGTATATTTCGATTTTGATTTGGTTGACGGGAATCAGTAGTGTGTCTGTGTGTGTGGGAATCATCCAACTCATAGTAAATGATATTATAGGTAAGGGAGACGTTAATTTCACCGAATTGCGGTACATGCAACTGCAAAAAAATTACACTGTATTTTAAAATCAAAAATTTTGTATTTCACAAATATGTTTACCTACGTTTTTTAAACTAGTATAATAATTTTGTAGAATTAAGAAATTTAGGAGTACTACCCATTCCCTAAAAGTAAGAAATAGTTCTGCCGAGCGGTCGATCTAGCTCGGGTTTTATGCAATAATTGTAAATATAGCACATTGTAAATTAATTAATGTTCATTAATTCTTACAAGTTGATTAACAACGATTAAACACGTCTTTTTTTAAACCTACTAGCACTTAGGTAAACGGGCCTGGCCGTTCTCTGGAAATGGAAAATACAAATAAATCTTTTTTTAAAGATTTTTTTGTATTGCCATTGGTTTTCAGATACGTCAGTTAAATAATTAAAAATCTAGAATAATAAGAATGACATGGTTCTCATTCTTATTCATGTGCACAGCGACAAGAGTTTGATAAATTTACAAATTATTGTCGACGTTATTTAAAAAATCTTGTATCTTATAATGTCCTTTTCTCTTTGAGCAATTCTTTATTTTAAGTCTAATTAGATGTAAAGGTGCCAAATTACGGTTTACGGTTTAAGACATTTATTTCTCAATTACAGAATACATGTTATTCACTTTCACTGAGAAACACTGGATAACAATTAGTAATTATTCTGTACGTTTAACACAAGCACTAGTAGTAACTAAGTAAATTATTTATTAGTAGATCTGAATTTATGTTAGTATTTCCTTAAGTATTATGTCCATTTTTCTCAATTTTAATGAGGGTATTTGTCTAAATACACACAACAATACTGCGAGAATGACGAGTCAGTCACAGTTCTATTACGTATCGAAAAACAGTTGCTATCATAGATGCCATTTGCTGCCATGTGTGAGGAATCATGCAGATTTAAAACATTTAAAGTAAAATCAAAAATTAAAAGACAAAATTAAAATTTAAAGATTAAATTAAAATTCACAAAGATTTTGTAGTTAAAAAAACATATTATACGATTATTAATTAAATAACTTGCGCGTACCTTTGCGTATTAATAACTACCAGAAAAAAGTACAATACAAGTCACTCAAAGCATAAACAAAATAAATCATTATGATACTAACATTTATGTATTACTAGCTTTCCACCGCTTAGTTACGTCATCCTGCTTCCAATACTCTCTTTGACAATTTTTATCTGATTTACTTTGAATACTGTGCGGAATCGCCCGAAACAAATTGAAGTGGCGACCTCTGTCTCATTGCGTTGAAGTCATAGGACGAGAGGGGGCCGAGGAAACGCGCGGGTGCGATCCGATGGGTGTCGAAATTGATGCGCCACATCTATTAGTCAAAATGTTAAGTAAGTAACTTTTGGCGAAAAGATTTATTATCTTTTTTCGAGTTAACTAAAGTTATTTCTTATCAGTTATAAATCATCGCGGTCTTTCATAGAAATAAAAAATAAGACGTAACTTTTCATCCCAAGTTGCCAGGTCTCACTTAAGTGCTCATTTTAATCTTATCCCGGTAACTATGAGTCGCTGGTGACAAGATACTTCAGGTCTTCGAAACTTTGAAACGAAGTTGTTGTGTAACTTGTAACCCGGAGGACCGTCTCACAAGAAAAATGGGAAGTGAGATTAGGAAAGGTTTCTCGATACTTTATCGTCTATTAGGGCCGAGTTGGTAGTGAACGGGACATTTATAGGGCAAGTTTGACTTAATTTGGCCCAGACGCCGCTCCGTTTTGTGTACTTTAGTCGGCGTCCCGTAAATACGGGGGTAATTGAAACAATTTAATTTGAAACCTTTGACGGTGATGTTACGATGTCGGGATCAAAAACTTGTAGATAATTGTTCTTTTTGTTTTGAGGTTACACAATATAGCAATTACAAAGTGTTGTAAATATAGACGACGTTTTGTTGAGGTAATAACATGCTACTTTCGTCGAATCGTTTATTTAAAGTACTTTTTCAGTAAACAGATACTAAAACATGGTTGTTGTATTTGTATTATGAATATTTTTTTGTAGTGTTTTTTCCAAAAAAAATGTTTCTATGGCTACAGAACAGAAGGTTCCGATCGTTTTAAGCAGCAGAGGAAAACTTGGGATGCAGACGTTTATACGGCATATAGAGAGCAAACGAGTGAAGGGGTCACTTGATGTTAAGTGATTATCTACGCCTCACACCTGTACACTAGAGAGATCACAGAAAAAAGAAACGATATTTTTAGGTCTTTTTGAGTTCAAAAAAAGTCGAGTATGAGTTGCACGCTCTTCAAATTTTATTTAAACGTGAAACTTTGTCGGCGTATTATGAAAGTAAGCGGCCGCCCGCGATTCCGTCTTTATGTTCTCAGGGTCTAAGGTTGAGAGGTTTAAGCGGGAAGGCGAAACAGGCAGACAGATAGACAGAGTTATTTATGCATTTATAATTTAAAAAAGCTTGACTATAAGTCACTTATCAAGATGGTCGATCATGTTTAACGTTTATTTCAATGTTCAATATAAATACACCTTTTTTCCCTTTTTTTGTTCCGTTTGTGATACAATATTTAACCTACTTTGTTACCACGTACTTTACGTCACACCGTAAATTAAAACTTGGGTCGGGCATAAAGAAGACTGGATAGATCGCAAAGCTTCGCGATCCTTTAGTCCCTAAAATGGAGTCGACACTTGATAAATGACATAACATCCGAAATAAAATAAGTCGAGTACCTAGAAATCTACATGTACGCTAGAAACCAGTAGGTTATATATTTTAAGAACATGCTTTAATTAATGATGCTTTAATTTCGTTTGCCTTACACAAAAAAGCAAAAACCTAATTCGTATTTTTTCTTTAACCTTCTCCAACATTTACCAAGGCCTAGTATGATAATTAAAACAGTAAAGTTATCATTATATTTTTACCTACTTCATTTAAAAAGAAAGATATTATTCAAATAGGTGGTAAATTAAGGCGTCCATATAAAATGCTCTAATAGGATTTGCATGTAAAATATGCGACTTCATACTTACAATTTACGTATGGTAATTGGCTTTTATTCAAACGAAAGTGTTAAATGTTTGTTATTGTAAATACCATACGTTTTAAAGTATGAAGTGGAACAGTAATGGTAGAACTCGTATAAATTATCATAATTTCAGCAAACTGGTTTTAACAGCTGAAATGCCGCTTTCAAAAGCGAAAGGGTCGAAATATAAAAACATGTTTAAAATATTTTTACACATAATAGTTAATGAATTCAAAACATGAACAATTTACATATTTTTCTCGACCAGACTTGGGCTATACATTTACTTCACAAATTCATATTTTTTTCTAAAGCCCGCAGAGAAGTGCTATATATTATTTTTTTGCATTATAATTGTCAAAAGTAGCCGTTATGAAATTAAATAAATAAGATAATAATCTACTTGCAACAGCAACTTGAAACAGTATATTTTCAAAAGTTGCGCTTATGGCTGAGAAATTAAAAAATAATTTAAATCAAAAATGTTTTGTACAATACTACAAATCAAGATGTTAATATGTTTTTGCGCTTAACATCTTGTGTTGTGTGCGTCTCAACAAACCTGAAAATTAAAACTATGCACGTTTTATCAAACACATCAGGAGCTAGATGTGCGGTGGCGGTGTTTTTCGAAGACGAAGCTGAAACCAAAATAAATTCCCGCCGGAAAATCAACATACGAGAGACACGCGTGATAAATGGATCCTCGCCGCCATGTTTGGTGCCAAAGGAATTATTCTTACCCATTTTACCAAGCTGGAAATACTGTATTTGTAACGAAAAGTGTAAAAATGTAATTTATACTGTTTCTGTCTTTGCACGAAAGCATTTCATTATATTATTCGTCTTTGACTTGTAAGAGATATGAGAAGAAAATGTTATGAACACAATATGATGCAATAAAGTCGAATTACAGTCCTTAAGGTAAAGTAAAAAATAATGTTCTTTTCGTTTTTGCATATATAGATTCTTATTGGTTATGAGATATTATTTTCAAGTGTAAGCATCAGAATGATTTAAAAAAAAAAAAACTTGTTTTACACACTGAAGTCATTCCTGAGCGATTAATTAATTCAATCACACCAAATCCAAATCAACAAAAACATTCGATCACAAATCACTCGCTCCCAAACTTAATTCGGGTCAGCAACAAATTTTCAAACAACTTTCAAATAAATTGGACAAAACCAATTCTGTGTGAACAACCGTCCATGAAAGTACTTAATAGGCTGTAAGTTAAACATTTGAAGTGGTGTAATAAAACATCATTGAAATACAGCGTATCGTCGATTCGTCCGATGGTAGCTAGCGAGAGGCCATTCGACTGATTTATGGCTACTCCGCGCTTGCTGCCCAGGGTGTGTTTGCACAGACGAGTCAGCTTGCTAGGAAGGAGAGCTTTGACCTACTTGCTTGATGCAAGAGCTACTACGTTAAGTGGCATGATTTTAGTCTAATGTGTACTTATACTGCTTATTATTACGATTGACATTAAATTTCGGAGCTTATAAATGCATTTGTGGTGTAGTGGTTAGAACGCTGGACAATTAAACCGCGGAGCTTGAGGGTTCGAAACCTGCCAGGAACACGACCACTTTGTGTAGGTTTTCTCAGCTTGGTCATCAGAATGATGATTCCGTGCTTCGGAAGGACCGTTAAGTCGTTGGTCCCGACTGTGATCCAAATTGTCTGGTTTTCCTTGTTTGGGTTGCGGAGGTCACACGACAGTCTCTCCAATGTAATAAACAGGATTGTCAATTCAGGATCATAGTCGAAGTGAACCCTGGGATGCAACCGGGAGATACGCTAAGATGGTAGCTTTGAGCTCGTTAGATAAAAAAGGGTTTATATGCTATGTTGACAGTCTACATTTAAAAAATTAAAAAACACATCATCAACAGCCTGTTGCAGTCGACCAATAGACGAGTAGCTTCATGTACGGGGGAACATGATCAAGTCACAAAAATAGATAACTTTGTTAAAAGCTTACTTTTACGGAAAAGCCTTCTAAACATTCAAGCACGTGCAAAATTTAACATGCAGACATAATATTATGTTTATAACAAATTATTTTCGCATCTACGGAAGAAAAATTACAATTGCGTATGCAAGCAAGTGAACACAGCACAACTGGATTGGTCATTAAAGCGACAGTACACAACTTTCCGTTTATTATTTATTATTGCCAGAACAATGTCGTATCATTATATTAACATTTATTTTAATAGCTTCTATGTTTGACATTAAAAGTTGTTTCAATTTTAAACAGAGTAGGTTAATGTTTTTAAAAAATAAGTTGTTATGAAAACACCATTTTTTATAATCGGTATTTTTTCACGTTTATGAAATGAACCAGTGACCTGTTCTGATTTCGGATCGAACTCTTTACTATTTTTTTATCTTATGCTTTATACTAAAGTTAATACTAAAGTTAATAACGTTCATAATATTTGATTATTTGTTTGAACGCGCTAGTCTCAGAAGCTTCTGTTCCTATTTGAAAAAATATTTTTGTGTTGGATAGTCCATGTTATGACGAGGAAGGCTTTAGGCTATGGTATAACCGAAATCCACGCGGACGGATTCGAGTGCAGCCGCTTGTAAAGTTACTAAAAATAAAATATTGGAATAAAAAATAGTTATAAAAGTACACAAACAATGTTGTAACAGTAATTAGATTAGTTAAAGGGAAGTTCTTTGACGTTTCTGAAGAATTTTATTATATTAAGGCCTGATTATAAAATTTAATCAATAAAAAACTTGTTCATTCTTGTCGAAAGCAGTTGATAACAAACTCAGTTCAAAGGAAGCACGAGATTTCCCGGTAAAAAATCCTTTGTAGATTCTCTCCTTATCAATGTACCGTATTGTAAGACTGTTTGTTGCAATGACGGTGGAGGCTTAATAATATTGAAATAAAACTACTTTTTAAATGGATAACATCTCGGAATAATTTTAAACTTCATGTAAACAGGAAAACCGCCGTTTTAGCTACTTATCAGTAGCCATGATCACGAAATTATTCCACGATTTTCTTCGTTTAAATGGAGTTTTTTTTCAGTAACAGACGCGTACGCGTATCTTCGAGGAATGCGAAGTTGAAATCATTTAATTTAATAGACTACCTGTAAAGTTCATACTGTTTCGGGGAACAACGACAAATATTTTAATTGTTAATAAGATAAAACTAAAGAATTCCTGGCTCGTAAAACTGAGTAAGTAAGTAATTTATTCTGAAACCGTTGCATATTTTGTTTTCAATAAGCGCTCTGCGAAATTTCTCACATTGACTTCTGATGTCATTTACTTGCGAGCTTGACTTTATTAAATAAAAAAAACTGTCTTTGTTGCTCAATATATATCAGTTACATAATATGTCAAGTTTCTCCAGTAAGTTATGCAATACTTGTGTTGTCTTTCAATGTAGTAACAAATTGATGACAATGACAACATCCAAAGATTGATACAAAGACTATAACAAATTCTGGCATTGTTACCTTTAGAAAAAATCCTGGAATATGACTCAAGCATACGTAAGTACCCCCAAGGCGGAAAGCAATAAATAATAAATGAATAACCGAGCTTCCTTATACTAGAATTACGTTTATCACAAACAACGACGTAGTTAAATTCCTTGTGAAGCTAAATTGAACATAATGGTTACAAGGTAAAGCATGTTTTACAATGCACCCTAAGTGGAAGCAACAAAGTCCATAACTGACTAGCTAGGTCTCGTAGCAAGTTGCTACGAGTGCGATGCTACGGCGTAGTCGCTAAGTCACAATGCTACGTGATAAAGGGACTTATTACTGTGTCGTGTTTATGACACGGACATTATACGGTGTGCTCGGAGGCATTATCACGTGTAGTTCAGGTCTATACTAAGAATTATATTCGTTTTTCTTTTATGTTTTAGTCCACAAATATAAGTGGCGGGTTATGGTAAGCAATGACCTAAGTTTGCGAGCTTGAAATGTGACAATGAAAAGTAGTATCACACTACGCGAAATTTGGTTTTGATGACATAATTTAATTTTTTTTAGCGAATACATACGTTTATAACATACATCATAACAACCCAAGGGTTATTATGTCAAGACCTTAAATTGAAACTTGAAACATTCTCAACGCTATCTCTCATCCAGTTTAGACCACACTTTAAATCAAAAGTCTTATAATGTTTCGGCAGCAATCGCTTTCGACATGATGATCCCGTTCCATTACTCGTTTTCCATTTTGAGCAGCAGAATCGTCACAATGCGGGGCGCGGGCGATCGGTTACATCGCGATCGTGAAGTTGAAGCTCAGCCGATTCAACACATCAGTGTTATGGTAGCTTATTTGATCTTTGATTTAGGAACCCACTTGGCTGAACGTAGTCCGGTGGAAATGCATTTTCTATACAAATTAAAATTGCGGGCGCAGTAAAGGCGAAGTTAGGTTTCGTTTTTTTCGTCTAGTCTATTTTTATACTTAGATAGGACTCAAGATTTTGTGTGCACTATTAAAATGTTTTCTAATCAATTATTTAATCAGTGACCTGCCTGTGACGCACTGAAGATTTTTTCTGACAAATCTGCAAGATATTAAAACAAACCCATATAGGAATTGACCATTCAACAATATTCTTAAGGCTTGTGCACATCCAGTTAGATTTGCACACGTGTCAATGTTTCGGCAACAAGCAATTCTCCCGCATTTGACATGACGATCCCGTTCCACCGCTCGCTTTCCATTCTGAGCGGCGGAATCATCAGAATGCGGGCCGCGAGCGATCGGTTACATCGCAATCGTGATGTTGGAGCTAAGCCGATTCAAATCACGGTGTGTTTTCACGCTGTTATTGGTAGGTTCGTCGATGAAACTGAGCAGGTCTGTTAAAGAACCAAAAATATCTCCTAGAATTTGATTGTGAGTGATTGTGAACTTGTTTAAAAAGTTACGAACAGTCGTCTATCTTGTTACTTTCATTTCTCTCTGTAATTTATTTGTTTGAACAACAGGTTTACTAATGAGAAGTTAAATAGTTAGCCACAAGTCCACTACTGACGCAAATCTAGCTTTTTACTTTGAGACGAACTTCTTAGCTTAACAGTACGCGCTTAAGTTTCCTGGAATAAACGAAAAGGTCAAAAAAGTCTAGAATGAGCTGTACATATGTATAAGAAGGGTAAATATGATAAATATGAAATCGTAAAAACGCCATGCAAATATCAGACACCGTCTATCGTATCGTAGTTAAGAAACATTTTGAAGGGAATAACCAACGTTTTCCCACGGTTCACCTGATACAAAGCGATCTGATACTAACATTTTTAAGTTAACTATTTCCACTGCCATAAATATCCCGTAAACTACGCTTCAAAACACAGCCCCCAAAGAATTTATGTTGTTACTGCTTTATAAAGACGCGTTTACACGTTATCGCGGCTGATCGTAATGCGCCTTTACGAGCCCTAAACACGTATCGATGTTCATGCAGCATTTATACAGCGCTTATACAGCATTTATACAGCGCTTATACAGCATTTATACAGCGCTCAAATGACTCTAGGTTTGTTGGTAAACGTTATTTTAACACTGATATTGTGCACGCGAGGTGATATAAATTTTCTAAACTGGGGTGGACGCGGTTTTGTTCTTTTATTTTTATTAACTTGTGAAGGAAGTCCTTTGTTTGTTTTTCAGTTGTTTTTGCATTGCTGTAATCAAGCATAGTTTTGGGTGATATTTATCTTGGTAAGGTGTGAATTACACTGGTACTTTATTTGTAGAATGATAACATCCTATTTGGACCGGAGTTTTGTTAATTCCTTTTTCGTTTAGTCGTGAAAATAAGGCTACTAGACAGTTTTGCAAATAAAAATGACTGAACAAGACCTAACGCAATATTCATTAAATGTTTAATTAGTAGTAACTCACTTCATTTATTTTTTTGGGAATGAAATAAAATAATAAACTTGTAAAATAGTAATAACAGCAATAAAATGTTGCATAACTGTGAACACAGATTTTTCAAGACATAATATCCTGACTTCCACGTAACCAAACTTTAACTAAACTTCCAAACCGACTGAATAAAGTAACATGTTATTCCACCAAGTATCTCGTCCCATTACATGCGGTTCAATTCATATCTATTCTCAAAGGTCAGTTTGACGGACGGTCCCGTAAAAAATAGCCGTGAATTCACGAACCATTCCTTCACAGCTCACTCACGGTTCCCGTGGGACGCACTGCATTCGCTACTACCCTCTCCCGGAGGATAAAGACAATTTTGTTACGACTATGAATCACTTCTGATATACGTGTGGTGTGCTTCGTAAAGATTTTTGGCTCTAGAAGGTGAAAATTGTTTTTGACTGTGGTGACAAGAACCACATTCTTGTGTGTGAAATTAATTGAAATATGGTTTTGTGTAGATTTTTTTAATTGACCAAGTCATAATCACTTTGACATTTCGTTGTTTTCTGTTTCCACATACATCTGACCTCAGAAAACAAAATTATTCTGAACAAACTTACGTCGAATACATCAAACGTTTCCCTCCCAAAACACACAAGAACCCGCGAAACTTATCTTTTAAAACTCTAAAAGCAAATAAAGGCAATAAAATCAAAACAAAGCAAGCCCTGTGGACCATCTGTGGGCATTCCGACTTTTATATTCAATACAGGGGGCAGCTTAACCTTACGTATATCAAGATAAGGTTCAATATTGTACGGAGGGAGCGTTCGCTTAGTAGTCTCGGCACGTACAGGGTGTTCGAAAAACGCCCGTCAGCGCCGAAGCGTTTTTAGGGTTCCGTAGCCAAAATGGCAAAAAAACGGAACCCTTATAGATTCGTCATGTCTGTCTGTCTGTCTGTCTGTCTGTCTGTCCGCCAGTCTGTCACAGCCACTTTTTTCCGAAACTATAAGTATTATACTATTGAAACTTGGTGAGTAGATGTATTCTGTGAACCGCAACAAGGTTTTCACACGAAAATAGAAAAAAAAATATAAAAATTGGGGGTCCCCATAGTTAGAACTGAATCTGAAAATATTTTTTTCATTGAACATATACGTGTGGGGTATCTATAGATAGGTCTTTAAAAAATATATTGAGGTTTCTAAGCTAATTTTTTTCTTAAGTGAATACTTTGCGTGACAGACTCTTCCAAAGTGGAAAAAAGTGTGTCCCCCCCCCTCTAACTTCTAAAGTAAGAGGATGATAAATCTGAAATAAATATATAATGTACATTACCATAAAAACTACCAACGAAAATTGGTTTGAACGAAATCTATTCAGTAGTTTTTTTAATACGTCAAAAATAAAATTTGTACGGAACCCTCAGTGCGGGAGTCCGACTCGCACTTGACCAATTTTTTATGTGTTCATTTAGGCCGAGATAAGATCCGCCTTTATGGGATAGATTACTGGGCTGTTAAATTGGCTAATAGGCGTGGGATGTGTTTGGGGGATACCTTCGCTGTTATGTGACTGGAAAACAAAACGCACGCCGAGTAAGTGTACTGAAGCCTAC
The DNA here is from genome assembly GCA_958496325.1 of Nomophila noctuella. Classification (NCBI taxonomy): domain Eukaryota; kingdom Metazoa; phylum Arthropoda; class Insecta; order Lepidoptera; family Crambidae; genus Nomophila; species Nomophila noctuella. The sequence continues at coordinate 465,899 of OY292495.1, forward strand.
CTGGAAATGTACGAGTGCCAACCCGAATTTAGAGACTGCGAATGCCGGGAAAATAGTGTACCTTTGTATTGCGTTGAGGAATAAGTTCGCTTACGTATTATTTGAGCCAAGTTTCAGTCTATCAACTGTAAGTAAAAATATATATTATTATTTGGTACCTAATTGAATGAATAATATTAGAAGGGCACAGACTACTTCATCAATATTTGTAATAGAAAATTAAAAAGCGAAACAAACGAGAGTGAATGTTAAATCACAATTATGAATTAAATAGACCTTTTTGATCTTATTGTTAACTCAAATATTCAGTACATTTTATTTTTTTTAAATTGTTAAGTATCTGGATGCTATAAACAAATTGAGTGTTTCATTACAAGTTTTCATTACTAAATATAAATAGTCCAGTAATTTTAGCAATTTTGATCCACGATCTGCGGAATAATTCCTAGTGAGCTGAATTTTTGTATACACCTTTATTATGATATTGTAATGATGATGTGAAAAATCGACATTGATATCGTGCCGGCTAAAAAAGTTATAGGGGTCCAAACGTCACGAAAATCAGTTTTTCGCAAATATCTCGCGATCTGTTGCTCAGAGGTCAATAATGGTTTCATAAAAGTTGTTCGTCGTAAAATTGTCCACAAAAAAGGTATCTTGCATTTTTCTGTAGAATTAACCGTTTTTGAAATAAATTTTTTTTAGCCGGCACGGTATCAATGTCGATTTTTCTCATCTTCATCACAATATCATAATTTTTATTTATTTTATTTATTTATTTTAATTCACATAAAACGGCACATGCCAATTACATAAAGTGAAAAATATTGTCAATGGTACAAAAGAAATTAAATTAATACTATTACATTAAAAAAAAAAACAATGCAAATACAATACTAATAATATAAGTTAAATTAATACAAATAAAATCAAATGAATACGAATTACATTATTAAAAATAACTAATAACTCAAATAAAACACGAAATTAATTAAATTATGCCAAATTAATACAGATTAAATCAAATTAAGTCAAATGAATACAAAATAAATTACAATAAATAGCGATTAATACAAAATTATGTCAGTGGGGACAGCACAACAAAAGACACTCATACGTCCCGCTCACAAAACCTCAGACATTCGGCAACCACCTTCATCCATGCGTCCGCAAACAGATCACACTGCGGACTATAGCTAAGGAGTGCGTTGAGTGCAGCGAGTGCGCGAGGAATTGGCGAGTGTGCGCGCGCCACGGTGCGACTCCGAGGCACTACAAACAGATTGTGTCTGCGTAGTCGGCGATAATTGTCCGGCACAAAGAAGCGGCAGAGCAGATTGGTCAAATCTTGCACGTCTATTAGACCTCGAAATACTTTGCAAGCCATTGTCATTTGGTTCAGCGCTCGCCGAGTCTGAAGTGAGTTGTATCCGAGACAACCCAACAAGAATTTTGTTGGATACATAAACGGATAGTATCCAAAGCGTCGCTTGTAACGAGAAATAATAATAAAGGCGTATACTAAAATTCAGCCCACTAGGATTTTTTTCGCAGATCGTGGATCAAAATTGCTAAAATTCACATTGCATATCTATATCATTACTAGCGGCCCGGTACGTGCTTCGCTACGTATAAAGTGAAGCGACCGAATTTGTTCAAACTTCACATAAATCATATACTAAATAGTCTGTACAAACCCTGAAAATTTGGTTTGGATCGATGAGCCCGTTCTTGAGTTATAAAGTGACAAAAAAAATTGCCACTTAGTTTTTTATAGTTGATATTCCTATTTTCCTGACTTTGCTAGTATTACAAGTCCTTTATATTTCTATATGTAGATCATTATACTAACAAAAAACACACAAACAAAAAAGGGAAAAAAACAAACAATAGGGTGTATGCCTTGGTATGCGCCGTACGGTATTCATACCATATGTGAGTGCGTTCTAGTCTCTATTTCAAAAACGGTTAATTCTACAGAAAAATGCAAGAGACCTTTTTTGTAGACAATTTTACGACGAACAACTTTTATGAAACCATTATTGACCTCTGAGCAATAGATCGCGAGATATTTGCGAAAAACTGATTTTCGTGACGTTTGGACCCCTATAACTTTTTTAGCCGGCACGATATCAATGTCGATTTTTCACATCATCATTACAATATCATAATAAAGGTGTATACAAAAATTCAGCTCACTAGGAATTATTCCGCAGATAAAATCTAAAATTCCTGGACTAAAAAGAAAACAATGATGATTAAAATTACAGTTTCTGTACATCGTGATAAAATATGAATGCTTAAAGTTTAAACGTGAAAGGTATTACTAAAGTGTTTCTCGCGACAGTTGATTATATAATTATTTAAAGTATATCATTTTATGAATTTTAATACTTGCCGGCAAACATTACTCCGGCTTTCTTGTAAATATTCATATTAGGGTTCCTTGCGCTTTTGTCTGGTATCAACTTTTACCACAACATTTATAAATTAAAATGTCACTAATATCCTTTAAACATAATTTTTTGGGTGATTAATTGGATATTCATGGGCAGTTTTTATGATATCAGGTGTCTTAGCGATAATAAAAATTGATGATCAAAAAGCAAAATATAAAATATGATTCGCGCGAAGGTTTGAAGTACACATGTCTTCTATTACTTATTTTAATCTACCATTAATTAAAATCATTCAAGCAGTAAGATATTAATTGTGTATGAATGACATTTTAGCCCGTGCATAGCTGGAAGTGATAGTACTTATCGTACAATCCATTATTTAAAGGTCAATCTTTCCACAAACGTCATCATATCTTTGCCTTTTAAACTAAAAGCTTATATTTACTCATCCATTTAGAAGAGAGATACGAAAAAAGAATATTAACAATTGGACAGATTTTTCTTTACCCTCAAAGTACGTTTCAAGCTTTCGGTCTTATAAATGTCTTATCGTGTCTCAGTGGCATTATCCAATGGACCTCAGATTAGTATTAACGATTTTTATCCAAAAGTTTCCCGCTATCTTTAACAAATCTGCGAACTTTGGGTCTAGATCTTATTCATTGCTTTTATAACATTGGTACGACACTTTTACTTTGCCTTCGCGTTGTTTTGAATTTGATAGTACTTTCCATATAGTAGTGTGTTAAAAAAACAAAGACACATTAGCTGTATTATTTTATTTATTATGTTGAGTGTTCCCGAATGATGGAATATTTCCCAGCTTTAGGTCAGCATTTGCTTAAAATATATGAAGACTCGATTTGTTGAAAAAACATACATTGTAAATTTTTGCTAAGTTAAAATTCTTAATATTGATATCGTTAAGTCACATTCACATAATTGTTGATCAACAAAAATAGCATCCTTATAGCACTGACTCAATGTTTAAGTACTGCTTTTATAACATCTTGAACCCTTTGCTAGGAACTACTTACGCTTGACCGCTGTTATTGTAATTACGAAGGTCTGAAGCAAGGCAGGGGCCGAAATTTATTATTTATGAAGTGCCCGATATGAATTTTTTGAAGGAATTATCCGTAATAAGCGGCGACATAGAAACATCCAAGTTAAATTAGGCGCACAAAGAAATTACATAGCGCCTGTATATGTAATTAGGCACATTATTATTAGATTTTATATGACGTACGTACACCGCCAACATATATTTTAAGACTGTTTGAAAGTAGTGCAGTATCTGACTTTATTGTATACTTTACATGTCTTTAGTGGTGTCTTGGGATATTATTTATAAGTTTTAAATTAAGGTTTAATGTTTGATACCTACTTATAACAAAGCACTTTTCGCAAAGATAAAAATAAATGAATAAGTCCATTATTGTATTTTTCTCCCACAATTTCCTTATTTTCTAACCACAAACTTCCTTAAACTCCAATGCTATGAAAATAAAACATAATTTACCAAATTGGTCTTGCCATTAAAAGTATCGCGTTTAGCAATATAATTAAAGCCTAGCTTTCATTTCCGTAAATGCTTAAATAAGTGTAGCATTTAAAAACAAATTATTTTCCTCGCTATCATAAATTAATAAACTAATTTTATTAAATGGGACTTAACGCGATATTAAAGCAAGCGGACTGTCAAGCTGTAACTAGTAAACAATGTGCTAAATAATTAATATCGCGTAAATAATATTAGGATTAACATGCAACGCAAAAGGCTAAAATCTTATCTCATAATTAATATCATAGAGTGAAATTGTTAAATAGTAAAACATTTGATTAATTAGTAATGTAACTTACATCCTTAATTCATTGATCAACGATCACTTTATATAATTCCATTCATAATTCTTATTAAGAAATTTAGAATGAAGTAAAAACTTGATGGAATGGAATAAGGTATGGTATGGAATAAGCTCAATGTCAATAGTTGTTCATTATTACAAAATAATGAAATATGGAAAATAGTTAAAAAAAACTAATTGCATTGATAATTCTCCCATTGCATCAATTCGAATGTAATCAACTTAAACTCATTCAGTGATTGCAGCAGACTGCATCGCGTGAGTGCTGCATCGTATTGCACCGCAGTTAGCGTGGTCCTTGCGAGCATTTGACGTGGACGAACGAATGCTTGCAGTCAGTTTTTGTACTATGAAAACGTTTTTGATATTTTAATGACGCTTTGTTGGTGTTATGGTTGGATTATCTGATCATGTCAATTGCTTGCCTGGTTTCGAGGTTAGCAGGTCATTTAAAGAAAAACAGCGATACGACGATAGGTTAACTTAAAATTCTATTAGATACACCTAATTCCACTGCTCAGAACTATAATTTAATAAGTCTCTGAAATATTTTTTTCAATGTTATTGGGTGGCTAACAATCAAGGGGTCACCTGATGGTAAGTAATCACTGCCCATGGACATAAACAACCGCACAAAAGTCGCACATGCGTTGCCTACCATAAAGACCCCATACCCTCTTTAGCTGAGATCTGGTAACACTACTCACAAGCAGGAACAGAAGATATGAAATGCTACTTTTCTGTTGCGTTCTGTAAGGTGGAGGTACTTTCCAAGACGACCTTCTCATTCAAATGGACATCTACTACGATCTACTTCTCTGAGTCATTGGTAGCATTGAATTTATGCTATGGATGTATACGTATAAAAATAGATCCATTGAAATACTTACAAAAACAGACATGTTCATGCCCACACATGTTTATACAGTGAGAGGATTGAATCCGTGATTGTGGGATAACAGTCAACTTCTTAGAACGAAAAGGGTCATCAATTCGGCATAATGTTTCAAATTCACATGAATAAATATTTATTTCAGAAATATATGGGAATATATAGAAATCACTAGACAAACGAAGCGTATCTCGTGTTTACACTTAATAAATACGGAAATAGGATGGAAATGTCAACATCGGAAACATTATTCCACAATATTCAACTTCATATTAATACAATCCACGTTTTTCCTGAATGTCAAGACGCCTACGTTCCACAGAACTTGTCGCCATTGGAACTTTTAACAATGTGTTTGCAAACTCGTGCTAGATCAACTTAGACATAAACCTTGCGCGAGGACAAATTATATCTTGGAACATTCTTCACAAGTTGTATCTAAAGAGAGGTATTTTAAAGATAATAGTATAGTGACTGGGGCAATTAAAAATGTGCACAAAATGATGAAATTGTTAATTACCTTCACCATGTTACATGCTTGTTAATTTGTATGCTATTAGAGTATGCTTATTAACTATCACGGGAAATATTTCTTTTTAACATCAGCACTTAAAATCCATGGGATATGTAACTTAAGTTTGCGGGAAATTAAATAAAACACGACTCAAATCGCAAATTCTTTTTGGCGATTTTATTCAACACGTAGTAGGCACTTAAATCGAGTAAAACATAATCAACAAAGTATTTTAAGGCCCATAACTCAACCGTTTAAAGTAATCCAAGATTGCTCGCAGCTTGCAGCGACTCGACTGAGCTGCACAAACTGCAGCAATCGCAAGCTGCACGCGGCCATCGAGTGCGATTGTTATTGCTGTGTCCCGAACGGCTTAGCCATCGGTTTTAAATAAACTCGGAATTTTATACGGCGTTCGTGAATACTCGCTTGGCTGTTACTATATTAAATTGAATAAAAATAGCGGGCAAAGGCAACTGATGTTAATTTGATTCTCGTACCACCGTCTTGAGCGCTTTCGTTGTGGGTGTCAGAAAATTAAGATCACAGATACAGAACGCAAATACTTCATCCTCATCATAGGTAGTCACCTCGCTGGACGAGCACGCTGGTTATTACAGTATGGTGAACTCGATGACGCAGTGGTTTGCTCGGCCTGCGATTGGAAAGAAAAGCTCCTTTCGTGGAGGCCAGTCATCGGATGGGTGACCGAAAAAAAACATCTCGAGCTCCACCGTGCTTTGAAAGGCACGTTAGGCCGTTGGTTGGTGGTACTTCAAATAATATTACATAAATAACGCAGACATTTAGCTAAGTTTAAACATTGACAAGCTGACTTTTATTGTTAGTTATATACCAGGGTACAAACACTCCGATTTGTTAAAGCTCCTTCATGATATTCACCCCTATTTCACAACCAAGCAGCCGTTCTAAACTGATATTCACTGCGCTACAAGCAGCATAATATAAACTCATATCAAACAATATTCGCTGACAAATACAATAGCGTATGAATAAATTTTAAAGCAGTGCAACTTGCACCTCAGCTTATGCACTGAGTATAACGCGGCCACTCTCGGCTATTGCCTGAGAGTGCTATTTCTCTGTTCCCACCTCTTAGAGCTCTGGGCTCAAAAACCTTGGAGATCGTGGGTTCACATCCCGCGGAGAACACCATTTTGTGTATGTTTTTTTAGTATGGTTAGAACATTGCAGGCTTGAATCACTTGATTGTCAATGATCCTTTCCCCGATCACTGTTCATCATTATATGATCATGTCCCGACTATGATTCAAAATTTCTGGTTTCCCTTGTAAGAATTGCGGAGATCAGATGACCGTCGTTCTATCTATTAAAATAACCGTAGCGTACCGTTGGCTCCGCGGCAATGGCTGAGGATACAACCGGGAGAAGCGCTAGAATGTTGATGATGATTTGGCATCCAAAATATGTTAAATTGAGATTCACATCTCTACAAGTATAAACTTACATCAAACAATATTCGCTGACAAATAAAATAGCATATGAATAAGAAATGCAGCAGTTCTAAAGCAGTGCATCGTACACCGGCCGCGAGTAATGCAGCTTAATGCACTCAGTATAACGCGGCCACTCTCAGCTATTGCCTGGGAGTGTTATTGCTCTGTTCCCTTCCACTTTAGTCGCCTTTGACTAAGCCGAGCTCGAATTGAATAACTTTTCGGTTTTAATTTTTTTGCAGATATTGGAATCGAATGGTGTCAGTGTTTTGCATAAAATTATTTATACAAAAAGCTTGAGTTGATTGACTCTGGAAGTTTTGCTCTTTTTGAACGTTCTTAAAGTAATAAATATGTCTAGACAAGATTTTGGCAAATATTTTTTCATTAATAGAGCGGACAGGATGTTATATGATTTCTAAACGGGAAAAATTATCTTAAAACTAGCGGCCGCCCGCGACTCCGTCCGCGTGGATTTCGATTTCCAATAGCCTAAAGCCTTCCTCGTCAAATGGACTATCCAACAAAAAAATATTTTTTCAAATCAGACCAGTAGTACCTGTGATTAGCACGTTAAAATAAACAATCAAACAAACAAATATACAAAAAAACTCTTCAGCTTTATATATTACTATATAGATATTGTTTAGAGCACAACTATAATAGCCGTGAAGAATCACTATAATCTTGAAGTATTATATTTTTCTATTTAATGAGGTACTAAGAGAAAGTAGTGTGAATAATCTAAACTGCTATGTAAGTTACAAACGTTTCCTGAAAAACATTTTAAATCTAAACATACTTTATGCTACCAATATTTGCGAAAGTAAATTAATTGCCCAGAAGCACAAACGTTGCAATAGACGAACAAACACGGAGCAAATAATAATTTTATTTAAATTTAAAAGAACACTCTCAAGTTTGGGCGTAAAAACTGAATTTACTATCGAAGTTTGAAACAGTGCGCACGAATGGAGTCACTTAACCGCCGACGAACGCGGAACTACAGATTCATTTACTGAGAATAGTTTATGAATCGATGTTCTTGCATTGAATTAAATTAAATTAAATTAAAAATCTTATGATATTAGGGCCGATTTTACAACTCCTGGATAAGCTTCTTCCTAGAAATACGATATTCAAATATAACGGTCAAATAATATTCGACGTCAATGAAAATGTCCCTTTAAATAAAGTTCAAATACTTAATAATTGATTTCTAAAGAAATGTATTAGACTTCACTAAGATTCACAAAAATAGTTTCGGTAAAGACACTACACAGTTTCATCCTTTATATAAAATTTGTCAATGTTTTTACTTTAAATAACATTGTAATATAGTGAAATGAATAATCTAATGAAATTGAATAAATATTCGTTATACTCGTAGCTTTCAAATATACTCAGAGAACTTGTGTGTACGAGTAAATACACAAATAGAATCAATAATCTACAAAATCACAACATGATTACTTAAAAGCGCTAGTTCAAAAGGTTTTATTTATTCACTGCGCTAAATACACATTCAATGGCTGATAAATGGAAAAGTTCTGCAGCAAATGCTGTATTTGTTGTATTTCATTCATTTCGAGAATGGTCCGTGCGCTTTTAGCGATATTTTGGATTTCAATGGGAGTGTGAAATTTATCAATATTAATTTTATTGATTCACTTAAAATGTTTTGTGTTTTTAGTGTTTGCTGTACTCAGTATAATATAAAATACGTTATATAATATTCGTATTACGCATTCAATATTATGATATAGTACACATTGACGCCTATTATGTATGTAGGTATGTACAAACGCGACCGAATTTAAATGTCTGAATTACGTTCCGTCGTGTTCATAATATACTTTTAAATGGAAAATGACACACTATGCCGAAATCAGGTCGCGCAATTTGGTATCGAAAATGCGTTGCCGCCTAACTTCGGTCGCGCAATTTCAGCCTAGTGTGTGCCTACACTAATCTTGATGTTGTTGTTCATCCGCATTTCATCTATACAAATATACATATAAATCTGAAGAGTTTGGTTGTATGTTTGTTTGTTTGTTTGAACGCGCTAATCTCAGGAACTACTGGTCCGATTTGAAAAAATATTTTTTGTTGGATCGCGGGCGGCCGCTAGTAAATTTATATAAATTAACATTATATGTTATTTTAAACATTAGGTATATAAAACAGACGCGAAATCCCCAAAATCCTAGCCTTAAAATATCTCGAAAAGACCTAAATATCCCCTTTTCAACCATTACCTAGATGTAAAGTACGAGAGGCTATCGTATTCCCAAGTCCCCGAACACCTGTAGCGACGTATCTCTAAACTGCCGCGCTGCGTCCAAACTAAACGGTTTTAAAACGTCCAAACTTCTGCAATATTGCTCTTCTTGCGCGTTATATTATTTTTATAAAAACTTTTTCGTGCATAATGTGATATTGTTTTGACTGCCTCCGTATTGCAGTGACTAGAGCGCTGTTCTCAAATCTCGAAGGTCGTGGGTTAGAATCCCGCACGGAACACTTTCACTCTGTGTTGGTTTTCCAAGTTTGTTTAGAACATTGCAAGCTTTAATCACCTAATAGCCCATACGAATAAAGATTCTGCGCTTTGGAAGGAACGTTAAGCCGTTGCTGCCGACTATGATCCAAATTGTCTGGTTACGGACAGACGACTGTTCATTCATTGTAATAACCAGGCTGGTCAATTTTGCATCATTATTTTTAATCTATACTAATCTATATCTATCTATACCAATAACACGCCGCTAGTGTTTAAATATATTGAAAATAATGATCCTGAATTGACCATTACTCTTAAAATGAGTTATGTCTAGTAATCAATTTAAATAATAGTCGGGGCTTAGCTTGGTAACTGTCATTTTCTTTAATTCTTTTAACATCCCTCTTCCAATACCTGGACTACAAGGTCCTTTGAACTCTTTCGAAAACTAAATCACATAAAAAAATGCGATCCAAAGCCACTATGAGAAAGTATTAGAAAAGATAAACGTAGAGAATGAACAAAAACCGTCTCCATTTTATGCGAAAACAAAAAAGCATCATTATTGGAATGTCCCACCTCACGCCGTGTCATGCGCCGAACCGGAAATAGGAACGGAGCCTTTGCCCTCTCGCAAAGGAACTCGCAACCTGCGGAGGGGCCATGAGACCCGCTGACAAATCTGCACTAATATTATAAATAAAGAGGAAAGATTTGTATTTTTGTATGTATTGAATAAACTCAAAAACTACTGGACCGATTTGAATAACTCTTACACTGTTGTCTAGCTACACTATCTTCGGTAAACATAGGGTACTTTTGATCCCGGAAATGTGGGGGAAAGGAGGGATATTTGATAAAAGAAATCACGCACGGTTGGAAGCATGACGGAAGGCTAGTAAATAATAAATTGATTCCTTCGACTAACACACCAATTGCCTAGCCCCGAACTAAGCTCGAAACTTGTACTATGGACGCTAGGCAAAGGATATAAATTATTTTTATATACTTTAAAAATTTAAAATTTTGTACTTGCATTATGCTGAATATAAATAGATACATACAACTTTGCGGATGTGCGGATATCGAACCTCCTACCTCTAGGTCTAATAGTAAATTTCTTGACCATTGCACCAAACCGCTCGTTGGAATATTCCCGTAGTTCCCGAACGGATTTCGAGTTGCGAGTTAGTTTAATTAGCTTTCCCGGTTTAAATTGTGGACGTTTTAAAAGGTTCCCGGTTTACTTTTGAAAGTGCGCGTCCTAAATAGTGGGAAAGAAAATTAGTTCCGTGTCCGAGTTTATTTAGATTAGACGTGCATTTAACGTGTGCTCAATAGTGCTCATGCTCGGCTCGCTAATGGAAATTGTAGGGGTAAAGTTTGATAACAAAGCTTTAATTTCTTCAGGAAAATACATACTTTTTATAATGCGTGTGTTCATCCATTGATATTTTGCTTAGATAGGATAAGGGTGTATGTAATTTTTGATGTATTTGACGGACACCCTTTGTCATTATTTCCCAACTTAGAATGCGATTTATTTGTGTGCGTGTGTTTCTCTTTCATTTTAGACATAAAGAGAAGCAATTGTTTCGTTTTGCTGGGTAGTTCAATCGATGAACATAGTTGTTTAGGGGTTTTTACACCATTTAACCATAGGGATTCACCATGTAAGTAGCGAATATCCTACTCAGACACTGTATTTATTCGCATCGCATTGCGATTCAAATAGCTTGCGATGCGGTACCTACCCACATTTTACGGATGACATGATTTGAACAACTAAGGTATTTTCTCTACAGTGGAGCATAAATAAGCTGTATCTTTTTTTTTCATCAAAGTGGGTAGGAATTTCTCTCTCCATCGTCTCTGCGATGCAAACTGGATTTGGCCTAAGGTGTTCCATACCCGCCCGTCTTTATAGGAATATTGACTTTATGCCTAGTCGTAAACTATACTTGTTCAGTAAACACCGCTGATCTCGTGGCCTCGGCTGGTGTGCAGCGCAGCGGCAATGCGGGCGACAGCAATGAAGTTCTTTTGTGAGCGCGACGCGACCGCGTAAGATCCAGAGCGCGGCGGATCACGGACTTGTGCCGATTGATGCACTCGTGTGATACGGGATATAGATTAGCATTGGAATGTTAGAAGTTACATAAGAGCATTGGCCTCACAATACATTGGTAATTGAAATACCTACTAATAGTCCGTCTGTCCTCTTAAACCCCTCAACATAGGCTACAAATCCACATAGACGGAGTCGCAGGGTATGCTTTTCATATAAAGGATTATAATGATTTAAATGGTCAAATAAGAAATTGAAGAAAATGGATACGTAATAGGGAAATTTCAAGGTGTCTGCCCTTCGAGGACAGACGTTCATACACAGCCCACGTACGTAACGCAACTAGCCCCCGAAACGTGGCAAAATGATATCGTGAATCATAACATTTTCGAGACTTGCAAATTATTAAAACATAATAACTACTTATAACAATATTTATGAGTGAAATCATGGCGAAAATGCAATCACAAGAAAGTAAAGAAAATACTCACCGTGCAACAAAGGTTTAAAATATAGAAAACATAATTTACGTCGCGATGCATTAGCGGGGACACAGAAATCTAGAAACGCGTCTCCGGGATAAAGCTCGCTGCGGAGATTTGTCACTTTGCCAACGTAAAAATTCTCTTAGCAAGTGAGAAAATTATAGCTTAACTCCCAACGCTGCTTTTTAAGTTTGTAATTAGGAGAGAAATTAGGAGCTTAAGTCAAAATAGCGCTATTTAAATGACATAGTACTGCGGAGATTTAGTTAAAGCGAACTCGGTATTTTAATCCTAACTCCACAATATCTCTTTACTGAGTTATTTTAGTCTCCTTTGTGAAGATGTTGTCATGTTACTTGAAAACGGTTTGCTTTAAAGTTTATGCTACTTTATTCAGTAAAGCATCCTACATATTTAAAAAATGGAACGTTAAGAAAACTTAGTATGTTAATCTTGTTATGGTTCTGTAAGAATGGACGCAAAGATGTCCTAGTAAATTCTAAAAATATAATAGTGGGATTGATATTTTAGAAAACTTATTTTAAAAATCTGAAGTTAAATGATTCGACAACAAAATTGAATCAAAGACACTTAGAATGCGATAAAAATCTGCCGAAACTTTGCTTAACGGTCATTTGAATCTAATACCAATAATTAAAACTAAGATAATTACTTTAAGAACACATTGAAATATTACGTACTGTCGTAATAAAATTAGTATATTTTGAGCAGAGAAGTCCACCACTTATTTTGTTTTATTGCGTTAAACTCAACTCTTAATCTAGTCAACTGAAGAGATGCTTAGGACTCCCGTTAGGCGGTCTCGAGTCCCTCATTGAGCTGAATTCGGTCTGCCAACCTACCTAATGATTTGCTCACTAGAGCGAGACAGACATACATGTCCACCGAACAAGTGACAGAGACGGCAACATTCACCTCTACCGACCTTAAAGGCAATCTCGTTAAGGCTGTGTTTACACAGTTAAGACGTTTCAAGATACATATTCTAAAGCAAATACGTAGAAACTATTAAAGTTTGAATGAAAACATTCTGGGTAAACACACCGTGCTGTATATACATTTCGAAGCGATTTTGAATATGGGGATAGTTCTAAACTTGGAAGGTTTTATGTTAGGTTGATTTACTGAGTATTTTTCAAGAAATTGGAATTCCGATCTGTCCTAGAAATGTTATTCCTGTTTTCCAACAAATTCTGTTCAACTTACAAGTTTAAGAAGAATACAATTACTACTAGCTGATCAATATCCATCACTGTAGGGCAGAAACTCAATAAAAAAATTAATTGAGGTTACTAAAATTAAAGACGTAATCGTATTATAGCGAGTGAGAATAACTCAAACTGTAACATTCTTAAAAAAAAAACAAGTTTAACTTTTTCGCGTACGACCTTTTCTACAGATTACTATAGTAAGAGAATAACAAGAACCACAACGCCACCATGACTTGTTCACATCTCCCTTCTCCAACATTTCAAGATTTTTTTTTGTACATTTATGTTTTAAATATTTATCATTCTTATTACTATGAAGTTTATTAGTATGCTTGCCTGGATTGCAAGAGGTGCTGGTTCAAACCCGACCTGAGACCAGATGATGTTTTATTTGTTTATAAAATAATAAAAAATATTCCAAGACAGCTTATTAACTTCCATCTTTGTCCACAGGCCTAGGCCTCCCAGGGGCCGGCAGCGGCGAAGGCCTGCGACCGGAGAGGCCGTACTTCGACGATGTGTCGCCGAGAAACGTGTCGGCGGTGGTCGGGCAGGCCGCCGTGCTCAGATGTAGAGCGAAACACATAGGGAATAGGACGGTGAGTACTGTTTTTCTGTTCGTATAGTAAGTGTAGAAACACACTTCGCCTCACAAGGTGGGTGACAGTCTCTCCCTGCTTGGGTAAGAGGAAACCACAGAAGTTTAGTGGGTAGTGGGACATAAAGTTCTGAGCCCCACACACGGCTGCAGGTTTTGCTAAACTGTACGCTATGGCGCGTCAAAGCGTTCTCCTGTAAAAAAGGCCGAAAATACGCCACCGATATTCGGCAATTCTTTTTATAGAAGCGCGGTATATTGGCTCCACTCTACCTGATGGTAAGCAAAATAGGAGCCATAATTGCCATGACAACGGATGCGGTACCAAAGTACATAGTATCCTATCCATACCGGCCAGCAAGATCATTCTTCACGCTTTTTTTAACGGAACCAAGGTTGTGGGATGGTGGAAGAAGGCATGCTGGTAAAGCATTCCATAGATTAATAGTTCAGCAAAGAAATGAATTGCCAAACTTTTGGGATCGCGATGGAATAGTGGTCTCGGTATAAGGATGACAACGGTGACCAGGTGACTTATATCTCCAACCCACTCATACAAATATTTCGTATGCGCACGAATGTTTAAGCGAAATGACGCCTGTATTTGACAGTACTTGTGTCGTTAAAATAGTTAACCCGAAACCATCCTAGGAGCAGGTCTGACAGATAGTAGGTCTTGTCCGTGCGCTCAATCAGAGTAATCTCAGGGCGCATTAGTGTTATCAGCGAGCCGCTAATCCGCCTCAGCCGCCGACAAGCTCAGATAAGCAGCACGCACCAGTTAGCCCAATAACAAGCGTGGGGATTACGGAACAGGCATGTATCTGACATAACTGATAAATCAAAATACTTCTGGAAAGTTACTCGTCTATACTAATATTGTAAAGGGGGAAACTTTGTTCGTTTGAGTGTAATGAATAGGCTCATAAACTACGCGAACGATTTTAAAAATTCTTTCACCATTCGAAAACTACATTGGCCCCGAGAAACAGACTATATTTTGTTTTCGAGAAAACATGTGTGAAAATGTCATGTTTAGTGCCCGTCGAAAGCGGCACGAGCTGCTAGTTAACAGAACAAAATATGTAGTAAAAGTGAGCAAAACCGTCAATCTCTAGTAAGGATATGATTGCGCAAATACACAGAGAAAAATATGCGATAGGGATAAAAATGGTAACTCCGTGTAATTGTAATGGCGATCATAAAAAAAGATCAAATAATTTTGCAACAATACAGGGCTGAATATGAGCATGATATCATAAATTGAAAATAAGTCGCCATCCTACACCTAACCCTTTCAAAAACCCAACTGTTTTCGTGAGCAAAAGTTGTATCGGTCGTAATTCTATATTTCTTATCTGTCGCACTCCACCTGTCTCGCATCATTTTTCAACGTCGAACTTCTCATAGAACCTTCGATATCCCTCCTCAGGCACGGTTCGCTGACCGCCATATTAATGGAAGAGGACCCCGCAACCCATTCCTGAAAATAAATAGCCCTCTGACGTGTCCCACGATGCATTATAATATATTGTTCGCAAGGAATTATCTTACGTCATTTCCTTCTAAAAAAAGGTCGCAGGATGAGCTTTGGGATTTAAGGATAATTTTGTGACAGTTTCGGTTGCTATAAATTTCGAATGTTCATTGGTTGCCGGGGAAATTTGACGGCGAAGCGCTCGCAAGATATAATGCCACTCGGAAACCTTGTGCCCGCTACGTTGGAATCTGAATGGATATAGTTTTAGCAAATAATCTTTTTCTACTGGCTAAAGTTAGTTTAAATGCAAATAAAGTCTTTAATCAACTGTTAAGAGGGTAAATCTCTTAGACAATTGAGGCACGATTGTAATAGCAAATATATTTTTTATTACGTATAACCGCGGAAAGTATTTTCCTTGTTGTAATAAGGACGCTTTATGCTGCCAAAAACATTTGAAGATTTTTCTTTATTTTTATTAGAACACCTCCGGGATGCTCCGGGCCTTTGATTAAAATTACACCAGCAATAAACGTTTGAATTATATTTTTAATTCGAGAGTCCCGAGCTTGAGAAATTAGAAAATAAATTCTGCTCCTTTGTAGAGTTTTTGTTTTGGTGTGTAATTAGAGAGAGAGTGAGCCGCTCTAAGCCAGTCTGCGATGAAAAACGACGAACCGTCCAGCCCCTTACAGCATTCAGAATAACCCAATTAAGTGGGCTAAGCGCTTGTTTGAAACAATTTGTTAAATTTGACAGACCTTCATAAAATTAAAATGTAACAACATCGTGACCTGCCTTCATGAACCTTACTCTCAGACCTAATTTTATAGAGTACCTAAAGGCTAATGAATTAAAATTTTATTACATTAATTTCAACATCAGCTGTTATTGTAAAAGTTAAAATTTAATATTTATTTTGTACTTGGTCTCATAAAGTTTGATGAGAAATAATTTTGAAATAAATTGTTTGCTTAAAGAGCGTTACGTAATACTGCGATACAATCTCAATTATTTTTTCGATGTTAGGTGCTTTCGTTTTTTAATTTATAAATAGGTCAAATTAATTTTTCGATATAGGCTTATGTAATATTTAAGTACGCAAATCGTAACAACCTTGAGCTACCAGATAAATATAATTATAATGACGTAAACACCTTATTTACCGTCACTATTGAATGACCATCCATTAAGTAACAGGAAAATAATGCTCAAGAGGAAACCTGATATTTACAGGTGGGGTAATTTACTTCCAGAGAATTTCGTGGTATCTTATTCAATGCCTGATCGAGGTCTGAGATATAATATTCATTAAGCAATTGCGCAACTCCGTTGTACCGAAAATAAAATGTTATTTACGAAATGTTTTTCTGTTGTACAATCTAAAATGTAGATAAGTGTATGTACTCGTAAGTCTAATGGGTACTGTAAAATTTCAAAATAGATTTTTAAGTCTGGGATAAAAGTTCGAATAGGTCAAACTATGATTTCACGTCTTCACGTACCTACACGAGCTGAGTATTATGTTCTGCCAGAGAAAAGCCTCTAAGTTTCTTAGTTCCAAATATCATGATGACTCAGCAGTTTGCCCTAGTGTAACGACCGTTTCTATACTGCGGTCACTAACCTGGTAACCTAGCGTGGTAACTAGGGGCATAAACCTCCATTTCAGGGAGGTCTTCGACCACTAGTGCACTGTGACAGGTTAATGATGATGACTTTGCGACGGTAGATCGTAATGACTAGCTACCTTGCCTAAAATAGAAGTGAGACAATTTTCCTGCGAAAGTAACGCATTTCCAAAGGGGGCAAGAAGAATAAAATTTATAATAAATAAATAAAATAATTATAAATTCCTTGAAGTAACACACCAATTGCCTAGCCCCAAACTAAGCTGGATGCTTGTACTAAGGATGTTAGGAAACGGATAGACAAACTTAAATACTTTATTTATACAAACATACTTAAATACATTCTCACAAAAAAACAGAGCAGGACTAACAGAAATGTTCGTGCACACAAATGTTTGTCCAGTGTGGGGATCTAACCCGCGACCTCTTGGTCTAATATTCAACTCCTTTACCACTACTCCTAGTCAGCATGATAATGAATGGCTCTGCGTAGTTGGTTGATAGAAACGACTGGCCACCGTTGCTAAAATTTGTTTTGTATATTCTTACTGCTTGAAGTGACCAACGAATTCTTTTCCCCAGGTATCATGGATGAGGAAGCGCGATCTTCACATCCTGACGTCTCACATCTTCACGTACACGGGAGATGCCAGGTTCAGCGTCCTCCACCCCGAGCCGTCAGACGACTGGGACCTCAAGATAGACTATGTGCAGCCGCGCGACGCCGGCGTTTACGAGTGCCAGATTAATACGGAGCCCAAGATCAACATGGCCGTCATGCTCAATGTTGAAGGTAAGAGATACTAATGCCGTCATAATATGTAGTAGGTATAAGTATCCGGCTCGAAGGACCAATTAACTAGCCTAGACGACTGATAGACTACGTGTAGGCTTGCGACGCCGGAGAGTAAGCGTGCCAGATCAACACTGAGCTCAAGATCAACATAGCCTTCATGTTTAGTGTTGAAGGTAAGGGACACTTCTACTATTGAAAGTATCCAGTTCGAAGGACCAATGAACTAGTCGGGAAAACTGGGACCACACGATAGACTACGTGCAGGCGCGCGACGCCTGCGTCTAACTACGGCAGATCAACACCTAGCCCAAGATTAATATAGCCGTCATTCTTAATTTTAAACGTAAGGGATACTACCAATGTTCTAAGAAAAGTATGGTATCCAGCTCGAGGGACCAAAATCTAGCCCGCATGACTGGGACCTCAATACAGACTTCGTGCAGCTGCGCGACACCGCCGTGTCGAGTGCCAGGTCAACACCGAGTCATGCTCAATGATGAAGGTAAGGATAAGGATGAGACAATGGCAAACCACTGAATTAGATACGTGAAAAATCACGGCCATGACGTGAGGATTGTACCTCATGTAGAATGCCTTAAATGAAATATATTAAAATGACAGTAAACTGTGTGACAATATTAGTTCAAGTCTTGTAGTGGAGTGCCGTAAGGTTTATACCTCGGAATCCAGGGCCAGTCAATGAATCTGAATAAAAATTTCGAAAATATGTTTTCAATAGTATATAGAAAAATGTTAAAAAAAAATTTTAAGCGCTCTCAATTTTTTTTTTTATACACAATTATTATTTTTTTGGAGTTTTTGTTAGCTCGAAGTTAAATTATTTGCATATATCCACGTTCAAGACGTACAGGGGCCTTGGTTAAACGAAGATATTTATTAAAATATAACTAGCGGCCGCCCGCGACTTCGTCCGCGTGGATATCGGTTTTCATTATACGAATGTTTTTTCCCGCTAACTCCCGTTCCCGTGGGAATTTTGCAATATCCTTTTGCAACTAAGCATCATGTTTACTAAGGGATATGCATGCAAAATTTCAAGCGTCTAACTTAAGTAGTTTAGATTTTTCATACAAACTTCCACCCCCCCATTTCAGGGAAGTGGGGGTTGGTATGGGTCAAAAAGTAGCCTATGTTACTCTCCATCCCTTCAACTATCTCCACTTAAAAAATCACGTCAATTCGTCGCTCTGTTTTGCCGTATTTTTTTAAGATAATCTAATAATTAACATTGATGTTACTCTGCACATATAATTTATTACAGATAAAATTAATTCTTTCACGGCAAAACGGAGCGACGAATTGACGTGATTTTTTAAGTGGAGATAGTTGAAGGGATGGAGAGTAACATAGGCTACTTTTTGACCCATTCGAACCCCCCACTTCCCTGAAATGGGGGGGTGGAAGTTTGTATGAAAAATCTAAACTACTTAAGTTAGACGCTTGAAATTTTGCATGCATGTCCCTTAGTAAACTTAATGCTTAGTTGCAAAAGGATTTTGCAAAATTCCCACGGGAACGGGAGCTAGCTGGAAAAAATATTCGTATAATGAAAACCGATATCCACGCGGACGAAGTCGCGGGCGGCCGCTAGTTATATTTTAATTGATATCTTCGTTTAACCATGGCCCCTGTACGTCTTGAACGTGGATATATGCAAATAATTTGCCATAGCGCTAACAAAAACTCCAAAAAATTAATAATTGTTTATAAAAAATAAAAAAAATTGAGAGCGCGTAAAAATTCTTTTTTAACATTTTTCTATATACTATTAAAAACATATTTTCAAAGTTTTTATTCAGATTCATTGACTGGCCCTGGATTCCGAGGTTTGACCATTTTTATGCCTTACGGCACTCCACTATTGATGCATTTTGCCTACGCTTTGTGCGTAAATTTTAGTCTGACAGGTTAATTCTTTGATTACTTTTAACAATACTTTTTTGTGTTTTTTAAATATGGAAATAAAATAAAACATGATATATGTCTAAAATAACTTGACCTCTCATCTCCACTCCAGTGGATATAAACCTAAGTTCTCACATCACTGGAGTCACAACAACACTTGGCTGTCGCCCAGTGCACGCGCGGACGGGAACAGATGCGTTCCGCTTTGTATCGCCGCATTAGCGCCTCTTCTAATATGACCGGGGATTAATGCGCCCCGCTATGTCATCCACGTGATGTATCGTCCGCACGGCGGGAAGTTCTATCTTTTTGAATCCGGTTGTATAAGGAGGAATGGAGAGAATTACACAGCTTACGTGATGAGTTGTACGTCTCTTAATTAGAGTAAATTATGAAATATAATGAATTATAAATCATTGGCTCAAATATTCCATGGTCTTAAAACATGAGTAAAAAATGTTTTTTAGTGTTACGACTTACGGAAGAAAAATCGGAAAAGTACAATATACACGAGGCTTAACTTTGAAAGATTAGCTGTTCTAGACTCAAGCCTCAATACTTTGAAAATCAGCTAAAAATGTGTGTAATAATTATATTTTAAGCAACGACGTATTTGTGCGTTCTGAAGAACCTTTTCTAAAACCCTGGCTGGACAGCATATAAGATCTTGGTCATGATAAAAATGATCCTAACTATCTGTTCCTTCCACTTCAGACGATAACCCCAAAAAGTCTGTCCATCATAATATGAACTGAGACGTAGTAGCCGCGGTAACAAGGAGCGTATTGACGCAGACAGATGCGTTCCACTTTGTTTCGCGGCATTAGCCCCTCTTCTAATATGACGAGTGATGAATGCGAGATTACGCCTTCGCAACTTTTCACGGCGCTCGGGACCTCCCCCGCTACGTGAAAAGTGTACGGACTTATTTCAAAAACAAATAACTTGAAATAATATTCCTTAAAGTTAAACAGGATTGTTGGGGATTTTTTTTTAATATTATGTATTAAGTATTTAAAAAAGGGATTGAGATATTTCCATTCAATCTAATTTTTATAATTAATAAGAGGCTTAAAATAAAGTTACAAATAATGTAAAGCAGTTTTACTTTATTGTGTATTTTTATTTAAACCTTCCACGAGACTTCCCAAGAATTTACCCGAAACGACCTCGTAATTGCAATATGTATAAAAGAACACTTAATGAACATTTTCGAAATTTTTAACCGACCCTATGAATTTTAAAACAACCATTACGACCCTTTTAATGTACTATTTTTGTCTGACCATTAAATTTTCACTCAAACAGGTGCCCGGAGGGACCTTCGCATTATGTAAAAATACAAAACAAATTTTTGTACGAAACGGAATTTATAATGAAACATTGGAATTGTTTGTGCATATTTTATAAACAAGAAATAGCTTTCACCACTGACCTGAGTTTTGCGGTAAGCTTAACACGTCCGAAATCCAAGCATACCCATAATCTCAAATAACGCTTGTTATAAAAATGTGAAGAGATTCGGTAAAAAATCTCATTCGGGAAGCATCTACGCGGAAACGCACGAAAAAGGAAAGGAGCAATTTAAATTTATTTTTTAATATTTTAGGTCCTAATGAAAGAAGACCCATTTTAACTTAATGGTGCATTAAATTATCTTAAAATGTAACTACGCAGACTTTTGCCCAAATTGTATAATTTTTTTAAAATATATCAAAGTGAATTAATATTGAAATTAAATATTTAATATTCAAACAACTATGAAACCTAAACGCAGTATTACCGGAAACCTTTACGAACGTAATTGAATCAACGAATATAGAGCGCTATCGTCCAGCAAAATGTTTTAAATGTAATTAAAAATTGATTTACCTACCGGAATCAAAGGCTTCACCTAATGAAAGATCAAAGGCGCAGTGTGGACTATGGGCACAAGAAGCAGTCTGATGCCCGCTAAATCATTTATTCTGTAAAATAGCTTTAGTTATTTGTATAGTGGTCAACGTATGAACCTGTAGCAATGTCAGATTTAAGACTTTCGCGTTGCATTATACCAAAGGTATTAGTTAACGGGACTAAGCCCGATAGAATAATTATTAGCGGCCGCAGGTGACTCTTTATATTTCGGATCGCAAATTTCGGATTTCGGTTTCTACAGCTTAAAGCCTTCCTCAACAAATGGGCTATCCAACACAATTGTTTTTTGTTTAAATTCGATCCAGTATGTAGTTCCTGAGGTTAACGCGTTCAAACAAAAACAAACAAACCTTACAGCTTTATTTCTTAGTAAAGATTTAATTAGAATAGATGTAGTACTGTACTACCTCATTCATATGGCGGGTCATTTCATTCCCTCTAAAATGGTTGAGTGAGATGATGGCTGACACATACGTCATACTTGTGAACAGGTGCCGCCTTTGGGGACTGGTCGACTAGGACTTAATCTGTTCATGTTAAATATATTTTTAATTATATACTTAAAAGAGGTAACTGTATGACCTAGTACTAGTACAAGTATGTTATCTTATTGTATGGACAAACTATTGTTATTATTTGGCAATTGAAAAGAGCAACTATCGAGTTTCTTGCCGCTTCTTCTCGGTAGATGACTGCTTTACGAAGTCGGTGGTCGAGTCATTCCTTTGTGCTAAAAATGTATGACGATTTATAAGTGCCTTGCAGAGGCCAACATGAATCTATATCTATAAAACTCAAAGGTGACTGACTGACATAGTGATCTATCAACGCACAGCCCAAACCACTGGACGGATCGGTCTGAAATTTGATATGCAGGTAGATGTTATGACGTAGGCAACCGCTAAGAAAGGATTTTGATTAATTCAACCCCCAAGGGGGTAAAATAGGGGATGAACGGTTGTATGTAACTTGGTCAATTTTAAACCTATCGGGCTGATATTTTGCATACATAAAGCTACTATGACGTTAACATCGTTTAAGCAATCATATTGATAAATTCCAACCCCCAAGGGGGTAAAATAGGGGATAAACGTTAGTATGAAACTTTGTCATTTTTTTACCGATCGGCTTGAGACTTTGCATTCATAAAGCTACTATGACGTAGGCATCGCCTTATTAATCAGATTGATAAATTCCAACCCCCAAGGGGGCAAAATAGGGGATGAACGGTAGTATGAAACTTTGTCAATTTTAAACCTAACGGGCTGATATTTTGCAAACATAAAGCTACTATGACGTAAACATCCCCTTTTAAAGATTATTTGAAAAATCCACCCCTAACGGGAAAAATAGGTGATAAAGAAACCAAAATCCACGCGGACGAAGTCGCGGGCGCCCGCTAGTAAAGTATATTTTGAGTTTTGAGTTTTGAGTTTTATGTATGAACATGATAGTCAACGTCAAGAAACATCAAGCAGTAGAGCAATGTCATTAAAATAAATGCTTATCGACTACTTTTTATTGTATTGCTTTATCATAATAACTAGTAGGTTAGGGCTCATCGTGAAATATCTTAAAAATATTATTAAGACTCCACTTTAATCCTATGCTCTCTTGAATTAATGAATAACTCGCCAAAGAAGCAATTTAGTCTTAAATTGGAGAATGTTATTTAAAATTCTTAAAAGCTGAATCTACTATTCTTTTAATCTCGATATAAAAGGATGAAATGCTTAAACTTTGAATTAAGAAAACAATTTAGCATTTTATTTATTAAATTTTTCAAAGAAATGTTTTGTATCAACTAAAATATTGTGATTATGATGTCTACGGCAAAAAAAAGGCTCGATAAAACATTTCATACCATATTTTTTATTTAAATTTCTTAGTAAACTTATTATCATGTCAAAGGCAAATGGTGATTTTTTGGGCAGTTACCCACTAACCCACCGTTCTAACCCACTGGTGGGTGGAGGGGTAACTCGAAAATTTTAGTAGTTCCCACCCACCCACCGCGTCAAAGCTGGAATTCTTTATCGATGTGTTTTGTCGATAGTGAAAAACAATTTGTACGATTAAATGGATTGTATAAATTAAATATTAATATTATAAACAGGAAACCAACGTGGACGAACAAAAGGGGTTCCTAACATATAAACTTTTCACATAATATTAAAGCTGAAGAGTTTGTTTGTTTGGTTGTTTGTTTGTTTGTTTGTTTGTTTGTCTTAAGGCGCTAATATTAAGAACTACTGGTTACAATTGAAAAAAAATTTTGTGTTGGATAGCTATCCGTCGAGGAAGGCTTTAAGCTATAGTATAACACTATGTGTGCGGCAATCGAAATACACGCGGACGATTTCTTAATAGTTCATTCTGATTTCGAATTCCCTGTAACCCTTTGCATTTCATTGTCTCACATACTGATGCCCTTAATATAAAAAAATATTTACGGCGTATTAATTTTATTTCCGTGCTCATGTTCAATGTGCAAAATACGAAATAATAATATGATATTTGATATCGCATGCAGCGATATTTGAAGGATAGATGACATAGAATTTCATCGTAGGTACTTTTGTTTTATGAAAGTGGCAAATGAGATATTTTGTGAAAAGGTTATATACACATGTTAGGAAACTCCTTTTGTTATAATATTAATAATTTAATTTAATAAACAATTCATTTAATCGTACATATTGTTGTTCACTATCGACAAAACACATCGATAAAGAATTCCAGCTTTGACGCGGTGGGTGGGTGGGAACTACTAAAATTTTCGAGTTACCCCTCCACCCACCAGTGGGTTAGAACGGTGGGTTAGTGGGTAACTGCCCGATTTTTTAAATCTACATTAAACTAAATCTTTTTTAATGTTATATACAATGTTTTTACATTTTTTTTCGTATCTATAAGAAATATCTTTAACATGAATGAAAACACATTTAAAACTTTTAGATTTTAAGAACCATTAACTGTTTTTTGAAGAACATCTCTCTTCAACTCAGTTTAGACGACTATCACTTCAGCTGTTGGTTCCAACTATGATCCAAATAGTCTGGTTTCCTTAATAAGAGTTACAGTAGTCAGCTGACAGTCGATCCATTGTAATAACCAGGCTGATAAATTCAGGATCATAGTCCCAGCGTACTCTGGGCTTTCAGGCAATGGCCGAGGATGCAACCGGGAGACCGGGAGAGAAGCTAGTGTATATAGCATATATTGTAATATCACTAGTAGGTATTGGTGATATCAACACTAATAAAAACAGTGCTATTTATTTATTAATTTATTTATTATAATTTATTACGCTATGAAGTGAACTACTTGTATGGCTGGCCATTATCTAAAATAATAATATCCCGACTAGACTCATGATAACTGAAAGAAGCACGAAAGCAACGAAAGTGTTCCCTAAATCGTCCATTACGCACGCTCGGTATATTATGAAAGTCAAACCCGTCTGAGCATAAACTTGCCTTGTTATTGTTGAGAAATGTCCGACGCATCTCATCGCTGATATTTTTTATGATAAATACAAATTGTGGATAATATTTTGCCTGTCATTTGTGGGTTTGTTGTAGCTTTTCGCATTTCGACAATGTACTTGAACAAAATAAATGTTAGGTTTCCAAGAAAGGGCATTGCCAAAAAAAGACGCCAAATGTTTATATAATATTTTTTGGGATTAAAACAAACGATATTTATAAAGGCAGTATCACTGTAAACTCAGTCTATCTCCCCCACTAACATGGTTATTGTCTTTTCACGCACATAAAGTGGAAGATATTGGAATTTTGGTACTTGTGACACATTACGTTTGATGATTTAATATAATAGAAACACACTCTTAGTATTCCATAAATTAATACGCAAAATGGTTATGAACGATTATGTTGTATTTAACAAACGTTAAATAAAAAAAGTCATATGATTTTTTATAGCAAAATGTAGATAGTTTAGTTATTAACAAGAAGTGAAAAAAAGAAATTGATTGCTTTTTTATTTTAATTAAGAATTTTTTTAAATTTGCATAAAACAAATTTAATTTCATCGTTAAATTAAAGAAGCCAAATTGAACGAAAGTTTTCATTTATAAAAACTATTGTAATTTAAGGATATCTTCATAAAATGAGTATTATGGAAAGTTTTATCTGTCGTAACGAGTAAGGAGGATGAAAAGTCAAGTAGTTATCAACCTAAATTTTGCACGATAGCACCTTTCAAGTCTCTTTGTGTATTTCCCTATAACTTTGTAGCGTAAACGTCGCAGTGAAGTGACATCTAAATCCCTGTAACTAGCACTTAATCTTATATCTCAAGTATACCATCTGTAAGGTCATTTAGTGTTTCGTATTCCTTTCTCACACAACCCTCTCCTAAGCTTTTGTCTTGTGCATTCCAGATGACTCCCTCACCCCCGCGACCCCGGCCCCGCCCCGCTCCTCAGGTACCAATTTAGATTCCTTCAATACTTCATTCAATATGACGTACTTCATTCAATGTGGCGTACTTCATTCAATATGGCGTACTTCATTCCATTGTGGCGTACTTCATTCTGTCTCATTAGTGACTTGATTTTCATTATAGCATGATCGTTTAGGTTTTTCTTTGGTTTAGATGTTTGAAGTAGATTGTGTGTGTTACTACTAAAATGTTCTGCGCCGCAATTAACGTGTGTAAATGTTGCTTTCAATAGAATTTTCAATTATGATTTTCACATTCAACGTAGACTGTATTTTTGAGGCATGACTCATATTTGTATTAAGTTACTCTTGTTATTCCTTCGCTAAGTTTTGGAAAGGTCAACCTCATTACCCTTTACTCATCGGCAAGAAATAACAACTGTAGTTATTTCCCAAGAAGTTACATTAAAGTCAAATTACATACGAATACGAAAAGTAATAATGGAATGAGTAGAACGTTCCACATTCGAAAGACGGCTTGATAAACTGAAATTTTATTAAAAAGCAAATCACAATATTATTTCGCGAATGAAAATGTGCTCTACCGCCATCAATATAAGGTAGAAATTCAAAATGAGTGGGGAAAACAAAAAGTTGCAACGTCCACTGGATTAGAACGCCTTATGCGCATAGTGGAGTAGGTTTCGCATTCAACATTGCATTTGACGTTTGTGTAATAGGAATCTTATTGGGGTTGGATTAAGGTTGTTTTCTGTTTGTTGCAGCGGCGGCGGCGACCATCTGGGGCTCGCAGGACGTGTACGTGAAGAAAGGCAGCACGATATCACTGACGTGCTCAGTGAATGTGCATTCTTCCCCGCCCTCGAGCGCATCTGTGTTATGGTAAATTGTTTATTCATGTCTTGTTCCTTTACAGTTTAAGCCCAGGTTACTGGAGCTCTTGAATCTTCAATGCCTGAATTAGATTGTAGTACGAGTGTATTGAGTTTTGAATAAAATTGCATTTGATGGAGTAAATATTTGAAGTTTTTAGTTTTCATTGCAAACTCCTTCTGAAGTTTTTTTGCAAACAAAGAAGGTTTTTGAATAAATATTCACGTGCATCTAGTCGTTTGATACATGGATCCGATCTTGGATGTTTTTGAATCAAAAAGACAGATGAAAAAATATACTGTCAACCATTCTAAGGCAAGTTCTTAACTTTTGAAAGATGAAGTGATACTTGCAAATTAATAAGCATAAGTCATTATGTTATTAACATTTCGGTGAGCGTAAAATATACTCATTTCTAAGCCTAAAAGGGTTAAGTCAAGGAAATTCCATCATTACTACCAAAAGTTCTTGGCGAACTCTTGACCCAATTAGAAAATAAATTAAATCGCCGTAGGTTTTTGTACTTGGGCGAAGTTTGAACTTTTCTCCTTGATGTGAAAATGATTTCTTACATCTTGAAGACATCCTATTTGTGGCTATGAGTTGCCGTTAAAGTTCTTTCAGAAATAATAATTTTGATATTCATTTTATTCATTTGTGCCCTATTTTTAGAGCAGGAGAACTTTTTACTGATGTTATAAACAAAAGAAAAATAATGATGAAACCTTTTAGAATCTCTGGAACTTTAAGATACCAAAACCATACGACGACCACAATAACATAACTATCCAAGTCCAATTATTTTTTTTCTTTTTTAATTCAACTCTGTATATTATTATCATTCATGACGACAAAGAGCAAAAATTTACCGTCATAACAACAGATGCTGCACCATCATGTAAGCCTATCAATTTGCATCGCCTTACACCTTCACGCTTCGCTAGATGGAGCATAGGCTACATACCAACAAAACATAGGCAAAGTATACAAATACGCAACCTACAACCCTATTTCCCGCAGGTACCACGGCAACGCAGTAGTGGACTTCGACTCGCCCCGAGGCGGCATCAGCCTCGAGACGGAGAAGACGGAGGGCGGCACGACCAGCAAGCTGCTGGTCACCAAGGCGGCGCTCACCGACTCCGGGAACTACACGTGCGTGCCGAACAACGCGCACCCGGCATCCGTGTCCGTGCACGTGCTTAATGGTGAGGGTTATTTGAGATATAAATAATAATAGTAATACCATCCTAGCCGATTTCGGCCACGGCAGACAATCTTACGTGAACGTCAGGATGGCCGGTCAACAGTCTAAGTTTACTAATAATTTAGGTGCATTTTGCTTACTTTTATATGAATGTAATTTTTTCCCCTATCCTTATCTTTTTGACATTCCCTAAAAGCTATTTTTTTATGAAATAGTAACATAAACCGTCCTAAATTCGACTTAAAAACATATTTTGTAGAACTTTATGCCATGTAATATCACTTCCAGCCGTTTTCGACCATGGCAGCCGATCTTACGGTCAGCCAGGTGCAGGATATTTTATAGTGTACCAGTGAGTGCGCAAGCACATGTGCACTCCCTATTCCCTCCCTATAGTTCAGTGACTCACTAAAATATATCCTGCGTACCTGGCTAATCGTAATCTTACGATTTAAAAAACAACACAATCATATAAAAGTAAGAAAAATTCACCTAAAATATTAGTAAACTTATTTTTGAAAACAAAACTTGACTTCAACAAGAACAAAAGTCAAAACTATTTAAATATCTTTAACACAATGCGAAAGCTATCTCCAAGAAGAACAAAGCGTCAACTTCGTTCACGTCGCAGTTTGAAGAAGATTAACCCTCACTTTCTTTTTGCCTTGTTCTAATTTCAACAAGACTAATGAACATCTCATCGGGGTTCGAATAGTTAATTCTCGTAATAAGTGAGATGTGCCATCAAATCCAGATAATAGAGCTAACGAACCGGCCCGAGGTAAACTAAGCCAGTCAAGCAGATTAAAGTCAGTGCAACTTTCAGCTCCACGTCGAGTTCTGAGCGTTAATCGATCGGAAGTTGAAAGTTTTCTAGCAAACCGCTCAAACGAATTTAAAGGCTTAGAGCTGGAACAAAAGTATGTTTTAGATTGGTCCGGTTTAAATTCTCTTGATTGGACGCTTCGGTGGGAATGTAGTTAATGAAATGACGGCCGATGAGGTTTTTCTGGTTTAACTTATATTGCGCTGAATATTGGATATGTTAGTTATTAGTAGTTGCAGTTTTAAAAAGTTATTTCTCGTTCTCTCCACGCTTTTAACTAAAAGAGAAACTGCTTCGGATGGCAAAAGTTTTCAATCAGATTAGAAGCAGTTTTCGACGCGTTGAGTTAAATTATGTTTGTAAGCCAAGTCGAAAAACTGATTTTATATTTCTCGTCCATTTTAGTTAGAGACGTCTTAGTCAACATTGTTGTAACAAGCATAATTTCTCGGTATGTAAAACGACAAACGAGAAGTTGAGAAAAATCTTTATAGAGATTAAAGTTTTAAACAAGATTGATTACTTTACTATAACATTATCGTAGATTCATATTTTACTATAAATATTGCGACTGTTGATATGCACATACATAGTTCTTTTAATATATATCTTAACTAATATTATAAAGCGCAAAGATTTGTATTTTTGTCAACAATTCTTTCACGATTGGGAGCTACATTCACCCTGTATAACAAAGGCTATATTTTATCCCGGTACGGGAAGAAGTTCCCTCGGGACGCGGATGAAACCGCGTGACGGGCAGCTAGTTATAAATTGTTTGCGATTAACGTCTTATTGAGAAAACGTAATTTGCTTAGCAATTTTTGTACGAAAGTCCCGTCTGAAATGATAATCTTGAAATTATCCGTTCAAATTCAACAACTTTACTAACCAGAGGTGGAATTCACTAAGCGCAAATGTCATAATCTCACGGTTGTATCAACGGCGACAGTACAAAATTAGTACTAAATTCCTACTGTCGCCGATGACACAACCGAGAGATTATGACATTTGCGCTTAGTGAATCGCCCCCCTGTACATCTTGTTCACAGGAGAACACCCGGCCGCGATGCAGACGAGCAACCGCGCGTCGTCGTACCTCACGTCTCAGCTCGGCTGCGCGGCCGTAACCTACCTCCTCTCCTCCATGGCCTGCAGATGATCGCCTTAAGATAAGACCTGCGTCAGTCGGCCCTGTTGGGTTAGCGGAGACTTTGCGACTTGATGTTGTTTTGTTTTGTTGGGGCGTTTGGACTTGGAACAAACATGATGGGGCTAATCTTTGCGTTGACCGATTAGTATGTGTCTCTAAATGACATTTTAACCTACTTGAAGTTTGGTTAAACAACTATAAAATGTAAAAGATTATGAAGGATTCTTTATGGACACTATGATTTTTTTGGCATTGGTTATGTAATTTCTTGAGTTTAATATATAGCTCAATTAAAGCAAAGTTACTTGGATATCGTCTAATAACCACTTGATCGCCTTTGCTTGAATAATTTGTAAAAAAATGTTGCAAGTGTAAAACAAATTAAATATTGCATATATTATTGATACCAAGATAGAGGGCCTCACTCAAAATTGTTTTGGCAGCTGTCATCGCCACATATTAACACGACACTCAAAATAACATGACATGAAGTCTCCTCTAGCCTGTAATATGTTGGACGGCCATAAGTAATTTAATTTTAAGTATTTTCAAGTATTTTGATTAGTAAACTTTGACAAAAAGATATTTGAAATTCGTGAATATTTTGCTGCTGCTGTGATTTATACACATTCCACATTTTGAATTTTGCATTTCGATTAAAGCATTCCATTTAAACAATGACAGTTCGCTTTACAATAGAGAGCGTGGTACTGTTTTTTTCTTTTTATATAAGCACAAGCATTTGCATTAAGATATTGTTTTAAAGTTTAATTTAGGTATTTATTATTTGGTATTTTGACGCAAAAGTCCCATCTCCTTAAACCTAATTTAGAATAAAACTAAACTAAATCTAAAAATTTCGTTAACGGGGTTGTATTATGGAGTAAGAAAGTGTGATCAGCTAAATATTGGGTTGAACGAACATTAATATTAAGTACTTGTCTTTTACTACAAAATGTAAGTACTCATGTAATTCTTTTAGGATTTAAAAGGTACGAATTACTTACTTTTTGAAAATTATTCAAACAATATTTTATTTGCTCGTCATTGAATCCTGTTTACATGAAATCTTCCAATAAAATTTGTGTTCACGTTTCTCATTAAAAGATTTAGATACAAAGAACTATCGTTCTAATGCTAAAAAAAACAATGAAACTTTATAAAAATCTTAATCTTTACCTTTTTTTGTACGAATAAGTATTGCTCATTGTCTTTTCATTGTGATAATTTTGTTTTCAATTCCTAGTCAAATTTGTATTTTCTAAATAAGTATAACTTGTTTAACGAAATGAAAATAAAATAAAGTAAGACATTTTCAAGCAAGAGTAGATGTAAATTGTAACGTAATTTTGTAAATAATACTAAAATTATACGTAATTGTAGAATAACAAGTTTATATCAGAAGCATTGTAAATATTTCAAATTGTTGTAAATAATGAAACGAGTTTATTGTATAAGAACTAATTGTAGTAGCTAATTACACCATTCGAGTGGTGAATAAATTGTTTTCCTTTGTTCTTAGAACAATTTTATGATTCCAGACTCTTTCTCTTTTACATGTATTTACAAAGGAATACAATATCACCCACACAGTCATTCTATTATAATTGAAACAAAAGCAGGTCATATGAATTTTTGATTTCCAATATGAATTTTAAAATTGAGTTTTATATTCAAATCATAACGAATTCACGGAAAGCTCTGTATCTGTTTTCATAATAGATTATGTTTTTATTTCTATTTCAATATGAAATATGTATTGTTTTTGCAAATAATAGGATAACATAAATACACATAGAGAGCCATAATAATCTTTCTATTTCAATACGTAGAGTGGTGCTTAGCGTATACGTAGGTACCCTTACATCAGTAGGCCCAGGCCTGTGATAGTAGGCCTTACTGGTGGCACAAGTGGAAGCATTTTGGCCCTCCGAGAGCCGACTTACTATACCTGCACGGGTTTCTACAATACTCTTCATCCGTCCTAGATTAAATACAATCCCGCTAATTGATGAGAAACTACACACTCAATCAGAATACCTTATTCAAACTTAAGAAATTACACTCTCAATTTCCCACAGAAACTCATCCAATCTGTCGTGGTCTACTAAACAATCAACTGCCATAAACACAACACACGCTAGAATTGTCTACTAGCAAATACCTGCGTATGATATTCAGAAAGATAAACCCACGAGACGGCACAACTTCTTGCCGGCTTATACTCAATCCACGTGTTTAAGTTGCAGTAGCAGTAGTGTCAAATAAGTTGCAGGTAAAACTCTAAACTAGGAGCTTGTAGTGAACTCCGGAAAGTTGCGACGACGTAACAACCGCAATTATGACTGTCGTATGAGCGAGTCTTTCTGAAGTTAATTGACTGCTTGTGAACATAATTTAAGCTTGGGTACGTCTAATTGGGGTGCGATTACATTGGACGTACATTGGAGCATGATCTGAGGTGCGATTCACTAAGCGCAAATATCATAATCTCACGGCTGTGTAGTCGGTGACAGTGTCAAATTACTAGTGAATTACTACGTCACCGATTACCCAGCCGTGAGATTATGACATTTGCGCTTAGTGAATCGCACCTCTGTTATTCTCGCAACAGGGATGATAACACCATGGGGTCATTGGACATTCTTTTATTTATTGTCAAAAGGATTTCTCACTATGAAGCTTGTTTAAAAATACTCAACGTTACGTTTTGTGTGTACGTCACTGTTTTTGAAGGCAATTTATAAACATTTTAAAGTTATTTCACAATACAAATCTCAGTCTTCTACGACGGCTCTATGTAATTGTAAGAAGTATGCATGTTAGATCATTTTCGCCCTCGCCAAAAAGTATACTTGGCTGCTCTTCATACTATATAAAGATTCGTAACTTTTACAATAGATAAAATTCAAGTTTCTAATTTATAACACATGACTCACACTTAGTAACTTAAGCCTCATATTGAGGCATCGAGGGTCACATTTAATTTTACAAGTCAGTTCTGAGCAACAAAATTACTCTCTGATACTATAATTAATATTTCAACCCATTTTCTGTACATTAGTCTACTTATTATTATTTTATGTCAAAGAAGGAGTCTGGAATCGCTAATTAGGTAATTATGACAAATAAATGAAATTAAAAATAAATTCTATCGACTGTTTTTCATTACACTGTTACGCATTGACAGAACTTGCGTCGCAATTTTAGAGTTTAATTTCATTGTTACTTCGGGTCTGTTTTTACTCGTTTTGCATACATTAAAATAATTTGACTTTTTTGCTTCTAATAAAACCAGTCTTCTATTTAAAAAATAAATTATGCCTATCAACAAAATGAAGTCAAATAATAATAATAAAAGGGAACAATCCTGGAAAAAGTATTTCGGTATAACAAATAAACCGTAATGTTAGTTAACCTCCAGGAATCGATGTGTTTTACTAACAACTGAGCTGAAAAAAGGGATTGACCTGACCTTTCAACGTGGTAAACAAAAATTCAATAAAAGAGAGTAAGAATAACGTCACAATATGGTATAAAATTAAATTGCTTTTTCCTATCTTCAACAGAGTTTCATGCTGGTGTTATATCCGATTGAGTGAATCAAGCGGAAAGTTTATGTGTATAATACATGTATTATTATAGTAGAGAAAATTGATAATATTTTATAAAGTTAATGTATTAATTTTATGTTGCTTAAATATAAAATTCAAAACAAAAAAGCCATAATTAAAAAGGTCGCCTTTACACCTTTCAGTGCCAGGAAACTTCCTGTTACTGTATAAATTAAAACTTGATATTGGCTGAATTAATTATGTTTTCACTTTTGCCACGATAAAAGTAAAAATGGGTTTTCAAAATGGTGTTTACTTTTTCTTTAATTAATTCTAGAAGAGATTGTGGACGGCATGAAGTTTTGGTGACGCAAATTAAATGTTGATTTGAGTATTTCATTTGTATGTTTTGCAACAATAAAATGGAAGCAGCAGAAGGTTTTATTATTTTTTAATATAAATAGGCATATAGAAAATGCACTACATTTTTTTTTTGTTATGTTAAACTAAGCTAGCACTTGACCACAAAGTTGCCTGATGTTAAACAACTATGCGGTCTACGATGGAGCGTGCTTGCTTAGGAAAAGCCCGTTTGTTCTGGCCTTGAAGAGCCCCAAGTTGTTTTGAGGTAAAAACACCTGGTTACTAAAATATTTATTGTCATAATCAAACAATTATTTGACTTCCATTGTGTTAATGATCACACAATTTAATTAAAATAGAAATAATCGCAAAATGAGTCATCTCAGACCTGTTCTCGCCTCCACTGTTGACTCTCGATCTCTTGTAAACTTGTAAAGTAGTTAATACTGGTATAAAGATAGTGCAGTAGCTGATCTATAACTAGATATGTTCCTTAAAATAACGTAGAAAATGTTATGAGTGTTCGGTGAAGTTATTTGTACGTCTCAGCTCGTGCGTTTCTGGGACACTGGAAATGTAAATTACGGTCAAATCTCTTTTGTTTTTGTATTTTGTAAATAAATTGTAACGAGAGAAAAGGGAGTATTAATAAATATTATAAAAAATGGTTTCGTCTTTGTCATTTCCCAAGCTTTTCTTCCTTGCTCGAGAACGAAAGAATATAAGAATTAAATGCACCTAACAAAGATTTATATCATTGGCTCTCGCCACATATTTTAATGACTTCAACAACAAACCATTAATTACAAATCCAAAATAAAAACAGAAAAACTCACTTGTAACTCAAAATAAACGTCCAAATACATTTTTGATTTTCAAAAGACCTTTTATTTCCAAATCACAGCTCCTACACCCACAACGGCGTGCGCCTCACAATTGTACAAGAAAGATTGCATCCCGTAAATAATATTTTAAGCAAATACGTCATTACGTAACGTACAAGCGCCATTTCCAATCTCGTGTGGCACAAAGAAGCGTATTACTGCCAACGTTTGACAATTCGCAGCCGAGCCGCCTCGATGGAAGCGCGTCTAAACATGTACGCAAACAACCACAAGACATGTTGCTGGACGAATTATTTAGACTCACTTAAGTATTATTGGTAAATCCCTGATACAATGTGTAGACCTATTTTAACAATTCGCAATATTCGTAAAAAAAAAATACTTTGTTTATAAACTTCTTCCTAGCGTTTATCCCATTTCTGTACGGGGTCAGCTTAGACCATGATTCAGGATTTGGCGAGTCTGGTTATTAAAGTGAAACGACTGCCATCAGACCTTCGTAACCCATAGAGGGGAACCAGACAGATTAGATCATGGTTTTACATTTAGATCTAACTGAACTAAAGACAAACTATTTGAATGGTGCAGGTTTCCTCACGCTGTTTTTCCTCACCGCCGAGCTAATGGCACAAATCCACACATAGATTTCGAAAAATCCCGTATTCGAACCACAGACCTCAAGTATATATTTTACATGAGGCGGCGCCGTACGTACCACTAGGCCACCATTGCTCTCTTTATAATACGCTGTATAATTACGTCGCATTTAATAGGTGCGACCTGTCTTTAACCTGAGTTGAGCAATAATAAACATTTGCCCTTGCGTCTGTATGATCGAAATTACAGAACGTTGGTGTAATTACACGTGGCTGTGAGTGCAATTACCAATGTTTTTATTAATCTTTAAGGATAACTATCAAATGAAACAACTTTTTTTTGTACGTTTGTAACCCTGTAGCTGTTTTTTTATACTTCTTAATCTAAATCAAAACTAAGGATTCCTAGAATAACACAAAACCTTAATTACAAAATATAAAAAGCGGTGTCTTTCAAACCGATTTACAAACGACGAAAAATATTTATTCATCGCATTTGCGAGTTAATCCTTGCTGTGAAAGCGATTTTCGCTAAAGGAATAAAATATAAAAATCTTACTCTTTTGAAGTGGCACCAATCTCGGAAATTATATTTCCACCGTAATCCGCGGCACAACATTTCCTTTGGATGAAAGCTGAAACGAATATGAGTTGGTTTAATGCGAATGTGATGTTGATGACGCAAGCTAGCGATCTGTTTGTGCCCGGTTTAAATGTTACCGTGTTAAACATCATACAAATAACATGTGCGACTCGTTATGATTACGTGCTTACAAGAAATTGTGGTGGTAATCTTTATTACCATATCTTATATCAGCCTGTTATTGACCCACTGCAGAGCAAAGGTGTGTTTTGGCTTAACCACCATGCTTGCCAAAAGCGGGTTGGCGATCACAAACCTTGGCTGTGCTCAGAAAAATCAGCCTCGATACCACGGCCCGGTACTCCAACTACTAGACAATCGGGACATATCGTTGTGGATTTGCTTGTTAAAAGGATTTTCAAGTTTTGTTTTGAGGTATACGAGCTGATGTTAAGACAAGTTTTTGTGACATGAGGATGTCCTTAAAAGACAGCAAATGTAAGCTTAGTGTTAGTAAATATAGTGTAATTTTTTTAAGGTTAAAACACTTTAGGAACTGTCGAATGTTTGTGAAATTGTTCATTGCTTTTTTCTGTTACATTTTTATTATCTAAGATCAACAATACCCGCGAAGGCTGGAGTGTAACCTCGCTTTCGTTTATTCCACTAAAGCGCTGTATTCGGGGCCATTCAAAATCCATCATCTTTCGCTAACGAAACAATTCCGCGCGATCTCGCGTCGTCATCACAAAATCTCTCTCCAAACATTTTCGCGGGATTTTTTCAGCGGTACTCAACAAAGGATTTTGTATAATATAAGGAGGACTTATATCTTCAGAAAGTATTTTTAGTTGCTAATTTTAGTTGTACAAGAAATTTTCGTTCCCATGTAATACCTTTCGTGCCACCAGGTTTTTATGAAATATTCAATTTCTTTCTCGTCTTTTATTGGTGGTGCGGGGGCGTTTATACATTACTATGATTTCGGTAGATCCCATTAAAACGACATCATATAGACCTGAGCTCAGTGGAATATAAATAGTTTTCGTAAAAAGCTACCATAAGTAAAATCATGCCATTATAAATATGTATTATAAACATTCTGTGTTTAGAAGTTCTAGAAAGGGAGGAGTTATTTTAATCCCAGGTATCATGTACTCTTTGATATTTCCGTACAACATGTACTCTTCAAGCCTATTCTTGTACTGTCACCCACACCGCTTTCCATACTAATTGGATTCGAATAGGACGTCAAACTTGGTTGAAATCCAGCCTTCCATCAGATTTGCCGTGCGACCGCTGTGAATGTTTGCTTTGACGACGCTATCAGGATCTTAGATAAGCCTGTGTGTTGTTCTCTTATTCCTTTCAGTCAATGGTATGTTTTTAAAAGGATTTAAAATGCCAAAACAACTGCCTAACAAAATAGGGGGCCATGCTAGCAGAATGCAGGAAATCGTTACCCAGTGGATACCGATCGATAAGCAACGGACCAGGGCAATGTCAAAGAATAGATGTGTGTCGACACTCTTTGGCATTCCCCTGGTCTTATGGCAGGCAGATGCGGAATTGCAGATGGAGAAATTTAAGGGCGATGTTCGCCAAGCATTCGGACAATATTGGTTAATAAATAGAAAAGTAAAAAAATGTACGAGTATATGCTGAATCTGATGAAGAAATATGGCAAAAAAATTTATGCATGAAAGAGGGATGCAGACGAGCATAGGTCAAATTATGGTTATTGATCATCGCTGCCCTACATCAACATCTCTAAAAGGGTCGCTGATACGTCGCCTGCCTTTGAAACCAGAAACCATCCCTAACTGTGTAGATTTGTTTTAGTTCACTGAACTATATCATTAAAGAAAAGAATATTTAAATCAAATATCATCATGCAATGTAGTGACATTCCCTGCAGTACTATAATGAATTCTCTAGTAAGTTAAGTAGTACTATTCCTGTTTTGTCTTCTAAACCAATGGTTTCATATTGATTGAGTTTGAATGGGACTTAGCGCAGTCGACCCAAGTCAGGCTTCCGTCAGAATTGCGTTCAAAGCTAGATCGCTTTGTGCGCTCTACCTAGAAGACATGATAAACCTATGTATTGATTACTTATTCCTTGCATCCCTGTCGGTTAACGATGAATGTATTCGTAAGTATGATAATACATAATGCAGGTGAGTAAGAGATTAAAATTCTTAAAAATACGATAACACAGTCATTGATTTTAAATTCCTAGTGGTATTGACTGGCTTATAACAATTTTTATTGAGGGGCCCGTTGGTCTGTTGGCCAAAGACCCTGGCTACAAAACCGAGGGTCGCGGGTTCGAGTCCCGCTAAGGGCAAATGTTTGTGTGATGAACATCGTCATTCGTACTCGAGTCATGGATGTT
Source organism: Nomophila noctuella (assembly GCA_958496325.1). Lineage (NCBI taxonomy): Eukaryota > Metazoa > Arthropoda > Insecta > Lepidoptera > Crambidae > Nomophila > Nomophila noctuella. The sequence goes on from OY292495.1 coordinate 504,510, forward strand.
AATCCTAGTCTATAGTACTATAGTACAAGTTTTGAGGGGCTAGGCAATTGGATGTGTGAGTTCAAGGCATTTATTTATTATTCATTACATTTTTTACTGCTCAAATATACCATGATTACCTGCGTAGCCTACCCTCTAATTGACTTATTCAAACGCAGGTATGTTTGCAGTCAGCGCGTGACGTCTCATTAGCGGCGGCGATTAGTCAGACTCTAGGACAAGTTCCGAAGCACTCGTTAGGATCACTCTGTTTATCTAATTACCCCGTGTCCCTCTGTACACTTACAGTATACAACTACGTACTGCTTCTAATTAATCAACTTCGCATTCGTGTTTGGTATGCGGAGTATGTCAGGTAAAGTTAACTTGAAATATGGAAATTGTGACGTACCAATTAATTCTAATTAATTTTATGTTTTATAGGGTCTTTCCCGTTGTCTCCGTCAAGTTTGTCCCCACCAGTGGGGATAGCGGGTATTCAATAATATAAAATAGAAGGTAAGTTGTATAACCATAAATCTTGATTTTATGAGGGGTCAATAAAACACATCGCTAATTTAGCCATGGCGGCCAATTTTGCAATGAGCTAAGTAGGCCGAATATATTATAGTGCACAAGAGAGTGCATAAGCACATGTGCACCACCTATTCCCTCACTCTCATATTTAATTAGGACAGCAATCTGACACGACAGACGACGAATAAAACACATCGTATACAGAGCCGTAAATAGCCTTATATGCGCCCGGTGCGAGCTCACAAAACTGCGCCCCTTGCTTTTTTTTTTTTACTTGAAAGTCGGTCATTTCTGCGCCCCGCCAGGCTCACAAAGCTGCGACTTTTTTTTTTTTTTTTTTACTTGAAAGTCGGTCATTTCTGCGCCCCGCCAGGGTGCGAGCTCACAAAGCTGCGACCTTTTTTTTTTTTTTTTTTACTTGAAAGTCGGTCATTTCTGCGCCCTGTGCCTGGGCACCGCTGGCACCGCCCTATTTACGGCACTGATCGTATATATGAAAATATAATAACCTATAAGTATGTATATGAAAATAATCAGAATGTCAACTGAATCGAATGCTACAGAAAACCGTTCATTACACTTATTTCAATAGAAACAGCATAAAACGAGTTGATAAGACATAAAACAAGTCAATCTAGTCAATTCACATTGAATATTTCATTTCGCAGTCGGATAGTTTGCTCGCTGAGTGGATTATCATCTGGACAGTTGTTGGAACAGCACTGATATATTTAATGGCGGGAAATATCCAGCAGTCGCATGAAACGTTATTGTGTGGGACTATGCAGGGATTTGATTTTATTTAAAATACTTTTTGAACGCATTTATGTCGTAGGTATTGTAGTTAGAGCGGTTTTTTACCCAGTGTGAAACTGTGAATGTTGTAACATGCGCTTTTTGTCTCACGATACTGTATTGTAATTTTACTGAATTCCTGTTTTATTACTTTAAAATTTATTTTTAAAACATATTTATTCAATTGACGACAGGGATAAAGAGAACTTTTATTTAATAATATTATACGATATACGGTTAGTTGAATGTAATCGATTTTTTTTTATGAGTACATCTGATACAAAACACAGCAGCACACTATTTTTTCCAATTGTTCTTAGTTGGCGGCAAAGTTTAGACTTTACATCTTTAAAGCATTATCAGCAATTTTTCAACTACCTTCGCGTGGTCTTTACACTTACAATCAGAGTTAACATCAATCGATATAACGACACAGATCTACAATAAGCAAGAGTAGTCGTATAAGTATGATAGAGACACGCCATCGTCCGGACGGTGTAAAAGTTTTACAGCCGGACAGTTTACGAGCCGCGGGGCCGGCTCTAATAGTGCCGGCTTTATGACCAGAGCAGAGATTTGACCTTGTTGTCATATCCATAGAGATAGAGACATATTATATACCAGACATAGGAGTCCACGGACCGAGAAGATATCAGAGCCTGCCTCTGGTTTCAGTCAGTACAAGCTTATGATGCAACGTATTTTATTTATTTACTAGCGGGCGCCCGCGACTTCGTCCGCGTGGATTACGGTTTATTTATCACCTATTTTTCCCGTTAGGGGTAGATTTTTCAAATAATCTTTAAAAGGGGATGCCTACGTCATATTATCTTTATGAATGCAAAGTCTCAAGCCGATCGGTAAAAAAATGACAAAGTTTCATACTAACGTTCATCCCCTATTTTACCCCCTTGGGGGTTAGAATTTATAAATATGATTGTTTAGGCGATGCCTACGTCATAGTAGCTTTATGTATCCAAAATATCAGCCCGATAGATTTAAAATTGACAAAGTTTCATACTACCGTTCATCCCCTATTTCACCCCCTTGGGGGTTGAATTAATAAAAATCCTTTCTTAGCGGATGCCTACGTCATAACATCTACTTGCATACCAAATTTCAGCCCGATCCGTCCAGTGGTTTGGGCTGTGCGTTGATAGATCACTATGTCAGTCAGTCAGTCACCTTTGAGTTTTATAGATATAGATATCGCTGTATTGTTTATATGACCTTGCATATTCAATTTGTTTAGTTTCCCTAACATTCATTGAATAAATAATAATCTAATTATTATTTCAACATTTGTAAGACATTGAAGAGTATAATAATTATGTGTGTTAGTACACGTGTGCAGAAAAATAATATCATGCATGACCTAATCCGCGGTGATGGCTGATTGAAAGAAAAAAACAACCCAACCAAACCGGCTAGATAGATAAGACTAAACTTTTATTCTTAAAATATGATCTATCTTCAATCCTACACTTGCAATCCGAGGCAGACATCAATGGATATAACGACACAAAGCTAGTACAATAAGCAAGAGTAGTCGTGTAAGTATGATAGAGAAACGCCAGCGTCCGGACGGTGTAAAAGTTTTACAGCCGGACAGTTTACGAGCCGCGGGTCCGGCTCTAATAGAGCCGGCTTTATGACCAGAGCTGAGATTTGACCTTGGACGAGACATATTATATACAGATTTGGAATGGTTTTGTGACAACAAGAAGTAGACTGGGCAAGAAGTCCATGGTTCGAAGGCAGGGCTTCTAATTTTAGTTTAAAAACACTTGTGGTGAAATCATAAATTATTGGTTTTTTTTTTGTAAGAGTAGCAACTTCTTTTACATTTACGTATTTTTTGGTGGCATTGTTTGATTGCAACGATTAGCCGCAACCGGCGCAAAAAATATATCAAGTTCAGGGAAATACATTTATTCGATAAAAAAACAAGCAACAGAACCACGTACCTTCGATACCAATAAATGATGTCAAAATAATAACGTTTAAATTATACAGTCGCATAATGAATAGTACGAGTACTAAAAGCAATTTTATGGATACCAAAACAACTTAGCTTATGAAGAAAGCAGTAAACACGCATCTAAAAAATGCTATAGGTACATTAAACGTTTATGACATATCGCATTACCATACTGTACTCCTAAAGCAGAAACTTCCCGAAGAAAAACACCGAATACTGCATAATAAATATTTGATGCCATTGTTTTACTGCCGCAAGTGACGGTAAAAGTACTCTGATTGTACTAACGACGCTTGATGTCCGATATTAGACTTTATGCGCACACGCTTAAGGGCGACTGTTTTACGGTTATTGATATTGTCGTGATCAAACTGATTTTCGTGAGTGTACCGTTTTTATTGACTTTTAAAAGTTTTATCATGATACGTGGGGGAGTAAATATTAACGTTGTACAGTGGTTCTTTACTGCCTAAACGTTATTACAGGAGCATCTACCAAACTTTTAACTACCGTTTAACTAACAGACTTTTTATCAATCTGAATATGTCTAAAACATCTACTTGGGCCTTGATTATTTATTTAAGTACATCATTATCTGCCTCTCTTAGCTTGAAACACCGCTCTAGTCGAAAAATGGCGATTTTGACTTTTGATTACCATTCAATAGATCAAATCATATCGCGTTTAACCATTGGTCACATACTGTAGATTTCAGGCAATAAGAAGTCTTAATTTAAAAAAAGAGTGACAACGCGTATGTTGGAGGCCGAGTCAACACCGCTCAAGAAACATCACGCTCTGGGATTGTTCTATTTTTACAAAAGTTTTAACACTTAAACTTTATGCAAGAAGTTAAGGAATAGATCAGGAGGTCAGCTACACAATATAGTATTTTTTATTGATTTATGCGTTTTAACATAGAAACAAATGATAGTTAAAGTATCTTGATTGACTTACGCGGTTTTTGCCAACTAATTATATTTTTTTGACTTAGGCGGTGTAAACATACAGATTGTTCGCCACCTGTAACGTTGCTTAAAACGACTTACGCGGTGTTGTAAGGTAAGCGACGATTTTCAAGCAACAGTTTTTTAATTATACATATAATTAAGGCAATTAAGGTCCCTACAACATTGACTGAAAAAATTGCTTGCAATTACGTCACATTTCTGACAAGTGTACCTCACTTATACTACGCAAACATAACAAATGCCTTCTACTAACAGCTATAATTACGAAGCCAGATATGAGCTGCTACCGAAATAGCAGTCTCAGGGCAGTAAGTATAGTAAGTATAGTATAGTATAGTAGTAAGGACAATGCAAAAGATCTATCAAAACATTAAGTGCCTGTTTTAAAATAGAGTTTTATAAATCGCTTTAATTGAAATCTTATTCGACTTCATTTTCATTTTTGTAAATAAAATCCACAAGTTTTTGAAATATTCGGAGTTTTTTTGTGCAATGCTTTAAATTATTTATAACTAGCGACCCGCCCCGACTTCGTACGGGTGCAACTAAGTTTATTAGTGTTTCTCTACTATATTATGCATGTATTATACATAAAAACCTTCCTCTTGAATCACTCTATCTATTTAAAAAAACCGCATCAAAATCCGTTGCGTAGTTTTAAAGATATAAGCATACAAAGGGACATAGGGACAGAGAAAGCGACTTTGTTTTATACTATGTAGTGATTAAGGCACCATATGATGTTGTTGACTGAAAAAATAGCAACCACGTCCCTTTCGTACAGATTGTACTATACCAATAACAAATGCCTTCCTCAACTAATAGCTATAATTACGAAGTCAGATATGAGCTGCTACCGAAATAGCAGTCTCGGAGCAGTAAGTATAGTATTTCACGTTCCGTCACGTGATGATTAGCGGACAATGGAGCAGATTGAGGTATCGCGTGACCGGCTGTCAGGCTCGACGTGATAATGGTGGTGTTGGGCACGTTTCGGTGATATTTGCTACTCGAGATTAGGTGTTGAGTATAATGCGATCGCGTTACCTAGTAATAACTGGGTAGGCTTTGCTGTATGTAAGTAGCTGTAAATGTAAAGTAAAGTATCAGCTTATTAAGGTCAAAGGCCTCATCATTTAAAATCATGTTTTCGTTACAAAGATGGGTTTTGGCTTAATCACCACGCTTGCCAATGCATTGGATTTGTGGTCACAAACCCGGGCTGTATTCGGAAAAACCGACTCAAATGTTGCCTGACCTGGGATTCGAAGCTAGGACCTCGATACCCAGGTCCGGTACTAAAACTTAGACCATTGATTGGCTGATGCGTTAGCTGAATAAATAATAAATATCTGACAGTACATACTCGTACGTTGATCCGACTCCGTGACAAATGGCTAAGCTGAGTTAGGTGAGTTACGAATATCAGTACTAGCGAAAGAAATCACATACATACATACATAGTATAGTATTAAATACCAAAAACTCTTGTTGTAGTCAACTTGTAAGCCGGACATCAATAACTCTACTTGGTTTGCACTGTTACTAAATTATGTTAAGTGACTTCCACAGCTCATAGTTCATAAAGCACAAGGGTAATCAGAAATTTATGCGCTGAGGGCCTTTGAGAGAATTTCCAATAGCTTGTTATAATAGTTATACTTGGTATGAAGTGCGATGGATATTATATTGATTTTATTCATTTATTTTATAACTTGCTATCCTTTTTGTTTTCATGTTGAAAATTAATGAATGAATGTATTTATTTTATTTTTACTAGCGGCCGCCAGCGGATCCGTCCGCGTGGATTTCGGTTTCCGCACACATAGTGTTACATTATACATATGTATTTATAACTAAAAGCCTTTCTCGCCACATGAACTTTCCAAAACTTCAATATTTTTTTTCGAATCGAACTAGTAGTTCCTGAGATTAGCGCATTGAAACAAACAAAGTTACGCTTCAGCTTTATTAGATAAAAAAAAAATCTTAAAGTAAATTAGTGATTGCAAGCGATATGAATTAATTCGAATGAACTAATTATATTTATTTCATCTTCATCCATCATCAGCTTACGGGTAATTATTATAAATCCTTTTAACTTACAGGCCAAATCATTCACTTCACTTTTATTAAATGTCCAAAAGTCAACATTGTAGGGAAAACCTGTATGAAATACTGAGCTATGACGTCACAAGCTAGTATTGTCCATTCGATACTTTCTTCGTTTCCATTAACTACGTATAATAATTTGTTTCAAGAGCAACAGTAACGGTGGCATAATGATTCGTGCCTATTTTTAATCTGTCCTTAAAGTTAGAGCTTATTATAGATTATTTATTTTTAATGTAGTCAAATACCCAATAGTATTCTGCGAGCAAAATCACGTTCTATTTTACTGACAGCTTCTTGTTTTGTCCTCATAAATATAATGCCTCGAAAGCAATCCTCTGAAGCCAAGGCAAATATTACCTACCGTTGTAACGTCATGGAATATATAACCGCCCAAGGACCGCGTAGAATGCATATTTACAGATAAGCCACTTGATTTATCGATTTGTTTGATAAAATTCATCAGAGATACATAATTTTTAAGAGTCTTTGTAATCGTCAAGCATAATTGTAAATAACTAAACCAATTCACAGGTAAAAAATATATTCTCAAACTCGGTATTTCGAATTTAAAATGAGATCACATTTATTTTGACACTAGCGGCCGCCCGCGACTCCGTCCGCGTGGATTTCTTTTTTTCGAAATAAAAAGTAGCCTATGTTCTGTCTCAGGGTCTAAAGATTGTCTGTACCAAATTTCATCAAAATCGGTTGCGAGGTTTAAGCGGGAAAGCGTAACAGACAGACAGACAGACAGACAGAGTTACTTTCGCATTTATAATATTAGTTGGGATAACACAACTTTCATTTAGTTTAATACTTTCAGTTAACATTTCGGACTGGAAGAAATGAGAAAGTTGTTATTCGTGGTAATTAATTATTTAATCTTTGTATGTAATGTTCTCTCTTAATTTATTCTTACAGTAAATTTAACTCATTCGCTGAGAAAAAATATCAGGTATAGGTAAAAAACAAATAAAAGTCTCTTCTGTACCTAATTTATCAGAACACTCAACGCTTCCACCGACCGATCAAACAAACCTTTCACCGATTAACTATTAGTTTCACGCGGGTATTAGCGAAATTGCTGACGGCGAAATATGTTGTAACTTCAATGGAAATGGGAGAAAGGATTAAATTTTGTTTGGTCGCACCCACTCACGCGAATGAAATGGAAATTATTGCAATGGGAAGTAATTACTTTCATTATATGGGTGTATAGTATTTAATGAGTTTAGTACACGACTGTATAATAACGGTTTAGTTAGTGGTAGGTATGTAGGTAGATGTGATTTTCTTATTCTGAGTTATTGAGTGCAAAGGAAAATTATGTATATTTATTGGGAATACAAGATTTTTCTAGAACGGTGTTGGAGTTCGAAACCTTACATACATGACTTTAAATTAAAAACGAAATCCAAATGTCTGATGTTTTGTGTTAGATCTGAAATTTATTATTGGTTTATTTACAACATACTCGAGCAGCCTCAGCATGAGATTGCCTATTTAATCATCATTTGTTTACAAAGGCTTTAAACTATTGGACAACACTATATTATGTGCGAAAATCGAAACCCACGCGCACAAAGTCGCGGGCGTTTGCTAGTTTCATTATAAAAGAACACACAACAGAATATTCTACAAGAGCAGAATCTTAAAAAGAAGTCATCCTCACAATGCTAATTAGCATACTTCCAGCAGAGGTCTCTTTAAACCTAGCCGGAGGGTTTTAATATTTAAGAGCGGCTGAATGGGAACTCCCTCAGGTTAATTTCGGCTAAAGGTATCTTCACTCGAGACTCCGAGATTCTAGAGGAAAAAGCGGTAAAGGTAATATGTTGAGAGCTGTACTTTTGTTAGAAGATTCAGTTAGGTAAGTTTTACAAATATATTAAGCTAAGTAATTAGAATCAAAAATATCAAAATAAGTAAGAAATATTAAAAATATATTTTTTAAACATAATGAAAAAGTAAAATGTAAAACATAGAATGGATTGTGATCTACGTGGACTACCTCGACTTTATCAGGTGGCGGGTAAACTTGTGACAAAATAAAAAGTCTATTATGTAACTTAATGTATAATGTAAGTTTGTATAAAGTAAAGTTATAATAAGTCATAATGCATGTAATTCGTGTTTTGTGCTTTTTTATTAAAAACTAGTGGCCGCCCGCGACTCCGTCCGCGTGGATTTCAATTTCCAATATCCTATGTGTTATTCTGATGTATAAGCTATATTTTGGTAAAGTTTTATTCAAATCCATTCAGTAGTTTTTACGTGAAAGAGTAACAAACATCCATACATCCATACATCCACACATCCATACATACAAACTTTCGCCTTTATAGTAGTAGGATATAGTAGTAGGATAAATTATTGTAACATTATTGCCCTAAACTAAGTCAAAACAAAAATAATGGGTTAACAACACACAGGCGGTAAATCAAGTTCAAAAATAAAATTGTAATTGATTGACTGTTTATTGTTTGAACCTTTAAAATAACGAAAATTACCATTTTAGTGCTTTATAACTGGTAATTTTAAGTAAAAAAACATAATTATTTATTCTGTTCGTTGCAAAGCATTATTTAAAACGTCCAGTTACACCATTTTTCTCGGCAAGCCGTGAGGCGTTGACGAGTAATTTTCATTTACCTCCGTGCCTCAATGGGTGAACTAACTGCGTTATTTTTTGCTCCTGTACTTTCTCGATTCGCTTGTTAGTTTTTTAATTTGCTTGAAAAATGCGGTTGAAATTGGCTTTATCAAGTTCTTTCCTTGTTCGAGCACGAGCTCGAGAATGAGTCAGTTATTAACGTTGTTAAATTATTTGAAGCACGCTTATAAAGTTTTGTAATGTGTCGAATATTCTCCCTACATTTCTGTTTAGTATGCAAAAACGCTGTGGCTATACGTATAATCAAAGAAAGAAACTGCACTACTATTGGATTTTTTTTTTTAAATAAAGCCGAAACAATACGTTGATATGTCAGTTAGATGTTTGAATGAGCTGAACAATTTTGGTGTCAGTTATTAATAAAAAGGGTGAGGCTCCACCAAAGCTTAAATATGTGCGAGATGTGTCGAAAGCAGCCAATAGGATTTTGGTCATAGTACGTGATCAATCACAGCTTGGAATCCTACTGGCTACATACGACATAGCACACATCACACAAATGTTAGCTTTGGTGGAGTCTTTTTTTTTATGTCAGAGGCGGCAAACGAGCTAGCGGGTCGCCTGATGGTAAGCAACCACCGCCGCCCATGGACATCCTCGACTCCAGAGGTATCGTTAATGTGTTGCCGGCCTTAACCCCATACCCTCCCCAACTGAGCTCTGGCAACCTTACTCACCAGCAGAAACATAGCACAACAGTTACGAAGTGCTACTTCACTGCGGTCTTCTGTAAGGTGGAGGTACTTAACAACACAGAGTGGAATTTCCACAAAGCTCAACAGTCCGTGTCACACTAACAGTTTTAAAGTATATAAAGTAAAGGATTTTACTCTTTATTCAGTTTCTACGATTGAAACTTGACTTAACCTAAAAAAATTAGAACTTAATACAGTTGCAAGTTATGCTGTTCAAAATAAGTTTTAATTCACCAAGTTCAGCTGAGATTTGAACCCGTGACCGCTGTCAAATGCATCACAACTCAGTTAAGTTCAGTCCCCTGTCAAATACGTCACAAATAACTGACAGACTCGAATGAAGCTCTTCTTAATGCGAAGATTGAAAGTCAACATCTCTATGCATAATCATTTCACAACATTGGCGAATAACTCTGAAGACAACATTTGTAAGGAAATCGAGATACAAATATTTCTACTAGCTCAAAGCTTTTTAGATTCCTTTCATTTGTTTTATAAACACATATTATTGTTTCATTCTGAAGACAAAGTAATGCACACGCAGTCTTTTTATTTGGCAAAGCGTTTTATTTGGTTTTATTTGGTTAGGTCATTGCAGGCTTGACAAGGCGCTAATATTAAAACAAAACCATCAACAGAACGAATAAAGCAAATATCATTCCAGCTCGAACCCTTAACTTCGTAAAAACAGCCAAGCGAAGTTACCACTGAACCAAAGAGGCACTATAATTTACTTTAACTACAACTTTAAATGAAATGCGAAATCGCGGTAGCGATCGGACGCTTGATATGTCACTGCGTTTCCTACACTTTCCTTCCTTGTAGTTGTTTTATTGACTTAGTTTATAAAACATTATTTATCATCGTACCTATGAAGTATGAAGTGAAGACTAATTGGATGCGCATTATACTCTAACCAGGGACCGTCCACGACATCGTCCCCGTGAATTTCGGTTTCCGCATACATAGTGTTATTTATACCTTCCTCGATAAATAGCAATCTAAAACAGAAACATGTTTTACCATCAGTTCCTGAGATTAGCGCGTTTAAACAAACAAACAAACTCTTCGGTACTGATACAAATAAAGGTGAGAAGTTGCCTTAAATTTGTAAACCGAGGTATTAAACGCGGGAGTAATGCTTTGGTGGCCGCATAAGCGATGGTAACCGACTACGGATGGAAGCCGCTCGTCTGAGGAAGTACCCCCCCCCCCCAAAGTACAGAAGTACAGAACAACAGTAAAGTGTAAAGTAGCACTTCGTAATTGTTGTGCTATGTTTCTACTGGTGAGTAAGGTCGCTAGAGTTCAGTTGGGGAGGCTTGAAAGGCAGGTATCTGCGTCGCTTGTACGGCAACTTTCGGGGCATGGATGAAAAGAGATCACACCTTAAATCACCACGTAAACCTGGTATGGATTGGTTCTTCTCAAAGACTTCTAATACATTGTCACATCATCTTGATAAAAAACTAGACTAAAGAATCAGTGCTCCAACTGGAAGACGGGCGTAACTAACGAGGCAAGTACTGCCGATGTGCTATCTCTGAGATACCCGTTCAGAAACAGACAAGGAACTTAATGTGCCCTATCGGCCGCGGGAACGAGTGTTGAGCACGCGAGCCTTCGCTGTACCACGATTAGTCTTTACAAGGCCTGCCTAGATGTCTAGATGATCTAGATATACCCTATTATGATGTTTTATTTGAAATCCTATTCTACACCAAATGAGTTATCGCAGATTAATCCACTTAGATAAATTGTGTTACTAGATAACCTCAAGATAAATGCTCTGGTTAAATTAAAGAGGCTTGATGGCAGCTTTAAACGTGCTAAAGTTGGAAAGTGGTTAAAGTCACAAAGTTCACACTAAAAGCTTTTTTTATATTTAAAAAATCTAGAAGAAAACAAGTAGTACCTTCAACCGTCTACTCTACGTATTGAATTACTATCTACGCACACATTCAGATGCGATGGCGTGTGTTAATGCTGCAGCGAGTTCGCCAGTTCCTCCGCCCGTCCGTCCGCAGATAGCATCGCAGCCACGGTAATAGTCGCCATTAGAAATCGCACGGCAAGACGTCTTGAAATACTACGCTTTTTTAATGACGTGTTATACAATACTTTTGAGGTAAAGAGAGGGTATTTATAGCCTGTACTCTACTTATTTAATTTCTATCTTAGCACACATTCAGCGTTCTGGCGTATATGAATTATACAGCCAGTGCGCCAATGACTTCGCCTGTCCGTCTGATAACATTGCCTAGCCACGGTAATAGTCGCCATTAGAAATCGCACGGCAAGACGTCTTGAAATACTACGCTTTTTAAATGACGTGTTATACAATACTGCGGAGTTTTATGTTGAGGTAAAGAGAGGCGATTTATAGCCTGTACTCTTCTAATTTAAAAACTACCTTAGCACACGTAAAGATGAAATGGCGTGTATGAATTCTGCAGCGAGTGCGCCACCCACTCCGCCCGTCCGTCTGCAGATAGCATCACAGCCACGGTAATAGTTGCCATTAGGATATCGCACGGCAAGACGTCTTGAAATACTACGCTTTTTAAATGACGTGTTATACAATACTGTGGAGTTTTATGTTGAGGTAAAGAGAGGAGATTTATACCCTGTACTCTACTTATTTAATTACTATCTTAGCACACATTCAGCGATCTGGCGTGTATGGACGCGGCAGCGAGTGTGCCAAAGACTCGGCCTGTCCGTCTGATAACATCGCCGAGCCACAGTTATAATCGTCATTAGGCGGATATCGCACGGCAAGACGTATTAAAATACGCGTTGCGCGCGGTTTAAGTGACGCATTGTATGTACAATTAAGGTGCAGGTTAAGCATCTGATTTCATGAAAACCAAAAGGAAACTAGAAGTAGGTTCGACCATCAGTAGCCTTATTTTACACAAATATGTTCTCGCGGTAGCTTTCATGTCAAAAATTGTTATATTTTTAAAAATATTAAATACCTAGATAAGCCGGAAGATATGACGCTGCGGTATCTTAGAAACTCTAACACAGACTAACAAAAATCATAACAATAGATAAAATAAAAGCCTCACGATAATCGGTAGCACATACTCGTATGTCTTGATTGTTTAATTTACTATAGGTAATTTATAAGCACAGCAATTAAGGAGCATTTAATGTTCTGACAGACTATTTTATATTTAACTACATACGAGGCTGAGTGACAAATAAGCTGGCTAACTGACGGTATGCCAGTTGCCTCAATACAAAATCAATGTTCATTGAACAGATCAATCTCCAATATTTAAATTGTTTCAAGACAAGTAAACATTAAACCGGCCCGACTAGTTCCAACAAAAACGCAAACGTCGGCACCGCGTTTGTTTCTATAATGTTGTAAACAACTTTGGAATATCGTAAAGCTTTGTTTGTCAGATTTCGTCGCGACCTAGAACGCAAACATTTGCGCGGCATTATCTTGCGAACACAGCTCCGTTGTTGTTGATACACGTACAAGACATTTTGACTGTTTGGATTCAACTTTGAATTTGGGGATTGACTTCACGCTTTCGTGTTGACAACTGTAAATATTGCGGATTTGTAGGATATTTTTAGGCTTTTTGAAGTATATTTTACATCTAGGGCAACGACCTACCAAAGAGTTAATTCTAAGTATAAGTATCAGCCTGTACGCCCCACTACACAGGGCAAAGACCTTTAATTTGAAAACATGTTATAGATACAAAGATCCTCGAGTCGATAAAAAATACGTGATGCTGGCAAGCTCATTACCGATAAAAGTCAGAATAAAAATAGTTATAAATTTCACATCTTCCAATCCACAAAAGAATCACAAATCAATAACTTAACGCCACCTACAGCAAATCTACGTCAGAAAAAAAAGCGTTTCTCCGAAAACACAAGTTTTTGGCAAAACTTCAATCGCCCGATGAGGTATTGCCCGTCAAATTTAGACAAACAGCAATTTCGCCCATGAATAACTCATGAGGCGCTCCGATATCCCTCTGTATCGGCCGGTTTGATATAAAGGATTGAGCGCGATACTTGCAGAGAATGGAGGCGGTGGAGCCCATATTAACACAATACATTTATGTACAAGAAATCCATGTTGCTTGTAAGGAGGTTCAAAGACTTTTATTTCTCGAACGAACACTTTTCTATTTATTTGAATAACGATTTGCAAAACGTTCCATTTTTGAAAATAATTAAAAATAACAAATCAGGCGCAACATGCATGCATTATTACAAAGTGTACTTACCCGCACGAAGTCCATTTTACGTTGGTATACCTATAAAACAAACCACAACACATTATTCACAATTAATGAATTGACACATTATAAAAATTATCAATTATCAGTAGATATTTGTAAAAGTCAATCCTTCTATAATCCTGTATAGGGAGGTTTGATACTCGTACGAGTATAACACTTATTGAGCGCACGGATACTTTCATAGAACGGGAGCGTTGAAGCCGATATTAACACAATACCTAATGTATTGTAGGTACAAGAAATCCATGTTGCTTGTAAGGAGGTTCAAAGACTTTTATTTCTCGAAGGAACACTTTGTCTACTAATTTAAATTACGATTTGCAAAACGTTCCATTTTTGAAAATTATTAAAAATAACAAATAAGGCGAATCATGCATGCATTAATACAAAGTGTACTTACCTGCAAGAAATCCATTTCATGTCGGTATACCTATAAAGCAAACCACAACACATTATTCACAATTGATAATTGTCACATTTCAAAAATTATTGATAATCAGTTCATATTTGCAATTTGAAAAAGTCAATTCTCCTATAAATCTGTACCTATAGTTCGGTTTGATACTCGTATAACTTGCACCGATACCTTCATAAAATGGAGGCGGTGAAGCCCATATTAACACAATACATTAGCTGCTTACAAGGAATTCATGTTGCTTAGAAGGAGTTCAAAGACCTTTATTACGAGTCGGATTTGTTCACGTACTTGTTTCAATATCACTGATAGAATACAACGTTCCATATTTTTAAATTTCGAACGACGTAACGTGCATGTACTTACAAGAAGCTGTGCAAGAACGGAGCCCATTCTGCGTAGTTTTGCTGTCTCACTCGAACCACAACACTTTCACAATTAATCGTTACATTTCGATAATTCTAATACCCTAATATTCACTTGTACTTTGTAAAATTCAGTCAAAAAAGTTATTTTTATAAAACTGCATCATTGACCGCGGCGAAAGAATGAATTACTACTACGATTGTAATTACGCTTTGCAAAACGTTCCGTTTTTAAAAATTATTAAAAATAACAAATCAGGCGCACCATGCATGCATTTTTACAAAGTGTACTTACCCTCACGAAATCCATTTTACGTTGGTACACCTGAAAAACAAATCACAACACATTATTCACAATTAATAAATTGACACATTATAAAAATTATCAATTATCAGTAGATATTTGAAAATTTAAAAAGTCAATCCTTCTATGTATAATCTTGTGTATAGGGAGGTTTGATACTCGTATAACTTATTGAGCGCACGGATACTTTCACAAAATGGGGGCGTCGAAGCCAATATTAATACAATACATTAGCTGCTTACAAGGGATTCATGTTGCTTGTAAGGAGTTCAAAGACCTTTATTACGCGTCGGATTTGTTCACGTACTTGTTTAAATATCACCGATGGAATACAACGTTCCATATTTTTAAAATTCGAACGACGTAACGTGTATGTACTTACAAGAAGCTGTGCAAGAACGGAGCCCATTCTGCGTAGTTTTGCTGTCTCACTCGAATCACAACACTTTCACAATTAATCGTTACATTTCGATAATTATAATATTCTAATATTCACTTGTATTTTGTAAAATTCCGTTAAAAAAGTTATTTTGATAAAAACTGAATCATTGACCGCGGCGAAAGAATGAATTACTACTACCGCCTATTTCGTAATAGTTTTAAGACGGGGAATGGAGAACAGAGTACGTTCAGAAATGTAATTTGAATGGCAGACTTTTGATTTTTAATATCCTAATAATACAAACACTCTTATTTAATAGATTACTTTTCATATTATTTTATTAAATGACGTTCGCAAGAGTTGGAAGTTCCTAATAATGATAGTTAATTATTATTTAATATGAAACTTCGGTGTAAGAAAGATTTGCACTTTATCAATCGATAACATCATATTTAATTCCTGCCTGTTTTAAAAAATACAAGCTCTAAAATTATTTCTTTATTTTCCATGAATTCGGGATTTTTAGGATCACCTTCATAAAATAAAAATCTTAGTGTTTTTCTTTGTCTCGAATCAGGCAGAAATTAATTATTTTAGCTTAAGGCTGTATGATATGGACCGTTTGTCAAAATAAAAAAAGTTATCGTTTAAAAAAAAATACACACACAAAAAATTAAGCGAAGGAAAAAGAAGTATAATTTCTGTTCATAATATTTATTATTAGAAATTGGCTGTATGGTGTGTGTACCTGTGCCACTGTAAAAAAGTAAGGATGTATGTCATTGACCCCGCTTCTGTCAACTGCGCACCGCGCGCCGCGCAGGATCGGAAAACTATATTATCTTTTTAATTTCTTTTCATTTTATCGTGATTGTGTTTGTTATAGTGTGATCTTTACAAAATCATTTCATTATTTTTATTGTGATTGTGTTTGTTATAGTGAAAACTTTACAAAATTAGTTAAATAACTTTACCGTGTTTCTGTTTGTGTTATGCTTGTGTAAGTGAAAGACTTGACAATATTTTGACTTTGTGAGTGGACAGTGTTCGCAGGACTGCTGTGGTGTGAAGGGTAAGTTGTATTTTCTCATGTTGGCGGTAGCTGTATTTTTCTTTATGGCTTATGAAATCCTACCAGTATTTCGAGCTATTTACGATATTGAATCATGATAAGCCAGCCCCTTTCATTTAGATTGATGAAGATGATTTTGTTCGAATTTAATAAGTGTTATATATTTTACACTGCAATCTTGTGATGAAGAAAGAAAATAATAAAATGAATTATTTCTTGTATGTGGGTATGTTTGAAATCGGAATGAATTAATTTCTCAGACTCGTTAAAATTGCATGCAATATCGACAAAACTCATCTAGCAAAATCTAATACATCCATTTGTCAATGTTAAATGAGAAATTTCGCTGCAAATTTGCAAAATAATGACACGTCGCTATATTTTAATCCCGTTCTAACAGACCAGCGCGGATTAAATCGAACAGTCGGTTTATTAACCGAATTAATCGGATCGGTTTACACCGGCGCGTCACTACCCGTCCGATTTATATCGAATTGACGCGTATTTATTTCACTTATCTCGCTCGGGTGACATTACTCGCTCCCACTGCGAAAGTGAATTTTGATGCGGCCCGTTTTATGTTTCGAGGGCGGTTTACACCGACCGTGGCGATTACGCAGGAATATTATGTTTAATTTTGGTTAAGTCTATGTTTCAGTTCTCTTATAAGTATTTAAAAACATTGAAGGACTGAACTTACTGTCAATTTTAATTACTCTTAAATAAAACGAGTATCGGCTTAGGGTTACCTACAAAATATTAAGTAGCTGGCAAAGAACTAATGATTTCCATGACTTCGAAATACAAACTTGTTTGACAGGTTTAGAATTTAAAGCACTTTAGAATTGAATAGAGTTATTAAGATATTAGGTAAATACACATTAAATGATGACAACCATATGACAACATATTTTATCCCTTAGACAACAATAAGTTTAAGGATAAATGAAAACTAATTATTTATTACGTACTAGTTTTTTTGGATACTTGTGGGGCATTAATACTAAGAATAGTAGTAATTTTAATGATCTTTTAAAATGTGTATCTCTTACATCTTACTCGGTTTCATTCCAATTTATCTCACGACTACGCCGAACAACCGCGTATTCTAAACCCTCCTTTTATGTGTTTCAATGAAACGTTTACAGTTTTTTCTCCCTCCTTTGTCTCAGTGTTTCCCTCCGAAGCGTTTCTTAAATCATGGGTTATTTCCTTGGAATTGGATCTTTGCGTGCGTTAGCTGCCGGTTTTCGCGGGAATTTTATAATATTCTTAGAGCTCTTATGTCGGTGTTGGTTTAGCTATTTCAGAGTGGAATCAGACATGTTTCTCTTTCATTACATATTTTCATGTGTTTAGTCTTGTTATTAAGCGGCGCTCTTAAATTTCAGAAGAAGAAGAAGTCTTGTTATATAAAGCATAAGATAAGGCTTTCGTGTATATTTATACGTGTCAAATTAATTTATTGACTAATTAAAGATTTGATGTCATACTCAAATAAATTGATTGAACATGATCATTGATCACCATTACAAACCAATTGAAATGTTTAAAATCAAGTCCTACTAGCAATAAAACAATTGACTTAAACCTCAAAATCTAAATATAACATTCCATGAGCTAAACCGTATGCTAATTTACCATTGACACGTCAAAGAAATAAAACAATAATTGTCTAATGCGGTATTTTAATTTATTATTATTAGAACATGAACTGGTGAATGTACTGGCAAAAAAGGTCTTTATTAATATTGTCTTTGATCATAATTTTATTATTAAATTCATTAAGCGTTGACTTGATCTATCTTGCTTTGTTGTCCAAATCATAAATGTTATTTTTATAAAGTAATATCGCTTATTACTTTCGGTTAAATCTAATAAACATGAGTGTAATAGAAAGATGTTTTCTCTGTGATAACTTAATTTTATACGCAGATATTGGACCTAATATCACGAAAATATATTTTTATAAACCAAAATAAATAAGAAAACAAATATTAACTACTACATAGTAAAACTTTTGAGAAATAGAAATTTTATTGTGATAAAAAGAAGTCCTTTGTCAATGTAAAGAAAATGATATTCATTTAAAGTTTTCTTGGTTTACGAAATTTAACTGCATACATTACAATAAATGACTTTAATGTTTTCTTAGGTTTACGCGACTGTTACTCATGAAATAAAACTACTTTTAAACGTGATTATATCCGTTTAAAAGTAGTTTTATTTCATGATAAATGACTTTGGTAAATTGTTGGAAACTTGAAAACACTTTTCATATTACCTATCTTATTTTATTTTATTGAGACAAAAACTATGTCTTTTAGTAGCTGGTTTTCGAAATGCTATTCGGTCAAATGCAAAGATGACTGATACGAAGACTGCTTGTCAAATTATCATAAAGCAAGGTTAAATTGCGGAGTTGAAAAACTGTTGTTTCTTCACAATAAAAACTTGTTTAAATCAGACTCTTATTCATAAACTTGATTGAAAAACTGTTGTTTCTTCACAATAAAAACTTATTTAAATCAGACTCTTATTCATAAACTTGATTTAATCTCATTTCAATACGTATTCGGGCAGGGTGATCACTATTTGGGTCACGTTGTCGTGCCGCCGCCGTCGCATCCAAATGCAGGGGGACCATTTGTTTTCATTGCCCAGTGACTTTATTGTAGGCATTTTTCTTGGAATCAAACACTCAGATTCGGTGCCGTAGTAATTGAGTTTATGGACCGGTGGGATTGAGTAGATGGCGAGATTTACACGAGGTGAATGCGTGACTGATGTACCAGATGTTCGTTTTGCGTGTTCTGCTTATCTATACTTTATACTATTATATTTATACTTTGTACGAGTACCATATATCTATTTATTTATTTATTTATTTATTAATTTATTTGAAAAATAATTACACGGGGTATCCCAATTACATAATTAACTTAATCTATATATATATTTATATATACATAAAGACAAATACAAACTTAATCTATAATATTATATGGGTGCAGAGTTCGTTCCTTTCTTTGTTTGAACGTGCTTTTCTGAGGAATGAATGTTTCGATTTCGAACATATTCTCCTAAATGACTTTGTTATGTTATACTTCTACGAAATATAAAAATCTGCCTACATACAAACCTTGTATATTGGCTGGAAAATAAAATAGGCTTTTTGAATAGAAAAACATAATTTCAATGTTCTCTTCTGAACATAATTAACAAAAATACGCAAAAACGAACGAAGCCACAATTTACTGGTGTCTACATTTTAACCCCTTTCCCTTTTATAGCAAGCCTGATCATAAAATGTGATTGTTGTAATTTAAACGTTGGGTAAAAATTTAGATTTCTATGTTTTAAAAGCGAATTTATGTTGGACGTTCGGAGTATTTTTATTTTTTTGAAGTATCGACTAATTTGCAAATATTTGTGCAAATTTTAAATGTATGCATAAGTTGGAGCTTATGTCCACGAATCCACATCGTCAAGATAGACCGAATGAATACAGCCTACTGTGATGATTTAATTCTTATATCTTTTGTGGTAAAATTACTCCTCCGCATAAATTATCAAAGGACGAGTATTAATTTTTTTTTTTGTTATGATATTGATGTAATGTGCAGGCCTAAGACCAAACATAAATTAAAATAAAATTTGCTTTTATAAGTTCAGGTATGTGTCTGCAATTCTTTTGCAAAAGACTATTGCCACTTACAATCCTTCCATACAATTTTCACGTTTACAACCTCCTGCTGGCTTAAAATAAATCCACACTCAATCTGAGGACGAAATACGAGTGGAGGATTCAGCCACTCTCCAATATTCAATTTATTTTCTAACTACCACATCTAAGACTAGTACAAAGTCGAACACTGGACGCCACAGGCTAGAAACTTGTCTTACCAAAACCGCTTTGAAATGGCAGTGTTTGCTAGTTTTTATTGGCACATTTTTAGACTGTGGATAAGAGTGTAGGTTGCAATACAAGTGTGGGATAGTCCCCCCAAGGGATGTCCACTGATTGAAAAAGAAAACAGCTTCTCCGCTGTCCGATTGATTCTTTGTGCCCTCTCGTCCTGTATATCTTGTCTTATGTAGCGCGGGAGCCGCGATCAAAAAACTGAAACGATTTTTAATCAACTCTCAATTGGATGGATACGAGTGTAGTAACTTTTTAGAACTTGCAAAAATAGCGGATTAGCTTCTGCTCAAACTTTATTAATATCTTTCATCTCGACGGATGGACGGACGGATTAGCCATTTCATGCAAAATACTTTACGGTTTCACAGTAAAGTTTTTTGGTAAATTTCATAAAATATATTTCAATATCTGACAAAATATTCCACATACCCCATAAATGTTTCAATTTTGATATTTGCTTTAAAACTTCTTTAGTCAAATAATTATATAGTTACGCTTTTATATAAATGTACGAACTACGCTACGCTTCAAAATTTAAAAAGAAGGGTAATGAATTAACAGCGTGATTGGTATACAATCCTCTCGAAAAACAGTACCTTAGATGCTGCGCTCCTCAAAGAAGTCATAGTTGAGTATTATTGGCATAAAATTTAATTTTATGATCACAATCGGCCGTAAATTTTTGTCTCTCATCCCGAGTCAGTATTTCACGGTTGTATGATTAGTGTTTTTTTACACTCATTTTGAACCAAAAAAATATCCAAATTATCCAAAGAACGATAATTTATTTTTCCTTTATATTTTTATGTATGTGGCCACTTGGCTACTGAGCTCTCGTACTACAAGGCCTTAACAATATGTACCAACGCAGCCTGTAGTGTCCCCGGGCCGGCTCTCACTTCGGCTCGCAACTCAAACAGGCGGTTCCGGCTCGTTCGTCAGCGCCGACTCGCCGGACCCGCTCGTATGCAAACGCGAATGTGTTGTTAGGACTTGTACCTGTTTATTAGGCTGTCAGGGTTTGGATGCACGAAAAAAAACTTAATTTTCGTAGGCTTTTAAGATGGTGACTATAATTCTACCACCGACTTTGAAGGCAGTCATCTATTGAGGTTGAGAAGAAGCTTGTAAGAAACTTGATAGTTGCTCTTTCAAAATCCATATTTTAAACATACATTCATTTAAACCAAATTTAAAAAGCATCCAAAGACAGACATTTATTTTATTTTTCCTATTTTTTTTGTATATATATATATATATATATAAAATAATGTTCCTTACACTTATCTACTGAGCTCTCATACTACAAGGCCTTAACAATATGTACCAACGCAGCCTGTAGTGTCCCCGGGCCGGCTCTCACTTCGGCTCGCAACTCAAACAGGCGGTTCCGGCTCGTTCGTCAGCGCCGACTCGCCGGACCCGCTCGTATCCAAACGCGAATGTGTTGTTAGGACTTGTACCTATTTATTTGGCTAAGTTTACGCACACAAAAGGTTTGGGCTAACAAAAATCAAAATCAAAAAGTTCTTGATTTGCTAAGGCTTCAAAGATGCACTTATAAAGCGTCAAAAATTATTTCATTACACTATGATTCTTTCACCGTATTTGAAGCAGGCATCTATTAAGTAGAAACTTACAAGATACTAGATAGTTGCTCTTTTTATATTGCCATAATATGTTTAATTTCTTGATATTACAATGATATATAAAACGACCTTACAACTGTAACTGTTTATTAGACTGTCTGCTATAAATTCGTAAATAATCACTTAGATTTTGTTTCTCGACCCTTGTCAGTAATTCACCGTTCGTATGATTAGTATTTTTTTTATACATCCATTTATGTGTGTATGACCAAATTTAAAATAACCCAAAGACCTACATTAATTTTATTTTTCCTCTTTATTTTTTTGAATTGACGTAGCTTCTGAGCTCTCGTACTACAATGCCTTAACAATATGTACCAACGCAGCCTGTAGTGTCCCTGGGCCGGCTCCCACTTCGGCTCGCAACTCAAACAGGCGGTTCCGGTTCGTTCGTCAGCGCCGACTCGCCGGACCCACTCGTATGCAAACGAATGTGTTGTTAGGACTTGTACCTCTTTATTAGGCTGTCTGGGTTGGGATGCACGAAAAAAAAACTTATTTTTCGTAGGCTTTAAAGATGATGACTATAATTCTACCACCGACTTTGAAGGTAGTCATCTATTGAGAGAAGAAGCTTGCAATAAACTCTTTTAAAAAATAGTTACTCTTTTAAAATGTTTTATTTTTACTTTTTATATTACAGTAATATTTACAACGTCCCTAAAACTTGATTATGTACCTGTATATTAGACTGTCTTCTCAAAATTCGTAAATAGTCATATAGATTGTGTGTCTCGTCATTTTTTGTAGAAGGGCCAAAATTTGTGTAGCTAACGGAACTACTACAGTATGATTAAAATTTTTAAAAATAGCCTACCTCCTGCGACTTCGTCCACGTCCCGACTCGTCCCTTTGTCTTCCCTCAAAATCATTCCCTTTACTTAAAATAACATTAAATAAAAGAATTGGCCAAATTGGTAAAGGCCTTATTCAGTTATGCGCTTACCAACGTAATGTTTTCATTACAGTTTAAACTTGTGCAATGAAAAACGATTAAATATCGCAAATAAATAATAATCATTTAAGTGAATATCAATTTCGCAAACAGGATTGAAGCTTCAGGCGCTCTCCTTACCTTTAAACCGGGAATTGAAATGCTTTATTCGATGCCTCAGTTGCAGAAACAATCATTTAATTTAATTAATAATTTTAAAACGCTTGGAACCACTACCACTCTCTCTAAAGTCGTGTTGTTAATGTATACTGTTGTGCCATAGCACAACAATTATGAAGTGCTATTAATACTCACCAGCAAAAACATCTTCGACGCTTGTGTGGATGTTGATGTCTTATTCACTTACCATAAATACTCGTACATACCTCATAACTGAATATTGACAATCTGACTACCACTCTTTGTAAGAACATGAACATTATTTCCCATGTTTATGAGATATCGATCGAGAGAATATAGTAACTGTTTCATTATAAATATGTTTTAATACAAGTCTAACTTTTGCTGTAATAGCATACTCCAGATCATACCGAAACTCTTTAACGTTATAATTTTAACTACCTCACACTTTGCACCGAGAAGTTTGATTCACAAAATTCATACAACATTCTGATACTCAGTTCTCGGGCATTGAAACTATTTACCGCAAAATAGGGAACGAGATCTGACTCCGAGATACGCTATCGTGTTCCGACGCGGCCACGTTCACTGGAGTACGTGCAAAGTATTAATACCTACATAATGTACTTGGAATACACGTAAATTACAATTTAGTTTATAGCAGTGCAGATTTACATTGATACTGGTAATGGTTTCTCGCTGAATCCTGGAGCAGATTAGGCCCGATTGACTAACTATGTAGGTCATCGGGTATTAGTCATAGTGATGTAGTAGTTTGGACTGTTGCTATGTTTCTGTCGGTGAAGAGGTCTTGAGAGCTCAGTTGGGAAGGGCATGAGTTCAGATGGTCAGCGACAAGCCGTTATTATTATATTATGTCTCAATTAGGCAATAGTTCCTGCTGTGGCTTGAGATAAGCCATAGTATCATGCTATGTTTGTCCGTCAATCACGCTGAATCTACTGAACGAAATTTGGTATACAGGCAGAATATAGGCTGAATTAGGTGAAAGGATATTTATTTTTTAAATTTTAATTACGCGTGAAAAGCCTCAGATTCAAACAAGTATTTTAATAAAATTGTATATCAATCACGCACAGGTAGGTACTTTATGTTTTGTTATTGACAGCATCTACGATACTACTCGTGTTACAAGAAAGCCACTTTTCGGTCTATTCCTCTTTTCTCTGATTACTTTTCCTCGATCAGGGGAAACTTGTCTTTTTCCATCTTTTTCGTCAATCACGCTGAATCTACTGAACTTCTGCCGACAATAATTTAATAATTATAAGGTAATACATCATCATAGGCTCTCAATATTTACCGCATTTTCGCCAATTTTTAATTAAGAAATACCACATCTTGGTATGGTATACCATGTAACATTGTAACAAAGTTTTAAACAATTTCATCGTAGCGCTGGGCTTAATCTGGTAGAAGGCGTTTTCAACACCCACGGACCACCGGCGTCTCCAGTAATCGAATTAAAAAACTCATTTTTCTCCACTTAGTTAACATTTTTGTTTGCATCGAGATTAATTAAAGTTTTCCACTGAACTAAAGTAATTTCTGACTCTTCAATTTTACCTTTAAGAATTATTTCTTTTATTTTTAAGATAGTGAAGAATTTTAACAAATTGAATTGCCGAAAAGTGTGTCATTAATGGCGTTCTAATACCCCAAATAAGTGTTTTTATTTTTGTCAGTACCCGGCAAAAAATTAAGTGGTTTTTGATGCGGATCCAATATAATGTCTGTGGTTAAGTCCCATCTGATGAAGGTTCTGCCTGCTAAAAGTTATCGAACGGTTTTGAGTCTTATAAATACTGGAAATAGTAAACCAAAGCCAGTTTCGACTGGCAAGGAAGATTATAAATAGTAAAACCCAGTTAAACGGTTGAAATAAAAACTCGCAACAATGCTTTTATTACAGACCTAAGGATCTGTTTATCCCACACGGTCTTGTTATAGCAAAGCTTATTGGTAAGCACCGAGCTATCGCATAAAAACTAGCAAAATTGTTTCTGCGAACGACTTTGTATTGGGAACGCAGACAAAGCAACCGGTTAACTTTTATTTCCCCCCGAGCGGACGCAATGAGTGGTGTCTGGGCGCTTTAACTGCCAATTCAACTTGGATCTTTCTACTTCGGCGGCTGTTTTGAAAAGCGCATGTCGAAAACATAAGGGGAGCAAAACAATGCCACCTCCGGTTTGTGGAAATATTTTACAAACAAATGTATTTTGCGAGATGTGTTTCTCTGCTCGGGAGATTGAGGAGACGAAGCCTGAGCTTTGGTTGAAGAGTTTGAGGTGGTTTGGGCGCCACCCACCTTTTCGCTTTGTCTCAGGCTTTCTTCTAGGTTGAAATTGAGGTGGTTTGTTGCTTCTCTTACCTAACTCATTGTCTTTGGCTTGCTTTATTACAATAAGATTTAGCTGAGAGCTCCAAGTAATTGGGTCAATAATAAGTACTCATATGCAGCTCCCTTGTCAGCAATTCCTCCGAATTACTCACAATGAAGGAGTGTTGTAGAAGCGTTGGTGGGTTCTGGCCAAGTCACTTTTATTGTAATGTAAACAAAACTATTGCTAAAGTCACACAATATGGATTTATTATTACAAATTAAGTTGAACACGACTTGGCTTCTACGCGATCTCACAACTCTTTACGATTGAAGAATTGCGTAGAGAGACTTGGCTTCTTTTGACATTTAATGTTTTTGGTGGGATACATTTTTACTAACGCAGACGACAGCGTACTTTATACGTTTTCGCTACGATAAAATTATATATAGCAAATTGTTTATCTAACATCATTTAAAGAAATTGTTTATGACATTATATCGCGTAAACACTAAAAGCCTAAACAACTTGATCCAACCTAACCTGATTCTGCTCAAAGAAGATATAAAACATAATATTTCTTCGTCCTCGGTGTCCAGTCCCGCATTTCCGCGTTGTTGCCGAGGCCGGTATTAAATCACTGACTGTATTATGTATGTCGTCCAGCGATATTGTAATATTTAACACTTGAAGTGTAGATTGAGAGCTAACGTCTGATTGAACAAGGACCACTACACACACCAACAAATCGTTTTCAACTCATAATTGAATATCTAATGAAATGAATGCTAAGGACTAACACACAAATTGCCTAGCCCCAAACAAAGCTCGAAGCTCGTACTATGGATGTTTGGGAATGGAAAACATACATAAATACTTTAATAAACATCCATGACTCTAATGCAAATGTCTATGTTCATCACACAAACGAAGATTCGAAACCGTGACCCTTAGTTTTGTAGTCAGGGTCTCTGACCACTACACCAACGGGCGCGTCAATATAATTATTAGAAAATGTAGCATATTGATAACTTATTATCACCAAAAACTACTACGAAGTTGTAGCTGGCTAAAACTAGGTTTAGCCGCACTTCGGCTATAAGCCGTAAAGCATACAAAATATCACGTGAACACTAAACTACTTGATCCAATGCTGACCTAACGTGATTCCGCTCAAATAAATTCCTTCGGCCGGCCGCTGGCAAGAATCCGTCCGAATTTCCTAGCTGTCTCAGCCGAGGCCGGTATTAAATCACCGACTGTATTATGTATGTCGTCGAGCGATATTGTAATATTGTACATCGCGAAGTGTACATTGACAGCTAACATTTGGAACAAGAACCACTGCGCATACCAACATTTAGTTTTCAACTCATAATTGAAAGTAAAAATAGCAAATTGATAACTCGGTATTAATGTATCATTGCAAGGCAAAGGCCTCCATCAGTTGAAATAATGTTTTTGTTACGAAATCTTATAACAAAGCAACAACAAAGTTTAATGTCGGGTTGATACAAAATATCACGTAAATACTAAACTACTTGATCCAACGCTGACCTAACGTGATTCCGCTCAAACAAATTCCTTCGGCCGGCCGCTGGCCAGAATCCGTCCGAATTTCCTAGCTGTCTCAGCCGAGGCCGGTATTAAATCACCGACTGTATTATGTATGTCGTCGAGCGATATTGTAATATTGTACATCGCGAACAAACAACGAAATGCAGCGGAGACGTGACCGCGCGTGATGGAGGGAAATAGTTATAGAGAGGGAAGTGTGATCGATCGTTGACGGGTGGGTTTCGTATAATTTATAGACTTTTGAGGATATTTTCTTATTTGATAACTTTCTTTCTTGAAATAAATATCTTTACGAGTTTTAAACGAATTCTTTTTTCAGAAGATTGAGAAATTAAACAAACTCTTTACTCATTAATGAAGATATATTAATTCTTTGTTTCTACATATTATAATATTATGACCTGGTCAATAATTTCCTACATTGTCCGTAATTAACATGCGAAAGTGAATTAGTTTTCTGAGCGTTATGACTATGACATTGCAAAAAAAACATGGTAATACAACGTATGGCCGGCAAATCAAATAAGCTGTTGTTAAATATTCACATTAAAAATTAGCTTTGCAAAGTCCGGATATCAAACCCACATTCCAAGGAACATTATGAAAATAAACCCATCGAAAACAATATAAATAATTCAAAACTCAGAAATCTGAGACAGATGTTTTGATTTCCTCCACTAAAGTAAACATTTAACCTCTTCAAAACATCTGTTCCATAAAACTCTCGTGCGGAACCCTGAATAGAGAAGAGCGGGCAAATTACGCAGTCACAGCGCGTCCTCCGAAAAACCCCGTGAATTTATTTCTGCTCATCCCCGCATTAAAAATCGTACGAAGCCACCCTTATTAGTGATGGGAAGAGCCGGTTGGTATCAGGTATTTTAGTAGCATAACCATGCATTCACTTAATAGTTTCTAGCTGTCTTATACGAATATAGCATAGAAAGGTTATTTAAGGTCATAACATAAATACAGGAAAAAATCACCCTATCATAAAACGAACCAATGATTTTCCAATTGCAGATCTTGACGGATCCTTTGAAATGTTTCCCAATTTTTAAATGGAGAAACATTTATTTTCAAAAGATCCGTCAATCCGATTCACAAATATTTAATTCCTGATGGGTTACAAAATGTATAAAAAAAAAAATACATCTTTAATTTCGTGAAATTGCTTGCAAATCCACCACCTTGACAAGAAATTACTGAAACACTATTTATAAATTACAAAAAAGTGGTTCAATGTTTGTAAAAAACAGAGTATGATAAGTACAAATTAAAATGCCACCACAATACACTAGTGTGATTTTTATAATACGGCCTTCACTATTTTATCAACGCCATAATATAATAATGCATAAATTAACATAACATACTTTACGTGCACGCAGAAAGTATTCTGAAAATATTAAAAATAATTGAATTACTGGTATATTTCACGGGCAAAAGCACATCACTCTTACTCGGTTATTATGCCCCAGAAATTTCGTCGAAAATATTGTATTGGCCACTGAATTTTTAAAATGGATGATAATGATTGTTTCTTTTCGTTTCCTGATCGAATTTTAGACGATGCTATATATATTGAAACTAGCGGGCGCCCGCGACTTCGTCCGCATGGATTTCGGTTTCTTAATCACCTATTTTTCCCGTTAGTAGTAGATTTTTCAAATAATCTTTAAAAGGGGATGCCTACGTCATATTATCTTTATGTATGCAAAGGATCAGCCCGATTGGCTTAAAATTTACAACGTTTCATACTGAAGTTCATCCCCTATTTTACCCCCTTGGGGGTTAGAATTTATTAATATGATTGCTTGGGCGATGCCTACGTCATAGTAGCTTTATGTATGCAAAATATCAGCCCGATAGGTTTAAAATTGGCAAAGTTTCATACAAACGTTCATCCCCTATTTTACCCCTTTGGGGGTTGAATTAATCAAAATCCTTTCTAGCGGATGCCTACGTCATAACATCTACCTGCATGCCAAATTTCAGCCCGATCCGTCCAGTGGTTTGGGCTGTGCGTTGATAGATCACTATGTCAGTCAGTCAGTCACCTTTGAGTTTTATATATATAGATGGCTTGTTTTTGAAGTTTATGTGTCAGGGATATTAATGTATTCTTTAGTTTTCACTCGGTATTTCTAATTTCAAAGTTGTGTTATCATACAAAGTTTTGTTATTTTAGGTTTATTTATATTGTTGTTAATAACTAAAGTATAAAGAAGGAACAAAATTAATGAACTGTTATTTAAACAAAAAAAAATACCAATATAAGTTTTTAAAACAAAGGGATAGAAAATGCTTGTTCACTCGTTAATTTACAGTAAATAATATCTCCGCAACATAGTTATGTAATAAAATAAGAGAATGTTAGGTAAGGTAGTTACCTTACCTAACATTCTCTTATTTTATTAAAGTCATATGCATTTTGCTTCTACGTACGAGTATTTCAACAACCAACATTTCAACATAAGGCGCAGGATTCCATCTCCATTTCTATTTACTTTCCAAACAGATAATAAATGTCTCGCAACGTGATTAAAGCAAAGGCTCGGGACCCGTCTCGGGCTGCCTGTTCCATTTGCGTTCAACTTTAAGCATATGCAATTTCCGCGTTCCTCATAAGGCTGGGAAATTATACCGATGCTCTGTCTCGCTGCTGCAGTCAGGTATTCGTGAGATTTGATTCGCTGCAGTGTTCATTTGTTTTTGTGACTGTTTTATAGGAAGGAAGCAAACGAGCAGTTATTTCTTTACTTCATATATTATATTGTACCTACTTAATGAAAATGTACATTACGCAGACTAAATGCCTGATGGAATTTTCTTCCAAAAAAATATTGTTCTCTCTGTAGCCTCTCAATTTATTTATAACTGCATCATACATGTTCTTCAAAACGTACATACATATGCAAGAAAAACTGATATGCACAATAGAAACACTAGAAATAAAAATAAAATTTCATTTCCATGTTTAGGCTCCAGAAAGTGACTGGATCGTTTATGGGGCAAGGTATTCACTATTATAATAATATTACAAGTGACTTACTGAATTTACTTGATATTAAGTTTAAAAATCATATTAAAAATGTTTTAATGAAGAAAGGTTACTATTCTACTACTGATTATTACTCTACTACGTATTATTATTAGCTCCTGAGAGGGTTAAAGCAAAGGCTCGGGACCCGTCTCGGGCTGCCTGTTCCATTTGCGTTCAACTTTAAGCATATGCAATTTCCCGTGTTCCTCATAAGGCTGGGAAATTATACCGATGCTCTGTCTCGCTGCTGCAGTCAGGTATTCGTGAGATTTGATGCGCTGCAATGTTCATTTGTTTTTTGTGACTGTTTTATAGGACGGAAGCAAACGAGTAGTTGTTTCTTTACTTCATATATTTAATTGTAAGCCTTTCTCGACTTTTAGACTATCCAACGCACAAACGCAAAAAAATAATAATTGTTAAATAAGTGAAAACGAGTGCGCTCGCTGCCAATTTCTGTTAAATCGAATAATCAGGTTCAAGTGTGATTAAATATAATCATCTTTTAGGTCTGTAACACCATCCATAAATTCATTTTATTTTTTATGGCAGAGGCGGCATTAAATGAACCAGTTAAAAAATATTTTATTAACAGACAATTTTTTGTGTTAAGCGAATAAAATATTTACTTTAATGCAATTACTTCTCATTACAAATGCAAATCAATATTTATGCTTTTTATGTCAGAAAGGTAATCTCTTATTCTTTTTTTATGGAATGTTGGTACTCATTCAAATTCTGTTTCTTTACAATGAACCTACAAAATAACTACAAAAATGAGGCAACTTTACAAGCTACTAAACTTTACCCGTATTCCAAATATTTGAGATTCAAAATCTTACTCCATTTCCATTGCCGTAAAGAGCAGTGCTATTTCAATTCGTAAGCGAGCGTGCGTGTCTTATGAATAATGTACTTTGAACGATTTCATTACGGCATACCTACGTGAATTTAAACTTATATGTTCATACCTTTGCAAAAACTAAAGTCTTTTTCTGCCAGTAGCATTTTTATATTATTATAATGAAGTGAAATATTGTGTTCTATATTTAAAAAATCTTTAGCCAATTTAATATTATAAATCATCATTATAATGAACAAAACACATTGGATTATTTGCTATCCGACGCTACGGAAAGATGTTTAGAAAATCATCTATAACATCAAGAGTTAGAAGTTCAACCCAAATATTTAAGAACGCTAACCCATACTTTATAATGTATATGGTACAAACATTTGTCTAGACAATGAACTAATGTGTTGGAAACAACGATCAAATACAAACAAGCCTCTTTTGTATATTTATATAATATAAGTACTTTTATATTGAAGCACAAAAAGTATTTCACTAAGTTTACCCATTGCCCGGTTCGGACTAACTTTTCCGAGTCTGGTCAAAGTTTAAGTAACAGACAGTCTCGAAACATAAAAACAGCCGACACTAAAAGCATCTTCCATTTATAACTGTTTCAAAAACTGCAAATTTACTAATGAATTCGCCGCGGCCTCAAGTTGCGAACTGCGGTGTAGCGAACTTATTTTAAACCAAGGATTGATGGATACCCCCCGGCCAAAACAAACTTTGCTCGGAAACTACTTCATTTTTAACGTTACATGTTTCATTTTCTTTTTAGAGTTCCGTGTTAATAAATCGATTTTTGAAAATCCATGTTTAGTCATATCGTTCGTTTTTATTCTGGTGGATGTCTGAAATTTTGTTTTGATAACGTACTTCCTGTTTCATTAAGTAGAATTGCAAATGAAGTCAATTATAAATGTTGGAAATATAACACTGGAAGAACTAAAGAAATAATTGTATAATGTGCCACAGAATCATAATAATATTATCACAAATACACTTCTATTCTAATTGTTAGATTATAAATTGTATAATGGAATTTGCGTCTGATCTCCTTTGTCATAGATGATAAGTTTAAAAAGTAAAAAGTTTTTGGTTTTTCTGCCGCTTGAGGCGCTGTTGTTGCTTTTTCCGTTTTGTTGATTGTTAAAGATTGTTTCTCTAACACAATAAAGAAATCTTGCTTAATCGGACGTATCAATTAAAATAACCTGAACCCAATAGGTTATGGGCCCAGGATACGCGTTTGTGGATATTAAGTAAAGAGCAGTTTCACGTATTAATTCGTCAAAGTGAATAAGAAAAGTGCCGGTTCGAATAACCTAACAATCATGGAGGTTAACAATTCCATGAGAATTGATAAGTTCAGCGGTAACAACTTCCGACAATGGAAATTCCAAGTGAATTGTGCTTTAAAAGCGAAAGGATTGGATATCAACAAGAAAAAACCCAATATCGCTGATACTACTCAGTGGGAAAGAGATGATGGAATGGCTATGTTTATAATAACCTCGTCAATGGATCTCGGCCAAATCTCGCTCATAGAAAACTGTGAAACGGCGAAAGAGATAATGTTAAAATTGGAATCTATCTATGAAGCGAAGTCAGAACTAAACAAAATGATGGTGCACGAAAAGTTCTATCAATACAAGATGTCGCCGACTGACAGCATTGCCAAACACATAGCTAACGTGGAGAATTTGGCAAAACAGTTGAAAGAAAGTGGTGAAGAAATAAGTAACACAGCTATTATGACTAAAATATTAAGCACTTTACCTGCAAAATATAGATCACTACGTCAAGCATGGTTATCCTTGGATCCAAAATCACAGACAATTCACAATCTTACTGCAAGATTATTAGATGAGGAAGCTAGCCTGACAAATGAAGAAGAAGCTGAGAGTGCCTTAGTAGCTACAAAGCATTCTACAAAGCAGAATAAATCTCAGAATCCACAAAACATGCATCACAGTACTAAGTCGGGTCAACAGAGTCATCGTTTCATATGCTACAATTGTAACAAAAGAGGACACTTTGCGAGGGAATGCAGAGCTCCTAAGAAGTTTCAAGGCAAGCCAATGGCATTTAATGTCGAGCAGGAATGTTTGCACTCCGAAGAAGAGTCTGATAAGTGGATTTTAGACAGCGGGGCTTCTAAACATATGACATATCGACGAGATTTCTTTTGTGAACTAGAAGTGTATGAAAAGAATGAAAGCACTAGAGCTGTCAGTTTGGGGAATAAGAAAGAAATTGAAGTGCATGGACATGGAAGCATAATGATAAAAAGGTATGTGAATGGCCAGTGGGAGCAAGGCATTTTGGAAAATGTACTTTATGTGCCAGATTTGCGTAGAAATTTATTTTCAGAAGGCATGATTACAAGAAAAGGTTATGTCATTACCAAAAGAAACAGAGATGCCTTAATAATGAAGAACAACTGTATTGTTATGACCGCAACATTAAAAGAAAACAATCTTTATGAAATAAATATCAAAAGTATTGTGCAAGAAAAATGTAATGTAGTGGAATCAAGTCTGAAAGTCTGGCATGAACGTTTGGGACATCTTAATGTCAAAGAAGTGCAAAATATGAGTAAAAATGGTGCAATTCCAGTAGCCTTTACAGATGACAACAACTTTACATGTGAAGCATGTCAGTACGGTAAGCAAAGCCGCATACCATTTCATAAGTCTCACAGAGGACAGTGTGAACCTGGAGAATTGACTTACAGTGATGTATGTGGGCCTTTAGAACATGAATCCATATCCGGTGCAAGATATTTCATTTTATTTAAAGATGGTGCTACCAGTTTCAGGCATTTATATGTGATCAAGCATAAAAGCGACTCACTAGAATGTTTTAAAAAGTATAATGCAATATTGAAGAATAAGTTTGGTCATGGTACTCAGATACTGCACACAGACAATGGACGTGAGTATATAAACAATGATTTTAGAGACTATTTAGATCGTGAAGGGATAATTCATGAACGTACAGCACCATACACTCCTGAGCAAAATGGAAGAGCCGAATGAGAAATGCGTACAATTATGGAAAGTGCAAGATCTATGTTATATGCTCGTGACTTACCATTAAAGTTGTGGGCTGAAGCAGTAAACTGTTCTGTATATTTATTGAACCGAAGTTCATCCTCACAAACAAAGGATGTATCTCCATACGAGCTATGGAATGGAAAGAAGCCCTATCTTGCACATATAAGAGTTTTTGGATCAAAAGGATATGTTCATATACCTGATGAAAAGAGAAAGAAGTTGGATAAGAAGAGTATTGAACTAATGCTAGTGGGATATGAGGATGAAAATTACAGAATGCTCAATATCAATTCTGGAAAAATAACAATAAGTAGAAATGTACGCTTCGACGAAAGCAACCCACTAGTACTGAAGAAAAATTGTGCTTCAATTGATATAACTAATCGCATAGAAGAAAAAGGGGTAAATGACATTTTAACAACTCAACAGTCTTTACCCACTCAGAATCAAAGTATCGGCTTACCAGAGACTTCTATTAATGATGAAAATTTATCAGATACTAGTTATGAAAGCACAAATAGCCAAAATGATCCAACATATCAACCTTCTCAAATAATTTCCAGTGATGATGAGAGGAACATTACACTGCGACCTCGAAGAGTGAGATATGAGGAAGCAAACTTTTGTGAATATGAGGTTCCTGATACATATGAAGAAGCTTTGAAATGTAAAGATAGCAATAAATGGAAAGAAGCTATAAGAGAAGAATTAGATTCACTTGAAAAAAATGAAACATGGAAACTAGTTGATAGAAACAATAATAAAACTGTAACACCAAAATGGGTATTCTGTGTAAAGAGAGATACAAAAGGTAACATTTGTAGATACAAAGCCCGTCTTTGTGCTCGAGGATTCACACAAGTAAGAGATATTGATTTCAAGGAAACATTTTCACCCACGACCAGGTATGACTCCATCAGAGTTATATTATCTCTTGCAGCTAAAAAGAATTATGAAATTCAGCAGTTTGATGTAAAAACAGCATTTCTTTATGGTGAATTGCTGGAAGATGTCTACATGGAGGTGCCTGAAGGTGTCCATGCTGAGCAAGGAAAAATATGTAAGTTAGTTAAATCTTTATATGGTTTAAAACAATCTGCTCGTTGTTGGAATAGAAAATTTTCTTCATTTTTAACTAACTATGGTTTTAAAGCATGTCCTTCAGACAACTGTGTTTTTGTTGGATGTTTCAATAATTTCAAAGTTATTTTATTATTATTTGTTGATGACGCCTTGTTGTTATCAGAAGATAGAGAAACATTATTACATATTATTAATGACCTTAAAAGTAATTTTAAGATAAAGGTTTTGGATTTAAATACTTTTATTGGTATGGAAATAACTAAAAGTAATAATTCAATTGTTATAAGACAAAAACAGTATATAAAAAACTTGATTAATAAGTTTAATATGTCAGAAGCCACTCCATGTAGTACCCCTGCTGATAATAATGTTATTTTAATGAAAAACAATGGTAAAAATGAAACAAACTTTCCATATAGGGAAGCAGTGGGAGCCCTAATGTTTTTGTCAATTGTGTCTAGACCTGATATAGCTTATTCATTAAATATAGTTAGTAGATATTTAAATAATCCAAATAAGGATCATGTCAATGCTGTTAAAAGAATAATTAGATATTTAATAAAGACAATAGATATTTGTATTGCTTATAATTGTAAAAGTGAGTTAATAGGTTATTCTGATTCTGATTTTGCCTCCGATATTGATTCTAGGAAATCAAATTCTGGATACATTTTTATGTTGAATGGAGGGCCTGTGACCTGGGCAAGTAGAAAGCAAAATACTGTGGCATTATCAACTACAGAATCAGAATATGTGGCCGCAAGTGAAGCCGCCAAAGAAATTTTATGGCTTAGACAGTTATTAATTGATATTGATGAACCACAATTGTGTATCACTTTGTGTATAGATAACCAAAGCGCCATTAAGTTGATTCATAACCCTGTTTACCACAAAAGAACTAAACACATTGACGTTAGATATAACTTTATAAGAGAAAATGTTGAGAGTAATGTAATAAACATAAAATATGTACAAAGCATGTGTCAACTTGCAGACTTTCTTACAAAAGCTTTACCTCCTGGAAAGTTCATCAATAATAGAGATCAAATATTGAACTTTAGTACTTAAGTAAAATAAAAATAATAATAGTTAAGTTTGTTTATTAGCATAATAAAGTTATGTACAACTTATATTTTTGAAGTTTGTAAAAGCTATTTCTGTGTGTAAATGTATTGGAATCCATTATAAAATTTAAGTGGGAGTGTTAGATTATAAATTGTATAATGGAATTTGCGTCTGATCTCCTTTGTCATAGATGATAAGTTTAAAAAGTAAAAAGTTTTTGGTTTTTCTGCCGCTTGAGGCGCTGTTGTTGCTTTTTCCGTTTTGTTGATTGTTAAAGATTGTTTCTCTAACACAATAAAGAAATCTTGCTTAATCGGACGTATCAATTAAAATAACCTGAACCCAATACTAATAAAAACATCAACCTACAGAGAACACAACTGACATAATTATCATTATATTGTATTATCCCATAAAACAATATTCTTCGAATAAATAAATACCTAATATGATTAGGGCATAATATCAAAGGGTTTAGGGAGGTTAAGTTCTTCGCAGAGTCCCGATAAGACTGAAGATTGCTTCTCCGACAACAGCAACATTTTGTTGATGCTGTTTATTAGGATACTTATTTTATAAAATTAATTTAGTATTCACAGTAATTTAAGCAAAAATCCGTTCTACTACGGAACCTGCAAACCACGAGTTTTGTTTAATCATTCTCTGTTTTCACAACAAAATACAAGCTTCCTGAAATTTTACTTGGTAATTTTATTTTGAAAATCATACTAGGTAACTTAAGAGTGTTCTAGTGATAAATGCGGTGCAATATTATGTTGAAACTACGCTTTTACATAAAAACACAATTATTTTTCAGACACTAAATATTATGTTATTCAACATGCTAACATGCTAGCTTGTAATCCGGTCAATTTAGACATTCGAAGTTACATAAATTCCCACCTAGCTGAAAATCGGTAAGATTGTTTAAAATATCATTAAAAACAAAAATTGAAAGTTCCCCATCTTTCCCCTGTAAGGAAAAAATTTTATTCAAGGTTAAAGGTCAAAAAAAAGAGTTTTTCGCGATTTTCAGCAAAACGGTAAGTTTTATCATAAAATACGTCAGACAAAAATTGTAGATCATAAAATTATCTACAAAAAATGTTTTAATACTTTTTTTCTACGAGCCACCGTTTTTGAGATATAACGATTCTAAAAGTTGCAAAAGTTGTAATCGTCTTAATATGCACACGTTTCCTCGCCAGCTATGAGGTAGTGTACTCAGCGCGTTTTTTTTAACGTGGTTTCCCCAGTAGGCCTATTCCACCGGTTAGTTTTGATCCTGTTTAATTTGAAAGTATTGAAAAATAATGGATATTCGCAGAGATTGAAAAGATAAAAGCAATTTAAGTTTAAAAAAAGTAGAGAAATTTAATCGTCCGAGTCGTAACTTTCAAATTCTTCTTCTTGATCTTCTTGTTCTTGTTCGTCTTGTTCTTGTTCTTCTCGTTCTTGTTCTTCTTGTTCTTGTTCTTCTTCTTCTTCTTCATCTTCATCCTGAGTGCATGAAAACTGCGTTAATAGCGATGTTGGGGCCATCCATAAAGTACGTCACACGTAAAGGGGGGGGGGGGGAGGGGGTCGACAAAGTGTGACATGGTGTGACAAGGGGTGGGAGGGGTCCTAAGTTTCGTGACATCACATTTCAAAATCTAGAGGTACTAATCGCGTTGGATGAAAAAGATGTTGACACCACAAATGTTCCTGACGTGAAAAACGAAGTGAACTGTGAAGTGACTGCCATGCCAGTTATAAATAATTTAAAGGACTGGGTTCAAAGTCCATGGACTGAAGATGATTGAGTTTCTTTTTCTTCTTTTTCTTTATATTCATTAGTTTATTTTTATGTTATTTTTTCAAATATTTGATACTATGTTGATTTCATAAAAAAGTACTTAAATGGTAATAAAACTAATTTCGGAACTGCTGTTTTAATTTAATAATTTTTCGATGTTAAATTGCAAAACATGTGACGTCACACAAGGGAGGGGGGGGGTCTCAGAAATGTGACCACCTGTGACAAGGACGGGGGAGGGCTCAAAAACTCATGAAATTAGTGTGACGTACTTTATGGATGGCCCCTATCGCATGTTGCCTCGTTGGAATCAAACGGATCCTCTACTGTTGGTTATTCAATATTAGAGCACAACTGGCCTTGACAATGTGTGCATGCCGGAGAACAGAACAGTCCGACTTTTTTGCAACCACATTTAGCACTGCATCCCTTTTTTGCAGATGCAAAAAATCGAGTTCAGCAGTTTTTCCGGCGCAGGTGGAAGTAAAGTGTGCACTGGTTCTAATAAATTGTTGACTTTATGTATAATATTTCCGTCATACATGATTTCTATGTGACTTTAACCATTAAGGCTGCACACGCGACTGAAGCTTAAGAAATGGAGTAAATTCTCCCGTTTTCCCCACATTTCCCTTCACTACGCTACTCCTGTTGATTGAAGCGTGGTGAAAAGTATCCTATACTATGCCCAGGAGTATGAAGAATAAAGTTTTGTCAAAATCCGTCCAGTAGTTTTTGTTTCTATAAGGAACATACAGACAGACAGACAGACAAAAATTTTACTGATTGCATTTTTGGTATCAGTATCGATCACTAAACACCCCCTGATAGTTATTTTGGAAAAATATTTAATGTACAGAATTGACCTCTCTGCAGATTTATTATAAGTATAGATATATTACAACTATAGAGATGTTACGTGGCGTATTCATGCATATTATGACGATTACAACTTTTGCAACTTTTAGAATCGTTATATCTCAAAAACGGTGGCTCGTAGAAAAAAAAGTATTAATACATTTTTTGTAGATAATTTTATGATCTACAATTTTTGTCTGGCGTATTTTTATGATAAAACTTACAGTTTTGCTGAAAATCGCAAAAAAGTCTTTTTTTTTTGACATTTGACCTTGAATAAAAATTTTTCCTTACAGGGGAAAGATGGGGAACTTTCAAATTTTGTTTTTAATGATATTTTAAACAATCTTACCGATTTTCAGTTAGGTGGGAATTTATGTAACTTTACTCTTATTTTTTGGTCTAATTTTACCGGACTATTGTATTTTAACTATCCTTGTGAGGTGGACTCTTTTGCTAAAGCGTCATTGGTAGATGCCTTGATTAAGTAACGGGCAGTAGTCTCGAGGTCTTGGGTTCAATAATTCCTGGGTCGGTAAAAATTGTGTCGATTTTTCTAAACACAGTCCGAGTTTTTGACCACCAACCCACATTTGGGAAACGTGATGATTAAGCCAAAACCCATATTTGTAAAGAAAATATGATTTCAAATAATGGAGGCCGTTGCCCTGTGGTGGGACTTTAATAGGCTAATACTCATAGAAAGTATTTTTCCAAGACATACGGCCGGTCTTTCCACATCTAATAAAGTTTCTAACTGAAACACGTCATGAAACTTCCACTCAAACTGCCAAGACAAGTTAATTTAACACTACAGTTACGTCTACGAGCCGCCCCGTGGCTACTCTGCTACAAAACTTCCTAATTTCACCAGAGCGTTGATTTACAGCCAGTCAATTCTCTTTTACAGCAGATATAAATACAAACAAAGCGTATGTTTGACCGGTGCGTGGAATAAGAGCAGCCAACAAAGGGAAGCTCCGGCGAAAAGCACAAAAGCTCTGTATGATTGAACTACAAAGGTAGGCCAAAGGGCCGGGTTTGATGCTAATCAGGAGCTTCGGTTTAAGACAGGAGCTTTGAGCTTTCCGCTTTTAAATGTACGCGTATTTTCCAAGTATCCAAGTACTTTATTGGAGTAAGTATACCAATTATAATATTCATAAGTTCATTGTTCTGAGGAACAAAGGCGATTTTGATTTTGTTTGAACTATGGGCGCTTCCTGTAATTTTTCTGTGAGTTTTTCAGATTACGAATTGTTTTAGTATTTTTATTGAAATTCTATATAGATTATCGAGTGAAATTTATTTTTCAAAAAAATTGGATTAACGCCAGTTTTCTTGTAACTAAATACGGACTTTCAGCATGCGTGCAATCCTTACTAATATTATAAATGCGAAAGTAACTCTGTCTGTCTGTTATGCATTCCAGCTTAAACCTCTCAACTGATTTTGGTGCACAGACAATCTTTAGACCTTGAGAAAGAACAAAGCCTATTTTTTATTGCAAAATTGAGGGAGCTGAAATCCACGCGGACGAATACCTTCTTCCGATGGCTCAGTGATCTACAGTGGAAGATATAATTTTTCGCGCCACTTTTCTCTGCGCTCATCTAAGATAGCATATACCATCAATTAGTAGCCCAAACAGGACCATAACCACAGCAGAGGCTTAGCGATTCCTTCGTTTCTGAAACTACTAGCGGCTTAAAATATTAGTAGGGAGTTATTTTATATTTCCCACCTAGTAATGGAAAACAAAAAAAGGCATGATTATCATTATTCCCTGCTCTAAGCTCCTCCCTTGCACCACCAAGGGCTGGTCAACCCGGCAGGCGGGTCAGGTCGTTTGGTCGCAAATTTAATGGAAGCCCGCAATTCGACGTCATCGCAGCCCATTGTGATCGCGGGACCCGCCGCGATGGCACGATTACGCGTGTTTTACGCCAAGCCTGGCCATACACCTGGATTGCCTCATTTGCTTAAGGACAGGAGCGTAACAAGCCAATGTTTGCTGATAGAATGGCTGCTAATATTACACAGCTTGGGCTCTGATGAAAAGTCATTGAGCTCGGGACAAAATAAATAAATTCTTTGAACTAAGACACCAATTGCTTAACCCCAAACAAAGATTGAAGCTTGTACTATAGAAGCTAAGGAAAGGATAGAAATATTTAAATTCTTTTATAAACATCCATGACTCGAGTACAAATGCCGATGTTCATCAAATAAACATTTGCGCCTAGTGAGATTCGAACCCGCTACAAAACCGAGTGCGGCGGTTTTGTAGCCAGAGTCTCTGACCACTAGACCAACGGGCCTAAAAGTGAATACTCGTTATGGGAAAATGATAAGTACGAAGCCTTATGCTGAGACGATCTGATAGTCAATAGAGCTAATACGTATAAGAGTGTCCTAGGTCGTCCCTATTAGATAGAGGATATTTTAATCGAATATTGTAGCCTTAAATAAAAATATTTCATTAAATTTATAGCATACAGTTAATCTGTTGATGCATGCATGGCATGTTTGAGTTTACTCTAAAGTTTAAATATACAATTCCTGCTAACGAAGTAATATTATTTTGCAAAAATGTATTGCAGTAATCAACAAATAACACACTACTGTGTATTAAGCTAAATTTTGAACACGGGGAAAAAACGCGAAGTCGAGTCAAATAATCTCTGGGCACATGAGTCCCTTGAGCTCTGCTCCAAATAGCTTTGGATTTTCGTTCTTTTTACGACAAAAAATGTCGTACAGTTTCAAAACATTAATTAGATTCGTGAGTACTTTGTTGCAAAAACTCTTATTTCTACCTTTATGAAGGCTTGCAGGTCGCAAAGTTAATTTTACGTCTCAATTAATTAGCTCGACGTTGCTCCTAGCGTATTCATGACGCCGACTTAATAACTGAGTTGATTCAAATTGCAAAACTGCTAATTCAACAGGCGAGTTAACTGTGTGCGTTGTTGCGGCACTACCGTATCGAACTAGTAACGTACTAGTTTGTGAGGTTGTCATTATTTATTTATTTATTGTAAGTAAACAAACAAACTGTTAAAGCATAATATTTTTTAACATTTTCGAAATAGGCATACAAAACACCAACCCAACACTGTACTTAGCATAGTTAAAGTATATTGAAGGTTGTTGCTAGTTCTTTGTTGATGATGAGATTCTGATAGATGTAGAATATTAAATAAGTTTAATATTCAGATAATATGTAAAATGTAGCTACTTCTTGAATCTAAATTAAAGGAAACATGCAATTTCAAATAAAAAATGTAATAAAATGGGAAACTTTGTAAAAGGTAATATGTTAATTGTGGAATATGCCAAACTGGCTAGTAGCTATATGTTTTGTGAGTGGGCGCTATTCAAGTCCATAAGGCAATTTAAATAGAACTACTTAAAATCTGACATCATTTCTCACGCATTCAAAGATTACGACTTAACAAGAAACACAAATGACCTACCAAATAGTCGCTCCTGTCCCTGCTAGGCAGACGCACACCGCAAGAACCGGGCAGAGGTAAAACAAACTAGTTAAATACACAACGAAATGCGAACGAACACTCCGTTCCGACTGTCGAGTAGTTTTTGCGATGTTCCGAAACAAAGAGAGCTCTGTTTCGGCAGCGGTAGTTATTTTCAAAATTCTCGTTTGTGACGCTTGAATAAAATACAAGGCTAATCGCCTAGTCGCGGATCGAGGACGGGATTTTAACAACGTGAGCAAATTAAACAAGGGCAGTTGAAATATAACTTGGATTGAGCTATTTGTTTTGATTCAAGTTTTGACAATCGTGTATTATTATTTATTTTGCAGATTGTTGTTTTTTTAATTATAGCATACAGTTCTATACAGATACATACACACTGTATCTAGCTTTTTTTGGTAAACAACCACCTATGTAAAAACTATTTGAAAAAAAAAAGCAATTTGCAAATCAACGTCTCTCTTATTCCATTTCACCTAAGCTGATCCCGGTGACAGTGACAGTTGACGGTTCCGAGTAAAATCGATACTATTCTAAAGCATTAATAACCCTATGGAAAATTAACAAACAGCTGCTGGAGTTTATTGCCTTGAAATAAAGTTTACGATACCTGTCACAGAGATCATCTTAGCTGAAATGAACTTTAGTCGATGTAAGAATATGTTATTTATATTGATGTGTGTAACGTGGAATCAAATTAATTTTGTTTCATGTAAGACGCAGACAGACAAACAAGAGGCTCATCTTACGGTATGTGATTTTGTGATTATTGATCAAAATAAGGTATGCTGTGTTTGAATTTTTTTCTGATCAAATCGTACTATGACTTCATGAATTCTTTCATCTTATCATAAGTCCACAAGTCACATCATGCAAAGCAAGATTTCTTAACACGATAATTCCAAGTACCAACAGGCGCACAAGAACCACCCCAGTGCAGTTAAATTGGCCGTGAGCTCGTTATCACGCGTCATGCGGAAGTCTGCTACCTGCGGGAAGAGTTAGTCCACTTAGAGCACCCAATCTTTGAGTACAAAATCAAGTACTTTTTTTATGTACACTTTATACTCATATAATAAAGCAGAAGTGTTTGTTGGTTTGTTTGTTTGTACGCGTTAATACCAGGAACTGGTTGGAATTGAAAAAATATTTTTGTGCTGGATAGTCCATGTGACGATAACTGAGCTCTCGCGACCTTATTTACCAGTTGAAACATAGCATAACAGTTACGAAGCATTACTTCATTGTGGTCTTCTGTAAAATGAAGGTACTTCTCGAGACAAGCGACTTACTTACTTCGCTTTAACCAATTTGTGCATCACTTCATGTGTTCTTGTCAAAAAATATTATTAGGCCAACCAAAAATATCAATAGGTGCTCAAATTGGACTTGGCCAGAAATCCGTACATGCAAGAGAGTAAAAGAAACGTGCATCATTAGTGGAATTAAAATCGTAAGCTTATTATATTCCACAATATGTTTTCCTAACGACATCCCTAGTAAATTAATTTTTGGGTGCTCCAAAGTTAGGTGCTCAAAGTGGACTAAATCTACAGGAAGCTCGCTCTGGATTACATTAGCCATGATAGGATTAGCTTACGCAATTCTGACACTGGAATTTTATTACACCACGAAATTGGTTTAGAATTTTAGATGAATATTGATAGAGTGACAAAGAGATGTGAAAGAGTCAAGGACAGTTTAGAGTTCAATCGGCTAAATAATTGAATTGCAATAATGGATTTTATTTCAGTTGCAAATTTTACAGGCATTTTATTATTTCAAGACTTTCTTTGTGTGATATTATTACTTACTTAACATTCATAGACCATTGTGATAGAATGTTTATACGTAGTACTTTATTAACTTTTTATGATTTGGCTAATTACAAGTAACCATGAATTTATAAGGTTTTGTGAGTTTAAATTTTTAAGTAAGAAGATTCTCTCACTCACTTTGGTCATTTTG
The DNA here is from genome assembly GCA_958496325.1 of Nomophila noctuella. NCBI lineage: Eukaryota > Metazoa > Arthropoda > Insecta > Lepidoptera > Crambidae > Nomophila > Nomophila noctuella. The sequence goes on from OY292495.1 coordinate 548,880, forward strand.
AGGCATACGTTTTGTACTCGAGTGTATTTTGAACTGAGTAAATAAATATCAACAACAGTATTGTTCAAAATTTGTTTTTGCCTTATATACAGGCCAGCGCTCTCAAAACATTCCTTCGCGTAAATCACAAATTGTTCAAATAAATTAATATTACATTACAAGCTTATATTTAAGCATCTATTATGCCACGTGTAACAAGGCGATAAAATCATTTCATTTTCAACGAAGACTGTGAAGCCAAACTTTGCCATTCAATCAACGTTGATCCTTCGTACGATGATTTAAGATTGAAATTAATTAAATACTTGCTGTGTCTCGATGGGTCGATCAGACATCAAACGGGTCGTAATTAGCGGAGTGAAACTCGAGGCGTCTGGGATGGGAGAAGATTTACCTCGGATGAAGTCTGTCACTGGGAGGTAAAATGCTACTGCTTGAGTTCTTCGTTCAAACACAATACTCGTACAAATTCATTGTTCGTGGGACACAGGTACAAAGCAAGATATTACATTTAAAAATGTGATAGACCATGTCCTGCTCAGCAGCATAAAAAAGTTCGAGTTGACAGTTGCCAATTTAATGTACTCATAATAGTTTAAAAGATGGTACTGTAGACTTAATAAGATATACGGAGACGAGAAATGCATCAATGTATGTTGTAGGTTGCTACCAAATGGATACAAAATTATTTGTTTACGAAAGAAAATGTAAACAGATATTTTAGTATTAACCTTGGATTCTAGCTGAATCAATCAATCAATCAATCAAAATATTCTTTATTTATATAGGTCTCTACAAGGCACTTATAAATCGTCAATAAAATAATATTGCAATAGAATGACTCGACCACCGACTTCGTAAATGCAGTCATCTACCGAGAAGAAGCGGCAAGAAACTCGATAGTTGCTCTTTTCAATCGCCAATTTTACAATTTTTGTCTGTACAATTTATAACAACATACTCGTTCGTGTACCAGGTCATATAGTAAAATCTTTCAAGTAAAAAAAATATATATATATATATTTAACATGAATAGATTGAGTCCCAGTCGACCAGTCCCCAAAGGCGGCACCTGTTCACAAGTATGACGTATGTGTCAGCCATCATCTCACTCAACCATTTTAGAGGGAATGAAATGACCCGCCACATAGCGCCACCACCCCAGAGACATTATAGTGAGCATGACTACTGAGACCCAGGCTATCCAATCATCAAATGGAATGCCAAAATTAAAATTAAAACTACACTATATAACCCAGTGAAGGTACATAATACTTCCAAAATTATACAATGGCAACGGTTTTTTGTTTACAGAACATTTTTACATATGACAGACAGAATAACATTCTAAGTTAACACAAACATTGTCTAGTAATAAAAAAGAAATAATTAAAAAAGAACAAAATTGGAACAATATACTACACAAAACTACACTACATTACATACATAAAAATAATGTCAGCGTGAAAAGAAAGCAGAAATGGCAAACAGGCCAGCACACCAGTAGCTACAGTCCTCCATCGTTCAGGTAGTCTTCAACCTTATAATACCCTTTTTTCATTAAACTTGATTTAATATAAGACTTAAACTGATGTAAGGGTAAGTTAACAATATTTAAAGGTAATTTATTAAATACTTTTATGCTTAATCCAATGAAGGAATTTCCAATCTTTTGAAGTCTAATGTTTGGGATAGCAAGCTTATGCCTATTTCTTGTATTAAATCTATGGCAATCCGACTTTTTTGAGAACTGTTCGAGATTTCTGCGAACATACATAACACAATCAAGGATGTATTGTGATGGTACAGTTAATATATTTATCTCTTTGAATACTTCCCTTAAAGAATCACGAGACTTGAGGCCATAAATAGCACGGATAGCTCTCTTCTGCAGTATAAATATATTGTTAATGTCAGAAGCCGAGCCCCACAAAAGCAACCCATACGACATAATACTGTGGAAGTAACTAAAGTAAACTAACCTAGCTGTTTCCACGTCAGTCAGAATTCGAATTTTTCTTACTGCATACGCAGCTGAACTAAGTCTCCTAGCTAAAGCAGTGAGATGAGGGCCCCATTGCAATTTAGAATCAAGTGTTATTCCCAGAAACACAGTCGAATTGACAATTTCAACAGCTTCCCCATTAATAGTAATGTTGGGAACAACGTGACGCACATTAGGCATGGCGAATTGAACACATTTGGTTTTCTTGGTGTTTAGTAGTAAATTGTTAACAGTAAACCATTGCAAAATGAGCGAGACCGAATTACTTACATCGTCAAATAACTTTTTACGTCTATCAACTTTGAATATAAGAGAAGTATCATCTGCGAATAGAACGGTTTCACAAAGGTTTTCTGAATAATAAGGAAGGTCATTGATATAAATTAGAAAAAGCAAAGGCCCCAATATCGAACCTTGGGGAACGCCCATAATTAGAGGAGCTCCTGCTGAGTCTACCTCATTTACATTCACTCTTTGAATCCTGTTGGAAAGATATGATTGTATTAAATTCAGCGAGTTGTCTGTTATACCGTAATGCCGCAACTTCATCAACAATGTCTGATGATTAACGCAATCGAAAGCCTTTGATAAATCGCAAAAAATTCCTATAGCATCTTGCTTATTATCCCAAGCGTCAAAAATGTGTTTAATGAGTGCCACTCCGGCATCAGTGGTGGATTTACCTCTAGTGAATCCATACTGATTAACGTGTAGTAACTTGTTTAACTTAAAATGAAGCAACAATTGATTAAATATAATTTTTTCAAATATTTTACTTAATGTTGGTAAAATCGAAATTGGCCTGAAATTGGTTGGATCACTTTTTTCTCCAGATTTAAATAATGGAATTATTTTACTATGCTTCATTAAGTTTGGAAATTGTCCATCATCAACACATTTATTAAATACAACAGCCAAGAGGGGTGCTATGGATGGAATTATATTTTTGATTATATCCATGGAAATTCCCCATAAATCCTCAGTTTTTTTCATATTTAAATCTTTAAAAGTTTTACAAATGGTATCGGGATTGATATGTGTAAAATCAAAGGAGAGTGAGCACTCATCCACACAAGATTTGAGAAGAGATTGAGCAAGATGTGGGCTAGAGTTTAATTTACTAGTAGTCGTGGCTGGTATATTAGAGAAAAAAGATTCAAATGCATTTGCCACGTCAACATCGGACTTGTGTCTAATACCTCCTATATCTAATGAGAACTTGTTATCTCGTGTTTTATTTTTACAAGTCTCTTTATTTATAATTTTCCAAGTAGCTTTGCTCTTGTTATTGGCTTTCATTATTTTATCTTTGATGCAATTTGATTTTGCTACTGCGCATACTTTTTTAAATAATTTTGAATATTTTTTAACTAATTCTGCAATAGCAGGGTCATTTGAATTTGCTTTCAAATCATATAATTCAAATAACCTCCTTCTACTTCTGTAAATGCCAGGAGTAGCCCAGTCACTAAATTTAGCCTTATTAATGTCAACTTTAATTTTTTTTTTAGTAAAGATACTAGCGAACTCTTTTTCTATAATATTGAAAAGGTTTTCATATAATTGATGTCCATCTTTATCAAGATCTAATTGTATCATGGATAATTTACTGACAACACGATCTTTAAATTGTTGTCTACGGTTGGCAGTAACAGGTCTACAAACAATAGTCGATGGAGGAAAGGCAAAACGGGACTCAAATACGGCCAACTGGCCGCTGTGATCAGAGTTAATAAAATTGATTATACGTTTTTCTAAAACTTTTTCATTACAAAAAATATTATCTAAACAAGTAGCTGATGTAGGTGTTACTCGTGTTGGTTCAACAAAAAGCGGGTGCAAATCAAAAGATTGGAAAAGATTGAGAAACCTACCAGAGTTCTGTGTGACTAAAATGTTAATATTAAAGTCACCACACACGATTATCTTCTTACTGGAGGATATATATTCAGCTCATATAAATTGACAAAATAAGTTATACCGGAACGTTTATTCCTTCCCAATCATGTAGTTAGGGGATAGATACCTCAATAATTTTAGCCACAGAGGACTAGACCTATCACAAATATTGTGTTGTCATATTATTTTTAGTAAACCAATATAGCAGTTACGTAATCGAATCTTCTGGTAATGCAAAAACCTCATCGGTATCCTCGAAATAATATTGGCAAACAATAAGTTGAGAAATATTCAAGGGATTATGTTAATATAAACGAGGCAGGTCGTCACAAAGCCGGGAAAGAGAATATTTTGATTAAAACTTATGAAAAAACTCTTTGGTCCTGCGTTTGGTCTGAACCAAAGGTGTAAGCGAAATAATTCTGATTGTATTGATACGTTCTGAAACTTTAAAGCAAACTCGCATTTATCCCATAAGGAATAAGAGCATTTTTTATCAGAATACTCTTGATGAAATTGAGTTCGTTAAAAATATGAGATGTATTTACCGATACGCTTTCATATAAATGTTTTTTTTTTTCGGAAAATCCTCATGTATTTCAACATGTGAGTATGATATTAAATTTTTTTTTCAGAGAACCTTTATTGGTAATTTATTTTGACAACTACGTCTTCTCAACATTTCGCTACACTTACCAGCAGCAATCATCCCAACTAATATTATAAATGCGAAAGTAACTCTGTCTGTCTGTCTGTCTGTCTGTCTGTCTGTCTGTCTGTTACGCTTTCCCGCTTAAACCTCGCAACCGATTTTGATGAAATTTGGTACAGACAATCTTTAGACCCTGAGACAGAACATAGGCTACTTTTTGACCCATTCCAACCCTCCACTTCCCCGAAATGAGGGGGTGGAAGTTTGTATGGAAAATCTAAACTACTTGAGTTAGACGCTTGAAATTTGGCATGCAGGTCCCTTAGTAAACTTGATGCTTAGTTGCAAAAGGATATTGCAAAATTCCCACGGGAACGGGAGTTAGCGGGAAAAAACATTCGTATAATGAAAACCGACATCCACGCGGACGAAGTCGCGGGCGGCCGCTAGTAGTTAATAAAAGTAAAATCTACAAATAAAATGTTAACTGGTCCATTATTTTTTACGATTAAAGACAACATTCATCACGTTTTTCTTTGTGTTTTGACTCTAGTTAGGACTAGACTCTAAATTAAAAACACTTCTTTTCTTGATATCTCATTTTCATAATAAGGCAAAAAGGTTCGTCGATTATTTGTGGTTTTAACCTACATATAAATGGTACACCATATGACCTGCACTGAAGTATTTTCTCATTTTATTCGTGTTAACTGTTGGTTTGTATTTTTAATAAATAAAGGAGCCTACTTATATAAAGATTTATTATCTTGCGAAATCTTATTCCAGTAACTTGTACCGTACAGGGCAGGCCCAAAACTTGTTAAAAATGTATCAATTTAACTTTGCGATACCGTCGCCGAGTTAGCAGCGCCTTTGACGAGGTGCCTTTACTCTAATTTCATATCAAAAATTTTAATAAATTACAATAACGTCGTTCAGGTTACGCTTTTGATGGAATATTTTGTATATTTTTTTCCTTTTCGAACATTTGACGTTCGACTTAGGAAGGGGAAAAAGGAAGATCTAATTTCATTTGTTTACTGGTAATTTAACAATCCACACAAATACTTTTTCTGTAACAGAGTGGTTGAAGCTTGGAACAGGTTGCCAGCTGAGGTGAATTCCGCAGAAAACACTAATGTATTAAAAAACAGATTAGACAACTATTTAACTAAAGGAAGTTAACGCATGAGGTGGAACTAGTAAAATAGATGCTATTATCAGTGTTTAAACTGCCCGTAGATGGAATAAAAATGTGAATAAAGTCAGATAAAAAGCACACCCGGCTTTATATTTTCGAGTTATAATTTCACCACAAATATACTAAATTTATGTTATACAATATTTGAGCCACACTAATGTTTGTACTGTGGTATTGATGCAATTTATTAATAAAGCTTTATAGAATTACAACATTTCATTAAAATTGGTTTTGTGGTTTAAGCGTAAAAGCATAACAGACATTCACAACTACAGTTTTACTTGTAAATATATTGTTTGCCAATTTTATATACAGAGTGACCAATTAGGTATTCAAACCAAGGAAAATGTAAACAAAATAATATTCCAAGAAATAATTTACTTCAAAGATCATTTGAGGATGAAAGGTCGCCAATCGAAAACGTTTAATATCATTAACCTTTTATCTCCTCACTACCTAGAACAGAGATAATATAAATAAACGACTTGCTCGTTGTTTATCGTAAATGATCACAAAGGTTATATTATTCTGAAAGGTTCCAAGTTTATTTACACTAATGAGAGATTACTTTTAAATTCTTCAAAGAGATAAATACATAAATATAATTGTCATATAAGTAAAGAAAGGTATTTAACACATTGTCTTTGAAGCTAAGCATAAAACTTGAATAAAATCAGAAGATTTACTGATTTCATACTCTAAATGTTATTTTTTAAATTAGGGGAAACATTTATTAATCTTTAGAAAATACAAAATTCTGACTTTGATTGACTGATTCGGAAGGCTGTTACTGGCGAGAAGAATCAATAAGAATCTCGAAATTCCATTTTAATTATTATACGCTTCGTAGGTCCAGTGTTTTAAGTAAGCCGTGGGTTCGGGGTCTTGGATTCCATTCCCGAGTCGGGCAAAATTTGAGAATTTCTAAGAAACTCATAGCACATTTAATGAGACCAAAAAAGGACTTCATAACTCTTAAGCTTTAAGTCACCAACACTTATTACGTTGAGCAATGATCATGGATGAATGAATAAACGTTTGCCTACAATGAATATTGTTGATTTACCTCTATGCCCGGTAATTGGCGACAATAATTGTGAAGCTTCCTCTGTTTAATGTTTTAGAAGTGCTAATTGAGGCTAATGGCGGTAATTAGGTCACGTTTCGATCTAATTGACACAAGGTATTTATTATTGGCGAAGGCAACAATGTTTGAATTATTTGTGAAGCTAAGTGGAGTGATCCCAAGTTATGTCCTGATTCATTAATATATAGTTTGGCAACTAAACTTAAAGCTACAAGTAAGCAAAATATTTGTAGGTATTAAGGTGATTTCAAATGCCAGCAGAAATAAGATTGGCAAAAAAATTCTACCAAATATACATGGACTAGCGGCCCGCCCCGGCTTCGCCCGTGGTACTTGTCCACTATTTATACATAAAAACCTTCCTCATGAGTTACTCTATCTATTAAATAAGACCGCATCAAAATCCGTTGCGTAGTTTTAAAGATTTAAGCGTTCATAGGGACAACATGACAGAAAAAGCGACTTTGTTTTATACTATGTAGTGATACACCTAGATGTAGAAGTACAATAAGTATATATTTATATACTATACTATAACATGTAATTTTGTAGGTAAAGTAACTATTTGTTTTAACATCATGATTCAAACTTGCCCATTACCACGCGCATTCATAAATGCATTATAAATATGGATATCAGGATTATTCTCAATCACCAATAAGGATCAAATTCTGTTTAGTTTTGTAATTACACTAGACTCACTCATTACCGAATTAGAAATTGAATTTACTTTCTCTTCAGCTAAGCAGTTGACATTATTCACGGATACAAAAGCTTTTAGTGATCCCGAATTTGCTGATCAAACTACGTTTAATAGCGTAATTAGTTCCTCCTAAAACTCGTTCTATCTCTGCAAACTACACCTTTACTAAATCTTTAGTTATTGAACGTTGGTACAGCTATTCGGCGGCCATTGTCGTAAAATATTTATGAATAAGCCGGCAATTCGCTTTGTTTGCGCATCTGTTGGGGCTACACTATTTACTGTCGAAATAGTTTTGATACCGAATCACGATTTAATACTAAATGCAGATAGTTATTTTAGAAACAGGACGACAATTTTCGTGAGAGATGTCAGGAAAAACGGAGTTATGATAAGTACAACTCCGTTTTTCTGACTTATATCTTGGAAAAAATTATGCTACGCGCAGACATCGCGCAGAAAATACAAAACGTTCTGTTTGTCACTTTCTTCATTGTGGGACCCGAACCATCACTCATTGTAAATCTTTAGGTCAATCAGTGCTACATTCATAATATTATGAGTGTCAATTACATGTTTCCAAGCCGAAAATAATAATTTACGAACATACAATATTTTATTTAATTATTTTATCTTCAAATTACGAGCTTGAAAGATTTATTGTGACATCACATTAAACCACTGTAATTCGATAAATCTCTATAGATATATTCGCATGAAATTGATATTAATAACACCAGTGACCAGCTTAACGGCTTAATGTAATGTACATACCGATATTCACGATTAAATATCTGTATTCAGATATAATCCACATCAATCGGTCACCGCTTCCAATCTACATCAGATGGCTTATTCAATAAATGTTAATAATTTCCATGAAATACTTATATAAATGAAGTTAGGTAAGCCGAGATAGTAAATGATTTTGTAGCTTGGAAATTGAAAATACCTAACAAACGCACAAGACACACTTATTTTTAAAATAATAATGATGTTAGATTCTAAATGGTGATCTGAATAGAGAGAGATTCGGTTACTTACTGATGGCCCAAGCAAGAGAACCGGTTCCGCCCTCCAAAAGTTTGTAATGGAAACCATAGTTAGTCGTACTGCTACCACCAAATCATGCAATGTCTACAAATTCATGGTATCATTAGAGAAATCCTAACGCAGGTCAATTGACGACATATATTGATCGCTTTAACAAGTGCGCCAGATTAATGCGTTAATTATTAACGCCCGCCGAGGCCCTTTGAAACCTATTAAGTGGTGGTTGGGGCTGGTCCAAGTGAGGAAGTAATGTTTATTTACTTAAGGGGATCTTAACGACCTTGGTAATATCCTTGTAATTATCCAGATTGAAGTTAACATGTTGATTGAAGAACAGAGATCTTTAAACGTCTAGATTTTTTTATTTCAATAGACTAATCTATCGTTACAGACTTATCTATCGAGCTATTCCGATCTGATCCCCTGATTGCTGGAATAAAGAAATGAAACCCAATTCTACATAATATAAGGTTTTTCGAAGAACAGCCTCATCACCGCTCATCGTATGCCTGTGGTTAGTTTACGACTGGATGTTAGCCTCCGCAATTAATAATTTACCGAAAAACTAATTTTTGATGAATGAAGTATGGATTGATATGTAATTTCAAAATCCGCATAAACCCAAATGTGTTAACTAATCCTTTGACCTACTATATGAAAAATAAATATCAGCAAATCAATGTACACAGTACTTTTTCACCCTACCTGCACCTCGACTTGGCCTGCTGAGAAGAGGCGCAGCAAGAAACTTAACAGTTTTGCCTTTTTCAAATGTCTGTATAACAATAATGTTTGCGACTTTCAAAATCCTAGTCCCAACGGTCAACTTAATCCCACGGCCTCCAAATAGCATCACGAACGTTGGAGCCTACCAGCACACCATCGATCATATCGGCCGCAAATGCCTCTGCTTTACACCAACACGTTGGTAACATACCCCGCGTCGACAAGTGGCGACGATTACGATCGCTCTTAGAATTATGAGCATGTTTGCTCGGAGCCCGCTGTGAAATTTTATTGCTCTCAATTCCGACGCCTATGAAAGGGAAACAGGTAATGTGTCTCAGTTTAGACGATAACGTTCCTGGTTTTGTAATGGGTGAAATACTGGTGCGCCTTATCGATAGCTTACTGCACGTTTGGGTGTAGTGGAAGGTTCCTTGGAAATTTTTGGTTTTCTTGTGGCACCATTTATTGGTAAATAAAGCAATGATTTTTTTCCGTATTGTTTATATCTTATGTATTTATTTATAGGAAAACTTCAGCAAATAGGTACAAAACTTAAGACATAGTAATATACTGTAGTTATTTCGCTTTTATGTAATAACTGAGGGTTTCGAATTCGAGGATTTGGCCTAATAGGTAGTATAGGTTTTGAAAATACAATTGGATAGCTCTTGTATTTTAAACCTTGTAAAAAACTTTTGAAATTCATGTAGAAAAAGCCTTTACTAAGGTATTGTTTACTTACTGAGCTACCCACGTGCAATTCGGCATATTATTGTTTTCCCTCGGGAATATCATTTATTCCGGGAAAAAAGTACTTTATTTTTTAATCTGGACTTCTAACTTTACGTCTGCAAAATTTCAAAGTAAGGATAGAACATTGCTGTTCCTATACCAAGTCTTAACTTAAAATAATCCAACGCTAAAGAATGCCGCAAAATGTAAGACCACAATGTGTGTTCGTTTCCTCAGAATAAAAATTCAAGTGGGTACAAATTTTTATTAAAATATTCAAGCATTGGAAGCAAAAAGAACTTTGTAAGGCGCCTCCAGTTCCCTCTCACATTCGCAGCCCGGCTTGGCCGTAGATCAATCACAAGACTTCTTTGCATCGAAAGGGGATCGGGAATACATTTAGGCTAGTGCCTAGCTTAGCTTTTATCGGACGATGCATTCAAATCCAGTGATAGAAAATACAAACACAGCTTCGACTAAAAGGAAATCGTAATCGTCGTATTGCAGTTATTTTGTATGCGGTTTCTTAAAGGAATAAAAAAAATACTTAAAAAACTCAATTTTAACTAAGATCTGTATAAGAGGCCCTTTTTAGAAATCATCATATTTTTTAATACCATAAATGATACTTACATAATTAAGAATTGTAGCTTTCTGTTACCATCCGTTACGCTTTCATGGTGTAGCAAGTACTCCCAAAGATTAACTGCAAAAAAATTGTAGGTATCATATCAAATTTAAATTCAATAAAAAATAAGATAATTACCTACTGCAGTCAGTAGTTTCAAGTTCGTCATTAGGCATTACCATCTCTTTCCTCGCCTATCATTCAAGCTAAAGTCATTCATTTTGCAATTAGATTGACACATAAACTCTACGTTCTCGTCCATCCTATCAATAGATACTAACAACATTACTAATCCACGATATCGGCCGCACTCCCACATCGTATAAGGTTCTCGGAAACCAGAGATCACTTTGATTAAGTACGAGTGTTCCAGCGGGAGCCTACGAATGGACGGCGCCGTGTTCACACACGTTATACGTCGTACCTGAGGTACTAGCGAGGCCAATTAATGAATGTGTGTTTCATAATAAAGCAGATTATGTAAATGCAATTAGGGAAACCACGCGGCAACCATCACGATTCAAAAATGTTTAATGCTTTCTCAATTTTTTATTTTATCCTAATAAAACAGCCATTAATAAATTCATTGCGTATAAAGTGATTGCAGATTGAATTTTCCACGGGAAGAAACCTCTCCCACTCGGCCATGAAGTGGCTAGAAATATTTCCATCAATTGTTTTTTATCCATCATCATCAATTTGCAGCCATCTTCATAATCTTCGTTACCATCTCTTCCCTCGCTTATCCAGCCTATCAATAGATACTAACAACATAACTAATCCACGATATCGGCCGCACTCCCACACATAGCTGGGCACCGTTAATAAAATAGTTAACTTCGTTAATCGTTAATCCGCTACAAAAAAAGTTAGCTTCGTTAAACGTTAAAGCGTTACATTTCAGAAGAATTAACGCAAGTTAAAGTTAATAACGATTAATCCGTTAACTATGTGTAAAAATGCATTTTTATGTCGTTGCGTTAGTGAACTTATAAAACCAGTTGGTTGGTTTAGGTTCTGGAAGTTAACAGATTAGGAACAGAACGAAATACTTGTATAATTAAAATAGTTAAATCTGTAATTTAATCGCCGGACATAAGGTGCATATTCCCATTCATAAACATTAACATATTGAAGTTCCCGTCTGAAAGCGAGCCTCGTTCTGGCGTTAAAATGTCTTTATCCTTGGAAAACAGACGTTCTTCTGCAGCGCTTGAGGGTAAATCAGTATTTTATTTAATAAATACTAAATAGACTTATTAATATCAATTCCCCGAGGAATGCAGCATCGTTGAACGAATCTTTCGATTTTATATCCAGCCACATTTTAACGAGACTGTGCGCTTTACTCTTTAAAGAGTTGGAGCTCTTTTTTCTATAGACTGGGAGACAGAATAAAAAAGTCTTCCACGTCATCATCGTTGTTACTCGTATTGCTCCCATGACTCCCTTTGCCATTTACACTGCCATGCGCCGCGCACGCCGCGCCCTTAACTTGTTTTTGGGGCCCGAACGCCTCGTCCCGCGGAGCCGTGCGGTAAATAGTAGGCATTAGATTAACGATTAACGGACTTCTGCATAATTAACGGAAGTTAACATGTCCGTTAACATTTTTTAAAGTTAACTTAAAAGTTAATCCGTTAATCAAAATGTTAACTCCGTTAATTAACGATTAACGGATTAACGAGTTAATGCCCAGCTATGCTCCCACAGCGTATAAGGTTCTCGGAAACCAGAGATCACTTTGATTAAGTACGAGTGTTCCAGCGGGAATCTTCGAATGGACAGAGTGTTCACACACGTTATACGTCGAACCTCCCCGTATAGTTGAACTATGACATCATTAAAATAGTGGTCAGTTATGTTATATGCTGTTCCTTTAGGTATATTTACTTTACTTTTCTTATTATGTGGCGTATTTAACTATAATATAAGAATTTAAAGCTTTTAAATCAAAGATCATTGACTGACTGAGATATCTATTCTATTGTGCTTATTGCACAAGCTTAAACAGCCGACAAAATGTAGGTTAAAAAGGTTGACAGTGTAAATGAAGTTGTAACACTAATCACATATTACAGTGAACTCAATTCTGTAAACATTTACTTACCCCCTTGAAAACTTCCCGCGTACGTAATGAATCTAAAATAAGATATATCAAAGCGGCTCATTTAACCCGCCGCTTCAAACTTAGTTCGCGACTCAAACAGCAAATGCTCAAAGTCGATACAGTTGAAATTTTCCAAATCGTTAGCAATTGAGCGTCTGTCCCGGGTAAGTATTCCCATCTTGCTGCGAGCTATGTCTCCGAGATTGCTAGTGTAGGGTAACTGTGAATTCGGTTTTAAAGAGATTGAACTAGTTATCAGGTTTGAGAAAATCTAAAACTTCTGGTTGTTAATTAAACCTAGGTCCTGTAAATGATAAATGGGTTATAGAAAATTAAATAACTAATCTACATTTTTATTGGTTTTACCATCACGCGGAAAAGTTGTCTGAGCTTATATCTAAGGTAATTCTAATGATTGTTGTTATAGATAATGGGTTTAATAAAAAAGCATATATGTGTAATAGTAAATTTTACAAGTGGAATATTTAATTATAATTATTACTGTCTCTTTTCAATTCTGCAATCCAAGTAATATGAAAAAAAATATTTAACACGATTTAAACATTTCCTTACATGTAAACCTTCAATTCATAGCCAAGTTTTTCCAGATTCAGGGATTAAAAAAGTATACATAAGCGGTGAATAACGACTTTTTATAAACCACCAGAGACATCATTCGGCTTCAGAATAAAAACTTTTATTTCTCTTTAATCCCTACCATAAGTATCCGCTTAGCCACCCCACTCCTCCATACTTTACGATACCGCGCCAACTGTTTTATACCTCCTTACCCCAATTATGACGTCGCCGTCTCAAGGTTTAAGTCTAAGTCCGGACGCCGGTTCCGTACATTTATCGCACCTCAAACGCAAAGGGAATTTGTAAAATACTTTTAGTGATGTAACTTCCTGATGGTCGTGTCTGGGTTTTGTTTATTGGGGAAATATGGTTTGGGTTTTGGTTTATTCTGTTTTAGAACGCTTTGTTTGTTGTTAAATCATGATTTCCGTACCCTACGAACACCGATTTTTTAGGTTTCAATCATTAGCTCGTTAGTGTCGAAGTTTTAATTAACTTAAACACAATTATTTGATTTCAACTTTCTTTATTTGATGTTCACGTAATTTGTCAACGTACCCCTTCCACTCTTGTAATCAAGCTTGTTTTTCTGTGCTATAGATGTTCTATTAATACATAATATCATGCGCCATTTCTCTCATCTCTCATTCTATAAATAATCCAATGAGATGTCAAGGTGAGGTTAATGTAGATTGATACTTTTTGTTATACAAACACCATTAGATTAACCTCGTTCTAATTATAACCAAAAATACAACATCTTCCTTAATGATAAGTTATAATCAGCGCCTCATTAATGGTGCAGCTGACCGCCTACTTTAAAATCAAAAGAATCATAATACTTCATTTACGTAGGCCAAAGCATTTCTAAATCGTCATTTACAATTTAGAATGACTCTACCGCGGACTTTGAAACGCAGTTATCTATGTATAGTATATTGAAAAGAAACTAGTAAAGTATACAGGAAACTAATTAGAGTACCTTTTATGCAAAAATACTTATTACTACAGATACCTATCATGGAACAATGTTTCTCAGCCCGGCGCTAGATAACAATCCGTCCGAATCGCGGGAACAATTCAATCAACAAAAGGAGAAAGCCCCCCATTGTTAACAGCTCGCAAATAAACCAAATTCAGAAATCAAATTGAAGAATAGCCTTACTTCATAAAGGATCCGACGGAACGATCTTCAGTAAACAGTCTAAGTGAGATGTTCCATCTATCCGTCTATGTAGGAGCATCCTTACGATGATTTGATTTGATTGAATTGTGCTTGCATTGCGAAAAGATTACGCTGCCGGCAGTAAAAAAGGTTTTATGGTCAGCTCAGGATTTGCTCGGCTTCGGAAAATGGCGTCTCGGAGCAATATTTTGTGACGAATAGTTTTTCTTGCTGTGTAAGTGTAAAGCTGGAGTCGTAAAGTCGGAATCGCGTGTTCTAGTACGAATGTTCGGTTTTGAGCGATTTTAAAAGATCGTGTGGTAGCGTAATCCTTATTAAGGCGTGTATCGCGTGGAGTGGAGTTTGCTTTGCATTTAACTTGACGGCTTTGTCGCGATTTAATCTGCATTGGTAAATGCTACGTTGCGTTTCGAGTAAGCAAAGTAATATGTGTATTCGAGCATTTTTTTATATTTGTAACGTTAAGATATATTATTTAAAAAATAACCTGCGGTTTAGAAACCCACGTACATTCCTCAAAATTGGACAAATCTTCTTTAAAGCCTTTAAGGATATGTTAATAATCGGTACATAACCACACTTTAATTTTGTTTAAGACCACTATTGTTTGTTTACCTAATTAATGATTTATTTATTTGTTTACTTGGAATCCTAGATCTCCGCCCTATCTCACGAGCTTAAATTCTTATTCCTAGATGAACGAAGTAATTCTTACAACTTCCCGCTTTTATCTCGTAGACGACGTAATACCTAATATATTACTTCCCTCACAACAGTGAAGAATTTCCCAACTCTTGTACACTACAGAAGCGTGTCTTGTTGAATAATACGATGATAAAACACAAACTTGGGGCAACGTTCCTGAGGTAACTAGAAATATAGCCAAATACATTAAAGAGTATGAAGTTCCCACAACTTTTTGGGAGTACCTTTACGTCTCCACTAACATAAATCGCAATTTAAAAATAAAACAGTAAGCCAAAACTCTGCCAAGAAAGCTTTCACCGCAAGCATTTCTGAACATGTTTTAAATCGCTCCTTTGAGAGTGGAAGCGCGCACAAAGAAACATCAACCTTCACTTCTACAGAGCAGCGTTTGTATTCCTTTGTGTTACATTTCCGACCATCACATGTGTGATGTACCGCAACATAGACTCTATTATGAGGAAATAAAGTAGGTTTTTCGGCTATTTAATGGGGGTTTAACTTGTTTCCGCCTGTCACAGGTCCCAGTAGTGGGATTCCGCAGGCAGAACATGTCGTACAGTCAACTTGTTTATTGTCAAGAATTGCTTAAACTAGTGACATTTCGCGCACGCCTTTGATTCTCTTAAGTTTGATGCACGAGCTCTTTGCAACTGTGTTCAGGTACACTGCGCCTCAGGGCACGATTTTACTCAACATCACTCGCACAATGTATTTACCACCTTCGTGGTTAGGCTAAATGAATTTAGCCGGAGGTCTCTAATTTATTTCTCGCCTTGCTTAATATATCAGGGCTCCTAAAGGAATCTTAAACCTTATTCACTTACGGTTTTCGATCTTCTTTGTTAATTGCTTAAACACTTGTGTTATGGATATTGTAAGCAATCACCACATTCAATGACAGTTTATCTAAATAGGCACTTCTCAATTTACAAATAAGACAGTAGCATACAAGTGGTTCATTTCCCTGGCTATAATTTTAAATCGTCGACCTAGGCATGTCAACAATGCTTAATGCGAAAAACTGATAAGTCTCTTGAATAGTTTTAAGGCCCATACATTGCAGTAGCATTGACGGTCATCCCAAAAGTAACATAAATCCCCGTAACATCACCTCGTCGAGAGAATTACATAATAAACAGTGTAAACCGCGACGAGTCGACAGGACGTCCGCTCGCAAACAAAGCCGCGCCCGCGGACAAATGAATATTCGCCAGACGAGCTGCGCCGGACAAACTCAGAGACCACCGGATGGGTTGGCGGACGGATTTTTTCGGAGAAAGTTTAAAACGTCATATGCCGAAAATGCGGCTAGAAATGACTCCGACCCAAATTGCGGGGCTGCGAGTGAATGTTTGGTATTTTTTTTTGTGTATATTTTTCCGCGTATTTTAATGTTAAACGTAAGAGTGAATTAAGGTCGGTAATCTTCGTCACTCGTTTTGTAATTTAATGATGTTATAAATGTTACCTGAGTACGAAGCAATGAAAACATTCCGGAAAATTCAAATCTTTGAGATCTTAATAACCATCTTAAACAAATAGAAAAAACAAGCCGTTTGAAAATTCAAGCAGATCTTTTGTTCATTTTGTTAACCAGCCTTAACAAATCGTAATTTTATTCACATAATTTTTTACAACCCACTCTCATCTATTGCGTCCATTCATAACGTCCAATTAGATTATCAGCATTATAAGAAATACAGTGCAATTTACTAAGTCGATACAAATGGCGTCGTATTCATCTTAAAGCGCGTGCGTATTCCGACGGCGTCTGCCGCGAGATAGGTTTCTTTTATAAATTGCATCGTATGTAGTACATAGGTACGCTATTTGTCCGGCTAAGGCTCCCTAAATCAAACAACAAGCTGAGGGTAAATCTCCGCTCTGATATTTTGTGGTCCAATTCAAAGGAAATTGGGAAAGGAATTGTTATGGATTGAAAATAGTTTATGGAACTATTGGTGCGTTAGTATGCGTCCCTGTTGTTGCTATTCGTATTGTTTAATTCAGTCTATAAATGAAGATAATAATTATCGTTGGGAACCCCTTTTGTCCCCTTTTATTGTGTTTAACTTTGCTTTCACAAAAAAGGATAACGTGTATAGAGTAGTAATGTTAATGATAAGGGAATTCCAATGATTGCATTTGCTATGCCGATATTTCTAACTTACAAAAGACTTTGGTATTTATTTTGCAAAAAGTTGTTTTTATTACTTCTTTAATAACGCAACTGCATTGTCATTTCCATATTATGAAATCGCGGTTTAGTTGCAATTTTTTTTTAATTATTTTGCCATAGTCATTATAAAGAAATCCCCATCTATAAATTATGTTTTTATTACTTCTGTTATGTTATGTTTTTAGCCCTCGCTATATACCTTAGAGGGGTGGAGGTGGCTGAAAATCGGCGCTGAGTTATGTCGGCACCAGCCGAGCCACCTCTATTTGCTTTCCCAGTTTTTGTTAGAGATAAGTTTATGTTTTAACATTTGTATGTTTGGGAAGCAAAATACACATTTGTTTTTTTTTATATTATAGGGCAGCAAACGAGCAGACGTATTGCCTGATGGTAAGCAATCAACGCCGCCCATGGACACTCGCAACACCAGAGGAGTCACAAATGCGTTGCCGGCCTTTTAGAAGGGAGTACGCTCTTTTCTTGAAGGTGAGGAGGTCGTATCGGTCCGGAAATACCTCAGGCGACAGTTGATTCTACAGTTTGGTTGTGCGAATTTGAATTTAGAATCGCTTGTAACTCGGACCACGCCTATCGCCGGACTGGTATCCGCAACTAACAAGGCATTAGTGAGCGAGTGCCCGATCTCACTTGCACTATTTATACCCTCTTAAATCCTTCTTGTACGGTCACTTGCTGCACAATATTTATTCGTCGAGGACGATTCTAAACACGTTGGTATGTTATCTTGAATATTGTAAGGAGACAAATAACACTTTATGGTCGTGGTTGTGGAAATATCATAGTGTTCGTAATATAAAACTCGTTTGTTTACATAAAAAAAAAAGAAAGACAGTTTTTTACATCAATGCTTACATAGCAAAACAAGATGATTATTAATAAAAAAATTATAAATAAAATACATATTATTTTGTTTACTAAAAAGACAAACATTGGTTATTTTACTTGTTAGTTGACATTGTTGATATTATTATCTTACTGAATTGATGAAGTTGTATTTTAAATCATGACTACTTAGGTCCTTAACAAAACCAAATCATTCATTCAATAGTTTGACTGGCTACCATTTTTCATTGATTCCGCAAATCGGCTACACAAGAGGTTTCACAAATGCTCTGCTAGCCTTTAGGATTAGGGCGGCCGGTAGCCATCCGATACGCGATGAAACGCAGCACAAGGCACTTCTAAAGGATTTCCTACGTGCTTGTGGTATCTCTCCGAAATAAATCGGCCTATTCATGCTGAAAATAAAGCCACTACCACCTTTGAACTATAACCGAAAGAATAATAAAAAAAATCTTTGGACTAACACACCAATTGCCACCTAACTTTTTTTTACTAACACACCAATTGAAAAAAAATTGTGCCTTTTTGTACTAGTCTGCTTGTACAAACTGACTGTCATGCTTATAAAATGAATATATTTAAGATTATGTAATCTGCCACATAAGTGCCTGGGCTACTTACTAAAGAGTCAGATCAATTAATATGATGTTGTTTATTTATCACAAGTTCACACAAACAATCTCACCCCATAACATAAGTTAAAATCAAAATCATTGTCTCAAATATCAGATTTATATCGTCAATCTATTTGGTAGTTATCGTATAATATTAGTATTTACTGATCGTGGTTTCCATTTAAGTACTCTACAAGCATATATATGTTCAATTAATATCTTAAGCACGTACTTAATGTTACAGTATACTTGATGGGAACGCGATAGTGTGTCGTATTACTTATTCATATGTTTGTGGTGGCATTTCACACTATGATATTGTATTTGAAATATCAAAGGTTAAGGTTGTGTTGGTAGAAGTTCTAATTATCGTAGGATTCTAACAATAAAGGTCATACGTTATGGTATGAAGCTTAACCGCCCCCGTGGTGTAATGGTTAAAGCGCTGTGTTCAAACCTAGGAGCCCTTGGGTTCGAATCCCGCGGGGAACAGTTTCACTTTGTGTTGGTTAGGTCATTGCATTTGCAGGCTTGTATCACTTGATTGTCCGATAAGAATGATGATTCCATGCTTCGAAAGGTACGTTTAGCCGTTGGCCAGACTATGATAAAAAAATGGTTTTCCTTGTAAGGGTTACGGAGGTCTGACAACAGTCGCTCCATGGTAATAACTAGGCTGGTCAATTCAGGATCATAGTCGTAGCGTACCCTGTGCTCCAGGCAATGGCCAAGGATGCGTTCGGATGGTGATGATAATTGTATGCTGGAATCTAATCTTCCACGGATTTTCTGATGTTTTAGGTAGTAATAGTACCTACTTCAAATATTAAATGGATAATTTATTGAAGTAACATTAGCTAATCAGAGTATTTACCTATTGTATTGTGGTTCATAATGGCGACCACTGAGCCTGAAACATGTATGTGATTAATAGTGGCCTGTGTTCTGTGGATGATTATCAAATGCATTTGCTTTATTCTAACGTAGATCACTATTAGTAGGTATAGTCCAGCTTGTATTTCAGGAGACAATAGACTGGCCGGTTAGTATAATGGAATTATTCAGTGCAAAGGCGTGTGATGAAACATAAGAGTATATTATGATGGATTGTTATGAAGCTCTTTATAGAAAAAAGTTTGATTGGTCTTACTATTTCAGCTTTTTATGTAATACGTATGTTGAACTTAAAAAGAGTATTGTCTCTGTTCTAATTATTTCAATTTTACGCGAGAAAATGATTTGCACAAGGGCATGACATGTCAAGAACAAAGGGAAGTTTGTAAAAATAAGATAGCAATATAAAATCTAATCTTAAACAAAAACCGCATCTAACGCTTACTTTGATATCACGTACTCACATTTATAAAGTAGAGCAAACTATTATTCATAAAATAGCTTGTTCCACTTTATTCGTATATTCACATTTAAAAGCTTCGCATTATCTCACACTTAAAAACATCACTAAAGCAAAAATATGTTTGAATAAATCTACAGTGATTCGTAATGGAATATCTTTGAAGTTTTGTTAACTTTTGCTCTATTATATAAGATACTAGCGGCCGCCCGCGACTCTGTCCGCGTGGATTTCGATTTCCAATAGCCTAAAGCCTTCCTCGTCAAATGGACTATCCAACACAAAAATAATTTTTCAAATCGATCCAGTAATTTCTGAGATTAGCGCGTTCAAACAAACAAACAAACAAACTCTTCAGCTTTATATATTAGTAAAGATTTATTTCTGAACATTAAAATGAATGATGAAGTATCAAAGAGGGATTACTATTTCATATTATCAATGTCGATACGAAATTGATGCAACTGAGATACTCGATCAATAAACAAGATTATCGAGAGTCTCGCATTTCAGTGAAGCGCAAATATTCAATCCAGACTTGTTAGATTGTTTGAGTCGAACCACTGTAATAGCCAGCGGCATTCAACCTTTGATTCTTTATCACGGTTTCTTTTATCGGTTATTCGGTTATCAAGGATTATTTATTTCTGTTTCACCTTATACGTCTATTCGACCCGAGAATCAATATTAGATACATATAAAAAGTTCAATACATATTGTGTTTTAGTAAAGCATCCAATAGATCTTCTGGAGAGTAATGGTTAAAACATAAGAAGCA
Organism: Nomophila noctuella; assembly: GCA_958496325.1. Classification (NCBI taxonomy): domain Eukaryota; kingdom Metazoa; phylum Arthropoda; class Insecta; order Lepidoptera; family Crambidae; genus Nomophila; species Nomophila noctuella. The sequence goes on from OY292495.1 coordinate 569,941, forward strand.
TTTAGCTTATGTTTTAACCATTGTTTCTGTATCCAACAACGGCCTACGTCATCGACGATAATGTAACCAATACATACTTATTTGAGTGTTAAAATTAATAGAAATAGCCGAAAGGATTTGAATTACATCAAGTGCTTCGATTGACATAACCACATTTTGGCCTTTTTACATAGGCTCTCCAATCGACAATGCCCCACGACAACAAAAATGTGGTTTTTCTTTATGTAAAGCAAAATTTTGTTATTTCTAGATAATCAAGCTTTCTATTAATGAAAACATTGCAATCAGTCCAGTACCTTCGAGAGACTACATATCTATACTAATATATAAAGCTGAAGAGTTTGTTTGTTTGTTTGTTTGAACGCGCTAATCTCGGGAACTACTGGTCCGATTTGAAAAAATCTTTTTGTGTTGGATAGTCCATTTGACGAGGAAGGTTTTAGGCTATTGGAAATCCATGCGGACGGAGTCGCGGGCGGCCGCTAGTTAAGAATAACATAGGAATCTCTCTGTTAACATATATCTTCTGTCGGATGTTGCCTATTAAACAAGAGGTCGCGGGTTCGGTTCCCGCACAGGACAAACATTTGTGAGCATGAACATACTGTTTGTCCTGGTCTGGGTGTTATGTATGTATCTATTTATGTATATTAGTAATACCACTGTTGATTCTGGTGTCTGTAATACAAGTGCTGAAGCTACTTAAAACGGAGTCAGATCAATGTATGTGATGGTGTTTGAAATATTTATATTCAATGTGACGCTTTAGAGGGTCGCTGTGAGCTTTAGTGAGTATTCCTATCCTATTCCTATTCTAACGTTCACTCCTATTTCCCAAGTACTATTGTATCCGTTTGCATTTGTAATAGTAGCTCGTATACCCTAATGCAGGTGACGTCATCTCGGGCTGCTGACGCCAGCCTAATTGTTATGTAGATGTAAGGTAGCAGTTTAATCAGTTTATGTTAATGAAGCGTCTGATGTATTAATGAAGTGAGAGGATTACTTAGTACGTTGTTTTAGCTCTGTTGGTTTTGGATAGGCGATTAAATTGGTGTTGTTGAAGTGCGAGAGAAGCATGATGGATCTTGTGAGATTGTGAAGTTTTGTATGAGGGAAAATTAAGAATGTATTATTTAATTTAACGTATATGTACAAGGTAAGATATATAGATATATCTAACCTTGTATATATACGTACAAAGAATATTATCTTTTAACTTTAATTCACAGCTCCAAAACGACAGAGAACTTAGAATGAAAGTTAAAGTTGACAAATTATCTATGAAATGTAAAGTCAAAATGAAATTACATTTTGATACTTTTTCCTAACACTTAGATAGAATCTCTCATTCGCCAAGAATGCGCATTATATTAATTGTTCAAACAACTGAATTAGTTAATTGGATCTTCGCCACATTACGCGAAATGTCGCTTCAAATATTCATTTTAATAACATCAGTCGTATATCTAAGACAATCCTTTGTCACGTCATTAGGGCTTTGTAATTGCTAACATAAATCTTTGACAAAGTTCCCGAGATGACAGATATGATATGACTGGCATAGATTAAGAGATATCGTTGGGTCTAGTGATATTTTGTGCATTGAGGACCCTTAATTAGCGCACTGTAGTAGAAATTTACGAAAATGAATTTAGTTAAGAAACAATTTGGATTAGAGATTCAATTATACGTGATTAATTAGGCTGTTGAAGATACAATAGCTTACACGCCTATGTACTTATCAAGATCTGGTAAATACATTTATTTTAAAATAAAATAAAAAATCGAAATAGTTGAGAGAAATGAGTTGACGATCTTTTTTCACTGTACTCATAAAAATCTATCCTAATTTAATACAGCTAAAGGGTTTGTTCGTTTGTTTGTTTGTTTAAACACTCTTATCTCAAGAACTACTGGTACAAAGTGATAAATAATTTTTGTTTTGGGTAGACCGTTTGTAGAAAGGCTTTAAGCTATAGTGTAACACTTTGTGTGCCGAAACTGAAATCCACGCGGTCGCTTGTTTCTAATACAGGGCAACAGGCTTTCCCTCCGTTGTGTTTCTTGTTAATTTAAATCTTAAATCAAAACCTATTCTACCTTTCAATGTTACAAGATTAATTCCCACATAAACTCTTTTAAACCTTAATAATCCAGTCTGTGGGGACTTATAAAAGCCTTTGCTCTACAAAAGGTGGAGTAAAAGGCGCGAGCCGCCATCTTGAATTGAATGTGCCAAAATTAGGTTTTTTTTAAATAATGTCTCAACAGTTGACTTTGTGGCAAAAGTGTCTATGGGAAGTAGAAAGAAGACAAAATTACTAACATTTTTCTCATACATGTTTATTCTGTAAGTCTTATAGGTAAAAAGTTACATCTGGTAGAATAAAAACAAAATTACAAAAATCATCAATTTACTTTAGGCAAATTAGACAATCTTGGGATGTTTTGATCGGGTGATACGGCATCATAAGGGGTTACGCACTGGATAGCTCCCATAATATGAACAGTATGCAAACCATCTATTGTATTGACATTGTGATCCGCATTATCACAAATAACTTGAGAGAATGAATCTGGGTCAACCAAGGTGCCAGCTGCATCAGGACGAATAACGGCAGATTTTTCGAAGAGTGTAGTTTCAAAGTACGACGCCGCGAAGCCCAACGAAGACAGTAAGTCGATAAGTTTCTTTGATCCAAACTTCTTGTACAAATATGTACTGATACCGATCAAAAGTGGCGACAAAAAAGATCTAGGTCTTGCTGCTGAAATTACAGCATGAGATATCGCTTCGCATATTTTATTCCATTTGTCAACAGAGCCACGTTTTTTTTTGGAAATATTTTATTCCGGCGCTTGTAACTTTTTACCTATAAGACTTACAGAATAAACATGTATGAGAAGAATGTTAGAAATTTTATCTTCTTTCTACTTTCCATAGACACTTTTGCCACAAAGTCAACTGTTGAGACATTATTTAAAAAAAACCTAATTTTGACACATTCAATTCAAGATGACGGCTCGCGCCTTTTCTTCTCAAGGTCGAAAATTTGGATTTTTATTAGGCCTTCATACCTTAACAACATAACATCATAAACGCTTTTACTCCACCTTTTGTAGGGCAAAAATACCTACAGACTGGATTATAAACCGTCCATTGGTTATTTTAAGATTCGATACAATCCGTTGCGTTCGCACGAGTAAAAGCGTTGCACATTCGTCATCGCAGTCGCATCGCACTCCATTTACTTGAGATACGGCGCTGTACTTTAATTTGAACTGGAAAAATACCAATTCCTTTGTTACTAAAATACAATATCACTACATCATACTTGTGTTTATGGCAGACTAAGGACTGTAGTTTGGATTACTGCTTCTTTAAAGTGTCTACGGAGGCACTCATAACTATTCCAAGGTTAATTGAAAGAAGGACAACAAATTCTGATGAATAATTTGACAGATTTATAATAATATAATAAAGCTGAAAAATTTGAAACTACTAGTTCGAATTAAGAAAATCTAGTTTTTTTGATATGTCATACATATAATTTATACGGAACCCTCAGTGCGCGAGTCCGACTCGCACTTGGCCGATTTTTGTGTTATTGTGTTTATTACCAGCCTTTCTAGGACTTATACAAAAGTGTTTAAGCCAGGCCTACAATTTTATTTAGAATTTAGCAGGACGTGATGCAAAACGTGATGTTTATTTTTGTAGTACATGTCTACTTATTGCTTGACCTTTCGGCTGTGTTACAACAAGCAAACTCAATATTTAACCACCTTCAAAGGAAATTCTTCAACCATTTTCAAATTGTTACCCAACCTAGTCAGCCTAAATGGTTACCAAAATTCATTTTTTCAGATTCGATACATTGCTTGCACGTGCAGTAAGAACGGTCCATTCGTCATCGCAGTCACATCCCACACCATTTATTTGAGAAACGGCGTTGTTCGCGAGCCATCGCCACTTTCATTTAAACTGGAAAAATACCAACTTCTTCGCAGCTTAAACATAATTTCCCTCCTCCATTTTTATCGCTGCAGTCATCTGATTTATTCAGTACTAGTTGTGAGCTTATGACTGTAAATGGTAAGCATTTATCCCTTATGGTTCTTGCTCTCACTCAAAACGGTGCTACATTTTTAAACTAAGCCGTTTGTTTTTCCAAAAAATACGTGCTTCTATTACGTGCTTTTTTATCTTAATGTATTTCTTTTATGAAAAATCGGGTTTATGAACAATCTTGCATTGAATAATCATGCTCAGTAAAAAGTTACTATGAAAATAAATTTATTTAACTGTTAGATATCTATAAATGCGCTACCCAGTCAGCAAGAATAAAGACTTTCAATATTTTTTCATAGATTGTTAGAGTGAATTTTCATTGAAAGACCAGGTCATTGATGACAGGTTTGATAATCAGAAGCGTAGCTTACTCATGATAACAATAACTAAATAAAATTAACAGATACGGAATAAACGCTATATTATGAAAAATGGATTCATTTTCAAACAACTAAAATATTAAAATAACATCAAAAATCTCTAGTAGGTACAACATAACCCCTCCAACGCCCACATCCCCTCTGCTCTTATAATCACGTCACGGCGTAACAGAGATGGATCACATTTCGCGCTCATTTGTTTTTCACACGAGAACAGCCTCTGATTAATATTAAAAAGTTGCTTCAAGTTCTTCCAGGCGAGATTAGTTAAGTTTACACCGTGCTGATGAGAGGGCGCTGTTTGTTCAGGCTGGATGTTAACCTGAGGTGCGATTCACTAAGCGCAAATGTTATAAAAGCCTTGGTCGCAGCGGTGTAATTGGTGACAGGCTTCTAATATACAGTTTTCCATTAAAATATACAAAGATTATATCAATTCAGTTGATTGTTGACACTGTAAATCCCTGATTGTGAATTCCATCACAAAAAAAATTACTAGCGTCACCGATCACATCGCCGCTGCTAACAAGGCTTTAATGACATTTGCGCTTAGTGAATCGCACCCCTGTACTCGTGCTTAAGCTGTCCCATTGACAGGGGTTGTTTATGAGTTGCGTAATATGGGCAAAAGTTTGTCGGATAGTGTGCTGGAATTCAAAGTTTTGGGGGCCTCTTTAATTATGTTGCGAGGAATCAAATAATTATGGTGGAGGTAATATTGTTATTATTTTATTTGATTCATAGTCTAATTGATGTCTATGTATTACATAGCACAAATGTAGTCGTAACTATTTATTTATTGCTGTATGCTGATGGGAAATGTATAATAATAATGTTCATAATTTGTAGCGAATATAGTTTTGACCTTATAATTGATTCAGTTTGTTATTCGGCAACGTGTATACAGGAACGTAAACATTCGAGGCGAAAGTTTTTAGTTCACAATATAACTAGTAAAATAACGACATATTGAATATAAATGGCAATTTTCACGTTTAGCCCGTGAATCTCTAAAAGCGCCAAGCGGAGTATTGTCTAGTTTTTATTCATTTCCAATCGCACAGTAATCCCGCGCTACAGCTGCGGCCGCGAAGGCATCAGCCATGCTTGTATAGATACAAGGTATAGCGATGTAGAGCTAGATAGATCTAGCTCTACATAACTAACAGCGTTTTAGGGTTAGAGCATTGTAACGTAAATCAATGTTAAGATAATAAAGCTGAAGAGTTTGTTTGTTCAAACTACTGGCACGAATGGAAAAAAAAATTTTTTGTTGTATGGATAGTCCATTTGCCGAGGAAGGCTTTAAGCTGTTTAACGCTGTGTGTGAACACGGCAACGAAGTCACGTTAGTTAATAAAATAAGCAAGTCTTAGCTTACAAAAAAAAATTGTTTTTTTAATTGTCGCATCAGCGTTTCAGGCTTAACTAACTTTATTAAATTTTAGGTCATGCCATATTGTGACAACCATAATGTTACCCTTATGTTCTGGTAGAAACGTTATCAAAAACATTACTTTAGTAAAAGCGTTTTTTTATTGGCAACAGTTCAACAAAACATGGAATGAAATAAAAACGAGCAATTCCTGTTGGCAACAAATAATCGGGTTATAAAGAAATGGAAAACAGACATTTTGTTCAAAGCAACTTATTTGTTGTTACGCTTTCATATCTGAAACAATCAGAATACTTTCGTTATATTACTCGTTTATGTGTTTTGAAAATGTATGAATTGTTGAATCCATAGGACCGGCGTTACTTTATGTTACGTTAATAAAATGTTTAAAGTGCATTCAATTTTAAATCATACTCAAAAAATCATAAATATCTACATGAATATAATAAATCTGAAGAGTTTGTTTATCTGAACGCGCTAATCTCAAGAACTAGTGTTCCCTGACGAGCTGTAGTATATAAGATGTATATACTGCAAATATTTTAAGGGCGAATCGTTTAGTGGAAATGTTATCAATTTGTCTTGTAAATTTTTTTTTGTTAATACGCTAGTTTCCGAGCAAATCAACAAAATAAATTGAGTGAATAATTGGAAAAAGTACAAATTTTGTCATGCAAGACAGCTGGTCCTGTTTTATGAGTGTAATACACTTACAACACTTGTACTGCCCCAAAAGCAAAGTGGTGGAGAGGGGGCAAAGCTTACAGGACGAAAAGAGCAAATTGGCTAATGCAGAAAATGCAAAATTTGGTACGCATTAATTTTGACTTTTTAATATTTGATATTGTTTACATTGTGTAAGTCATGAAACCTTGCTGATGAAGCTACAGCATTATGGCGTTTCAGAGTTCGCTTTATCGCTTTTAAAATCATACCTCACTGGCAGAGTTCAAAAGGTGAACATCAATGGAACCAACTCCGATGGCGCCCCATTGATAATGGGTGTGCCCCAGGGCTCAATATTGGGACCACTCCTTTTTCTAATATATATTAATGATCTTCCTGCCTTTACAAAGGGTCTATGTGAGACGGTGTTGTTTGCTGATGATACCTCTTTAGTTTTTAAGGTAAATAGACGTAGAATACAATTTGACGAGGTAAATAACGCACTCTCACAAGTCCATCATTGGTTTACGACTAATAATTTACTACTTAATGCTAAGAAAACAAAATGTATAAAATTCACAATGCCTAATGTCCCACAAGTTATTACTAATGTTTTAATGAATAATGAACATATTGATGTAGTCAACTCAACTGTCTTTTTAGGAATAACTATAGATTCAAAATTACAATGGAGCCCCCATATTGTTGCTTTGGCTGGGAGACTAAGTTCTGCAGCATTTGCTGTAAGAAAAATACGACGCCTGACTGATGTTGAAACGGCGAGATTGGTTTATTTCAGCTATTTTCATAGTGTAATGTCTTACGGTCTGTTGTTGTGGGGATCGTCTGCTGATATACAAACAATTTTTGTATTACAGAAAAGGGCGATCCGTGCAATATACGACCTTAAGCCGCGTGATTCACTCCGTGAGATATTCAAGGAGATTAACATTTTAACTACAGCGTCGCAATATATCTTTGACTGCATAATTTATATACGCAAGAACCTACACAATTTTTCTAGAAAAAATGACTTTCATAGCTTTAATACAAGAAATAAACATAAGCTTGCCGTTCCAAGTCACAGGCTTCATAAGACTGGGAAGTCTTTTATTGGACTAAGCATCAAAATATTTAATAAGTTACCAGAAAATGTTATTGAATTTTCGAAACAAAAATTTAAGTTGTTTATTAAATCAGCTTTGATGAAGAAAGGTTATTATAAAATAGATGATTATTTAAATGACAAATATGCATGGACATGTTAATCTGCTCAGCCGCACTTATTTTGTATTTATTTTTAAGTTATATTTGACATAATTGTAAAATTGAAATTTATTTTTAAAAAAGGCAAAACTGTCTGAGTTTCTTGCGGCGTCTCTTCTCAGCAGGCCATTCACGTCGAGGCGCTGGTAGGGTAAAAAAAGTTTTGACGTGCAAAAGAATTTACTAAGTGAATCAAATTGCTGAATAAAATTATTTTATTTTATTATTTTTATTTTATTTTATTGCCACCAAAGAATTCGCCCTCAAAATATTTGCAGTATTTTTTGTTACACTCTATATAGCACTTTGTATGCGGAAACCGAAATCCACTATAAGTCGCGTCGCGGGCGGCTGCTGGTATAAATTTATCTGACTTTGAACTATCATAAAACGTGTCAGACGACTATACCGTATCTAGTTAATACAAAGTTGATTTTTAATACCTTATAGAACCGTTTTTAATTCAAAGCACGAACGTGTGGAGTTTATCAAGTCCCTCTTTAGACTAATATAAACAGACAGCGAGCGAGGCCGCTCCGGAAATTAGGGCCGCCGGCGACGGAACCCGTCACTGGACGGCTGAGCTCAACTTTTATTGTGCTACAACAAAAAAATTAAATAAAATCCAATGGAAATCCGTCCCTGCTGCTTAATAGGAAAGTGTTTGTGTACACTTTTCTATATTTAGTTTAAAAAATTGGCCAAGTGCGAGTCGGACTCTCGCACTGAGGGTTCCGTACAAATTCTATTTTTGACGTATTAAAAAAACTACTGAATGGATTTCGTTCGAACCAATTTTCGTTGGTAGTTTTTATGGTAATGTACATTATATAATTATTTCAGTTTTATCATCCTCTTATTTTAGAAGTTAGAGGGGGGGGGGACTCATTTTTTTCCACTTTGGAAGGGTCTGTCACGCAAAGTATTCACTTTAGGAAAAAGTGATATTAGAAACCTTAATATAATTTTTAAAGACCTATCCATAGAAACCCTACACGTATATGCTCAATGAAAAAAAATATTTCGAGTTTCAGTTCTGACTATGGGGACCCCCCGCTTTTTTATATTTTTTTCTATTTTCGTGTGAAAACCTTGTTGCGGTTCACAGAATACATCCACTCACTAAGTTTCAGCAGTATAGTACTTATAGTTTCGGAAAAAAGTGGCTGTGACAGACTGGCGGACAGACAGACAGACAGACAGACAGACATGACGAATCTATAAGGGTTCCGTCTTTTTGCCATTTTGGCTACGGAACCCTAAAAAGGGCTTGCACCAAATAATAACATTTATGATTTTTAGAAATGTACCTTGAACGCCTTTCTAACGTAAAGATAATCATAATATTACATATTGCCACTTTACCTAATGTTGAACAATGTTTAAATTTTTATTGCTTATTTTAATTTGTATTTATTTTCTGTATCATCATTTTTTGTAATATTTAAATATTGTGATATGACGTGATGTACATAAAATGAAACAATGAAACATGTTATGAATGTGTTTTCCATTTTATGTGTACTCGAGCAGCATTGTGATTTTAATAAATTTTATATTTATTACTATTTCTCTTCTATATTATGCATGTATTATACACATTATTATAATACATATTAATCTGCCTTAAGAAACACTGTATCAATTTAAAAAACACATCAAAATCCGTTGCGTAGTTTTAAAGATCCAACAATACAGACGGATAGCGAATTTGTTTTAAACTATGTAGTAAAGTGTGAGTAAACCATCTCACATCTCACTTTTCACAAAGAACCCAAGCTAACTGCCGCCGGTTAAAAGGATGATTGTTGTGCATAATAAAACTCGCGCTAACCCGCGGCCACTCTCGGAATCTATTCCACCGCCCGAGGCCCTAATTTCCGGAGCGCTCGGAATAGGTGTCTGTTTGTATTAGTATAAAGGGTGCCTTAATAAAGTACACTCGTGCCTAGTTGAATTAGTAATCAGATTATATTTTTATTAATTCTTCAATAAAAGAGACTGCGTGCATGTATACCATTCGTGATATGCACGAGTAAATACCACTTTTTACTTTTATTTTATTGCTTATACATACTAGAACATGTTGTAAGTTATGTTCATCCCAACTAATATTATAAATGCGAAAGTAACTCTGTCTGTCTGTCTGTCTGTCTGTCTGTTACGCTTTCCCGCTTAAACCTCGCAACCGATTTTGATGAAATTTGGTACAGACAATCTTTAGACCCTGAGACAGAACATAGGCTACTTTTTATTTCGAAAAAAAGAAATCCACGCGGACGGAGTCGCGGGCGGCCGCTAGTATACTTATATTTTTGTTTTACCGATAACAGGTAAAGCAATTTTTATAATTGAAGATTTTTTTTTCAATTTTGCTTCAATTTATCTATTGTTTAATAAAACACTAATTTAAAAACGTTCATATTTACTTGTCTGTAGCATAAAGCTCTAATTTAAGGAGCACGCCTCGTGTTTTTTTTAAATGTCTGATTATATTAGTGAACTGTTATACCTAATTATCAGTAAACAATTGAACTTAATATTGAGTTTTTGGACATGTTTTAATCATTAATCATAAGGCAAAATATATTTGCTATTTCAAGCAAAAATGGAAAATTAATGGCACCTGAAATAACTTTGAGGTCCCTCAAAAGTGAAAGTAACGAAAACATCTGTAGCAATAAAATGTGCAGTGTATGATATTGGTATAATAAATTACCGGCTCCTTACAAAGAACCATAAGTCTGGGATATCAATCTCTATTTTTCAAACATTTCCAAGATACATACATTATTCAAGCAACAGTTCAGAGACCTCTCGTTTGAAAAACTTTGCAGCCACTTTGACTTCTCATAAAAATGTATATTTCGCTGCAAAAAAAAGCATTCTAGAGATATCCACAACGCATTATTTTGATAGCGACATAAAAGAGATAGCTCATCACGAGTTAACATTTAAAATTCATAAAGAGAACGGGCAAACATTTAACGCGATCAATTTTTTCGAACAATCGCCGTTTAAAAAGGCAACAAAAAAATATAAATTAACGAACCAACAAAAAAGCTCGAGTAGGCTTTTCCAGGAACGGAAATTAGTATCTTCAAGTCCTCGTGAAAGCTCCGCCGCGAGGGAGCGGAAAACGCGAATTTCCCGGTTAAAGTAGGGCTGCCCCCGGATCCGGCTGGTCAGCCAATCTTAAAATATATTTTTGATCCATTAAACCGTGGCTAAGCTGCTTAGTTTTACAAAAGAAGGCCTCCTGATATTTAATATTTTCTTACTACCTCTCCTACAGTTTGAAACCTGCTATCATGTCGTTTTATTTTTAAAACCCTTAACTGGTTTGTTACTATCAGCAACTTGTATGTAAAAATAAAGCTTAATCCGCTAAAGTCGCCAAAGATCGGGCTAAATGGAGAGCCCTAGGAGAGGCCTATGTCCAGCAGTGGACAGCGATAGGCTGCTGATGATGATGATGAAAACTTAACTTCAGGTCTAGTCATCCGTTCATCCGTCCATCTAAATCTATACTAATATATAAAGCTGAAGAGTTTGTTTGTTTGTTTATTTGTTTGTTTGTATGTTTGTTTGTTTGAACGCGCTAATCTCAAAAACTACTGGACCGATTTGAAAAATCCTTTTTGTGTTGGATAGTCCATTTAAAGAGGAAGGCTATAGGCTATTGAAAAATTAAATCCACGCGGACGGAGTCGCGGGCGGCCGCTAGTTATATTATACAACGTTTAACAATTCACTCACACCCATATTTTTTTTCATTAGTAGTCAAGTAAACACTATAATAATGAAGTTAAAGAGTTTGTTTGTTTGCTTGAACGCTAGTGCGTTCAACCAAATCTCAGAAACTACAAGTACATCGAACAATTATTTTTGTGTTCTATTGGAAAGTCCATTTGTCGAGTAATGCTTTAAACTATAATATAACTCTATTTATGTCAAAACCGAAATCCTCTGGGACGAAAGCCGCGGGCGGCCGCTTTACATACATACAAATAAAACTATTACCCATACGGAAGCAACGCAACCCTACACTAGAGTGGTCCTGTAATGGCTACAAATTAGGACCGACGCCTTGAAACATTATTTACGACCACTTATGGCATCAAATCGGGGCTTATAGAATCCCTACATGTCGCTTTCGGGTGTATAGTAATCGTATATGTTCATTTCGTCTCGCGAACAATGAGCGTGGGTGGATTCTGAGTATTTGGGCTTCCTCTACTTTTTCTATTTATTTGTTAGAATGTTCTGGATTTTTGTGAGATAGAAGGCATAGTTAGATTTAGTTCCCGGGAAGTAAGTGCCGCTAATAGACAACTGGAAAAGTTAGATTGACACCAATAAAACACCTACCAAGGATATTAGATTTGATTGAAAATAAAAATCCTTGGACTAACACTCCAATTGCCGAGCCCCAAACTAAGCTCAAAGCTTGTACTATGGATCCTAGGGTACGGATAGATTTAATACTTTCATAAACATCCATGACTCGAGTACAAATGCCGATGTTCATGACACAAACATTTGCCTGTAGCTGGATTCGAACCCGTGGCCCTTGGTTTCGTAGCCAGAGTCCCTGACTACTAGACCAACGGGCCCATCAGTGGTCAGACATTCAATTTAAGTGCTATTTTTTCCGTTAGTAACGGCCCAATCAAAAACCGATGCTTTAAAACCGACGTTATAACACATTTGGTTATCTCGATAAAATAAAACTCATTTAAATGTACTCGATTTAAAAACCCAAAATCATGCAAAAATAAACCTTACCCGTTTACACCCGTAATATTCTTATTAATTTTCTGAATAGCGGTATAATTCACGCGGTAATTGGTAACCTGCAGCCGTTCCTGTAAAAACCCTGCTTAGTCTCACAGCGATGTTGCTCGATTCTAGAGGTTTATTATGGCAATAAAGCGATATAGCAAAAAATATTCAGCCGGCAGAGATAGCAAGACCTGGCATGATAGCAGTCAGAAGTATACTTCGTTGTACAACGAGAAATTGAGGACTCACTGTATAAATATATAAACTTACGTATAACTTACGTATCTTAAAACCCGTCACTGGATTACAGATGTTCATGTGAGGCCATAATTTGATATGAGATATTAGAATGATTAATTTGAATGAATAATTAGTAAATCAATGATTTATTCACCTAAACCAGTGACTTCGCCCACCTGGTTCTCAGATCCCTTTTTTCGCAATAAAAGGTAGCCTATGTTTTTTTCTCAGGGTCTAAATATGTCTGTGCCAAATTCATCAAAAACGGTTGGGAAGTTAAGCGGAATAGCGTAACAGACAGACATACAGACAGACAGTTAAATAATAATATTAAATTCATCTCAACAATAAGTAAATAAAACCATTCTTAAATTCAACAAAAACTATGTCTAAAGTTTTATACAAATTTCCAGTTTGAATCAGAATAAAACCAGGGCTCTTTTTCCTAATCCTGCCTCACCAATACCCAGAGCAAGGAAAATAGGGGAGTTCGTACATTTTCTGAATTTGGTAAACTACTTACTATATAGCTTGAGGTGAGATTCTCCGCATTGGTAACACTGAATTTTTTGCTTCAATATTAATATGGGAACCAATCTCCAACAAAACGCTAGATTTTATAACTTAATTTAGTTAAAAAGAGATTGCATCAGCATTAGAGATCATAATGTACCTATTTATACAATAATGGATGTTTTTGTATTTTCAGGTACATTGTTACCTACCTACTAAACGGTAAGTGGATACTTTAAACTCATTATTTCTCTCGCCAGACATAGCACCTCTCAAATTGCTGCTTTCAAATTTAATTTTATAAATTCGTATAAAAACGTACCATCTCGTATTTAACGTAAGTGTAATCTCATCAAAGAGCTTACTGAGCTGTAAAAACATCGCGAGGTAACCTTTACTGTGGTTAATTACAGCCAGGGCGCAAAATGAAAAAAATTGGTCAAGTGCGAGTCGGACTCCCGCACTGAGGGTTCCGTACAAATGCTATTTTTGACGTATAAAAAAAACGACTGAATAGATTTCGTTCGAACCAATTTTCGTTGGTAGTTTTTATGGTAATGTACATTATATAATTATTTCAGTTTTATCATCCTCTTATTTTAGAAGTTAGAGGGGGGGGACACACTTTTTTCCACTTTGGGAGGGTCTGTCACGCAAAGTATTCACTTTAGAAAAAAGTGATATTAGGAACCTTAATATAATTTTTCAGGACCTATCCATAGATACCACACACGTATATGTTCAATCAAAAAAAAAAAATTCAGTTTCAGTTCTGACTATAGGGACCCCCCACTATTTTTATTTTTTTTCTATTTTCGTGTGAAAACCTTGTTGCGGTTTACAGAATACATCTACTCACTAAGTTTCAACAGTATAGTACTTATAGTTTCGGAAAAAAGTGGCTGTGACAGACTGGCGGACAGACAGACAGACAGACAGACAGACAGACAGACAGACAGACATGACGAATCTATAAGGGTTCCGTTTTTTTGCCATTTTGGCTACGGAACCCTAAAAAGGCGATGGCGAACCACTTCATTAAAATTGCCAGGGGAGTCTTACATCCCCTGTTATTTCGCGCAAAGGTATTCCGCACAAGAAACCTAATATATGCCTTGCGCGATTCTATATATTATTCATTCGTGCCACAGAAACGCACATTTGACTCCCTCTGAATTTTCCGACTACGATTTTCTTTTTATTGCTTCAGGAAAATGTGTTTATATCCCACTGTCTTTTGAAATCTTCTTTACGGTGTGTTTATTTCATATTGGACGGAGAAACGTTTCACTGCCTTTAAGTGTTCGCACTAAATGATTTCGTATTCTTATTTTTCTTGTTTATGACTATTTGATGGCTTACCTTTATTATTGTGAATATGGCTGTTAGGTCTTTATTTACTGATTTTTCTTCCTTTGAATAGCAAAACGGATTTTTTAACGTAAGTGTCACGTTTCTGAACCCCAAGTGTCGCATACGATTAGGTGCGTCGTTGAATTAAAAATCAGGTTATGCAAAACTAGAAAATTGATGCAACTCTTCAACTTGTAACTGCTACGCGACGCGGTGAGGGCTTTCACCCTTACATTGTTAATATTCCTCCTTCTCGCACGAAGCGTTTTGCTTCATCTTTCATAATGCGAACTGCTAAGGAGTGGAACTCTCTGCCGTGTTCTGTGTTTCCCGAACGTTATAATTTGGATGTCTTCAAGACTAGAGTGAACAGGTATCTACTAGGCAAGCGTGCTCCATCTTAGGCCTCATCTACACTTTCCATCAGGTGTGATCGAGGTCAAATGCAAGCCTATCTTAAATAAAAAAAAAAAAAAAAAAAAACAATTTTGGAATATTTTCTCATAAAGTCACTTATTCTGTAATATTCGGTAACTGCATGAAGAAAAAACTTCAAAATGAACGTCAGATCATACTTTAATATTTACACAGTCTGCAGAGCGCCCGACTGTCGCGATAGTGCGCCCAGCAATAAGTACAAGACGAAATTTCTACTTAGCGTATTCAATGAAACATCACAAAGATATTCGGACAAAAGCGTCTTGAACAAAGCGCGAATGTTTCAATAAGCAGACTTGCTACTTTTTATCAAGGAAGCTGCATCTTAATAAACAGACGAACGCTCCTTTTTCTCTATTTCGCTTTCTGGGACTATTCAGGGATAAATTTTACGGCTTAGGAAGGACTAGTTTTTGGGACTTCATGGATTCGGGACATGTGTTTGGACAAGGATCTAAGTTTTATATATAGAAGTGGCATTAATGTTTTAAAAGAATTGCAAAGTGATTAGAATGAAAATGTTAGTCATGGTGTAAAAACTTTAGTTACCTACATGTTTTTAAAATTTAACTACCTACATCAGAAAAAGCACTTGAACTGAACTATATTATTGATGTATATGTTTTATTACACACCGCATTGACATCCATACCACTAAGTCAATCAAAGTACATATTTACGTGTGTATGTGTTGTAAAATGTTTAAACGAGCGTCAACAAAACACCCAGGAAGAACACATTTGTCCCATACGAGGACATTCGTCGCAGATGCGGTGCAATAAAGCCACTGTAACAACCGCAGTGGCTACTGCTGTTATGATTTATATTATATGCATTAATTAATTAGCGGATTAACCTCCATTACCCGTTAATACATCCGTGTGCACCTATTACGTATAAGGTAATGGGTTACCGCTGCATATAATTTAAAAATAAAATGGATAATTTTTGATCCAAGTGAATAAATTAATTTTATTACGCGTTCGTTATTTTCAGACCGATATTATAATCCAACTTGTTTATTTACACTTAATTATTAACATTGTTTTAAAATATTTAATAAACATACCTTAGCGTCACTAAAATAGCTCACAAACAGGACAATATAGTTTATTTTTATATAATATCTTACATTAGACTGGTTAAAAGTTCAATTAGAAATCACATGAACTACGCAAGAGAAGCCTTTATATCCTTATCCGTATTTAAAATCATATTTTTTCAACACATTCCAGAAAACATTAAAATACGCCTAAAGCTAACAGCAATCATATTAGCATTAGAGGCACATCCAGCCGCAATCTCCCGCCTGTAGTTTTAAAACGTGCGTCAGCAAAACAACGCTGGCGGGAAAGATAAATTCGCCCCACATGGGGACATTCGCTCCAGATGCGGTGTAATAAAGCCACTATAACAGACGGCGGTTCCTGGCCTAATGCGATTTAAATATAAACCGGTCGATGATTAACATTGTTTGTTACGTTTCTGCTGGAATCGTTAGGTTGTGTAATTTTAATGTGTTCCGAATGTGAGTGGGAGAAAGTTTACAGGAGCGTAGGCGGAATTTTCACACGCTTTGTCCAAAGCTAATCAGGGTTTGGGCTGTCGAACCTAAAATACTAACAACAGTAGTTAGCAACGTAGACGGAGTTTTATCGCGCTTTGTCCAACAGTCAACGCCTCGGTGGCTTAGTGGTTTATATACCGCGCCTCGGTCTCGAGGTCCTGGGTTCGATCCCCGGGTCCGGCAAATTTGGGTCGGTTTTACCGAACTTAGCCCGGGTTGGTGATCACTAATCCGCATTTGGCAAGCGTGGTGATTAAGCGAAGACCCATTTTTGTAACGAAGACATGCTTTCAAATGATGAAGGCCTTTGCCCTGCTGTGGGACATTAATAGGCTGAAACTTTACTTTTTGTCCAACAGTGTATGTGGCAGGTACTCGTAACTGAGAATATTTTGAAAGTATTTTGGTTATCTGTATCTTAAATGAATTAATAGTCAAATTCCTGTCAAAGTACTAACCCGAAAAAAAAACGAATATCCTTCCGCATTCTGAAACTGAAATATCTGTCAAAACCGCATCCATCTCTTTCTCTCTTACCTCGTCTGACATTTCACAAAACGAGACAGCACTCTGGAAAAAGTAAGTTCAAAGAATAACCCTCGCTGGCTACAATCCGGGCCTAACGAGCTCTCTACGTAATTAACTATTTGTTTCACAGTCAAAGACTCGACTTTGCCGTTCCGAGGGCGCGTCGAGATTTCTATGGCGGACAGAAATTTCTTAGCTTATTAACGGCATTGTGCATATTACCCTGTATTTCACTTGGAACTTTACAACTTAGTTTTGCAACGAGCGCCGTGAATCGCGAAAACGGAGAAAAGTCAATAATTGGAAGTTCGAGCTAACTCCCGTTTGAAGAGTTATGAGGTGAATTTCGAATTGCATCTCTCGGACTTGTACGGCTTCTTATTTCTTACATAAAAATATTATTAGTTGGAAATATATCTACGAGAACTCACTCTTAAACATGCATTTAATAAATAGTAATATGTTTTCGGTTTTCTGTGATAACGAATCTTAAGCTAAACATCCAAAGGTGATATATGTACATACAAATATAATTTGCCAAAATCAGGTGAACGTAATAAAGTCATCAAAATTTGATATCTCCATACACACAATTTTTGGAATGTCACTCTGGTTTTGATCTGTCCTTAATAAAGTCAGCACTTATAATGAAGTAACGAATCGGTTATGCTTTTAACTCTGCAAAATGCAATTCGATTATCTAATCTAAGTTTATAATGAAAGTCACAATACTGTCGCCTTAAAGTTTGAAGCTGCTGGTTGTATCCCCATCAAAATACCATTTCTAACAACAAATATTCATGAATTCATATCAAACTGAGGACTGCGAGACAGACCATCGCGAAGTTCCGCCGGGGTAATACTCACAAACTGTGAATTGGCGTAAATTTGTAATGAAACTAATAGGCGATACTCTAATACAGAAGTTACGCCACGCCAACAAAGTTCTTAAGATGTGGTTTCGAGTTGCAAACTACTGTTGGCTCATAGTTCTCAAATCTGGGACGAACTGTCTTTGTCTAGATTAATTCTGAAGCAATCTCGCTAGAAATAATGACACATTTAACAGACTCCACGTATTCATTTAATGAAGTTTGTATGTTTTTAATGAGTGTATCGGGTTACGTCGAGATAAACTAGCGTCTGGATATAAATACGATAAGGTTGAGATTTGGAGACTGTAGTGGAGTATCTCTTGGAATTAAGTATTAAGGCTCTTATAAATAAATCACTCTCAACTCTGAGATCGATCTTGAGAATGACATATCAAGTTGTCGCTCAAGATCGACCTCAGAGTTGAGAGCGATTTATTATTACGAGCCTAAGACAATCAAAATGTCCTTAGTCTTTGGAGAACATATTATATGGAAATGAACTCTTCATCTAGCCATTAAAAAAAGTAGCAAAAAGTCTCATGTTGACTCCAGAATATAAAGATTTCCTTGGATAGATAAATTAGGACAATCATATTATTATTTTTCCTGATAGCTTCAGAAATTAACCCACAACTGGCATCTATAAAAGTCATGAAAAGTCTATTTCGACTCCGGAATGCTATTTCTAACTCAAAAATCCGGTAAGCTCCACGTAAGTACAAAATAAACGCATCTCCGAAAACTATCTAATGGAACGAACGTCGGACAATGCAAGTCCGCAACGCACGGCGACGGCTGCAATCAAATACGTTTGATCAACTGAGTTGATTAAAGGACGTTTCCCTGCACCGGCCGGTGGAGTAATGACAGTTGTTCTCGCAAACAAGCCGACTAATTCATCTCAGAATCGAACGCTGCGTCAAATCATGTGTCGTGTGAGGCTGTTACAACTGATATGTTTTGCTGGCGATTCGGTTGTTCATGATTGTTACGTACTAGTGACATTTGTGCAATGTCAGCTCGGGTGAAATTAGGCACCATCAACTTGTTAAACAGTCAGATAAACAGACTATATTACAAGAAAAATGCATAAGGGCTCAATCAAGCACCATTTAACAATCACTTCTCTAAGAATGGCTCAGAAGGGACATCGTGTATCAGCATCTTGTATTATTGGCAAGGGACGAAAACTCCCGGTATGGGGGAAAGTTTCCATATAAAATCAGAATAGTTACCATAGTGGATAGATAAGTTAGTACCGCGTTTGTTAAGTGAAGATGGGTGGGAAAGTAACGTGTGCAGTGAAATTAAAGATAGGTATTTGGGTGGCCTTAGGTAGTCTGCAGTAACAGGCTAAATCATATTATTCGAAAAAAGTAACTCAAATTTTACTTGACCCAGGTTTGAAACCAGAAAGCCCCAGAAAAACCCAGTTCAACCTTACACTTACCACTCCACGTGTAACCAACATTATTAAGACACATTCAAACACTAGCAAAAGTATATACAAATGCATATAACCAATTCGGTGCCGATTACACTCCATCAAGCTGTCAATTACCGGCTGCCAGCAATCAGACGGCGCTGGAAATGAAATAAATACATTCCATTCGCCCGAAACATAATGTTGCAATTCAACGATGTTTCATCGTTGGCGATGTTGTATTTTTTTCAATAAGAGAAATTACCGTTTCATATAACCTATGCCCCTTGCAAATAGACGCAATGTATGTTGGTAAAAATGATTTATTTTTATTTGATGTGTTAATTTTAACAACACATATTTTTCTTTTTGTATATTTATTTTTAAGCTGTTTACATGCTCATTTTTAAGTTTTAATTAATAAGAAACTAAAGAAAAAATCATGGCATCAGGCAGGATTCGAACCGGCATCTCTTGCAAAACGGGTACTGCCACCGAGACCCTTACTGGAATTTCTCCTAATTTTTCTTTTGTTTGACCCTTCTATAAACTGTCACAAAGGTATATTTAAATTTAAATTTTATTGAAGTTGTCGTCTGGTTTGTATTGTTCAAATATAGGATGTATGTTAATTCTATTGAAACAAGTGATAAAAACCACATAGAAGTATACTACTACATAGTTTAGCAAGTTATTTAAAATCAAATATTCGTAACAAAGCAATTGAAACCCTTTTTTGTCCAATTATTTGAAAAAGGCTTACCGGGTTACGATATCAAATAAACATTTTCACTGCAATACCAAAATTTATCAAAGTGAAAACAATATAGGCATTATTAATCATACTAACATTTAAATCTGATTTCGTTGAAAATCTGTAAATAGAAATATGGTTTAGTTTAGAATTGAAAATATTGTTATAATAACATGAATGAAGCATTATAAATTTTTAGCTTATCTTTCAAGTACATGGAACATACAAATACGTACGTATGAATATCATCTTTTATCAATCAGTTTTTAGTGCTAGTTTTTACCCACGGCTTTGCCCGCGTTTTCAACATTTCTGTGGGAACATGAAATCGGGATAAAAGTCACCTAACTTGGCATATATTTTTGCATGTACACCAAATTTCATCAAAATCCATCGAGTACTTTCAGCATGATTGACGCACAAACATCCGAACAAACTAACTTTCACATTTATCATATTAGTAAGTATGATAAGTCACATAAAAGTTTGTATGCAAGAAGAAAGTAATAACAAAAACAAACCCACCTTATCTTAATATATCAGTGCAATTCATAAACATCAACAACTTCACAAAGATCTCAGTAGGTTTATATTTATAAAAATACACAGTGTCCCCGGGGTCTCTGTGCACGTACAAGAACTATGATTAAAGGCTTTGCCTGAGCCATTGATCTAGGCCCTAATATTGGGTAATAGCCTTAGATATTCAAGCAAACAATTACCCAAACATCTCCTGACGAATTTACTTTATCGCCGACATCCGAAGATTACACATACGAAGTTTAAAGCGGCCCCCTAAGACCAGTAGGTCACAGTGTATATAGAATACAGTATAGTTAATGTATATTATATTATTATTAACATGTATATTATAAATTATCGAAACATAACAATAATGAATAAATACCGATATATTTATAATATACGATGTAAGAATTTATTAAATCTTACTTCTTCTGAATATGACTTATTCATATTCAAACACACACTTACAGAACATTACAATTTAAATATGATTGCTATTTAACTTATAAAACCACATACATTTATCGATTTTTGGCTATATTTAAATATCCTTACAGTTAAGAGGAGTGGGGTATCTGTAAAATGTTACAAAGAAGAACAAAGATAGTTTCTGTTTCAATGAACACACCTTACCTTTTCTCACCGCACTATGCCAACGTCTTAAAGTGTCCGAGGGCCGCCCTTAGGGAATGAACGTTTGACCTAATTAAGCCAAGTGGCGTGGAAAATTACAGTCAGATAGGGTCTGTTCGGCCCTAATTGCTGAAGGGTTGGTGATCGACCGCCGCAGGTCCGCCCAAGGGACCGGTGTGAGTTAGGAAGTGTTAAATCTGATGACGAGCTTTTGCAAGATTGGATTTTTTGGCCAGGTATGAGTATGAAATGGGTTAATCTCATCATCCCTTGTGGTGGCGGGCGGTTGAAACTGTTTAGATTGTTTATTTTTATTCCAGCCCCTTGCCCTGTAGTGGGACAATAATAGGCTAATACTTAACTTCACTTTTTTTTATTGTACATTGACTTTTACCTGCGGCTTAACCCACGTGGAGATATCAAGATTCCTGTTTTGTCACATGGCAGCATTTCATCAACCATCAACAAGTTATTGCAGTCCACTGCTGAATATAGGCCTGTTCTAATGCTCAACCCGATCCTCTGCAATATACCACAGCAGTTCAGTTGTAACACAAGAAGAATGGTCCAAAAATTAATAACACAACAAAAAATCGTCTGAACACATTTAACTTTTGGAATATCAAGACAAAACTCAATTGAAACGTTGCTTCAGCTGAAAAGTTAAAAGGCTTTAATTTCTTCAAAAATTTAATTATCAAAGAAGCTGTCGAAAAATGGAATTCTAAATTATTAGTCCATTTGTCTAAGGTTCAATAGCATAGAAATATTCTCGTAACATCGAGTGGCAAAGTTCTAAAGTTATATTTTAAAAATTGCATCGACAGGTACTCCTGCAAAGTTTCGACACCTATTACACTGTTCCCGATAACTTCCCTAGTTATTGCGCTTGTACGAACAATAAATTGGCTCACCAGTGCCCCGAGAGATGGGTTTTTGATATTGGAGATTGTCCAAGAAACCCACTTTTTGTTTAAACTCGTCCAAAAGTTTTTGATTCAAGGAGAATGAAAATAAAAAGGGATTCGGAATGAGCTCTAGTTTTCCTCCGCATAATCAAATATACACTCCTACGCTCTCAACCAATGTCCAAACGGAAAGATATTGGACTAGTTTCAAAATGTGGGGATTGTTTGAATAGTTAGGATTCTTGTTGATTACTGATATTGAAGTAAATTACTGATGAAGTGAAACTAAAATAAGTTTTAATAGATCTATTTATGCCTCAAGAGAGACTTCAGATTACCAAAATTAAATAGGTATTCTCACTGTTGATTGTTTTGTTTTCGAATAGTAAAGATGAGAAACTAGGACAAACTCAACTAAGCTAATCTTAAACTTGTGTGTAATAATATCCCTAACAGGAATCTATGATTAAAAGCCCTCTTCGTATAAAACATTTACCAAGATATTTCAGCCAGGCTTTTATCTCTGAATCTATTTCTAACGTCTTTATGTAAACTAATGATACTATATCAATGAACTAGTGACATTAGACCTCCGCTTGAAGATAAGCAACAATCTATCTTGATAAACATTGGACATTTAGCAATGTCTACCCGAATGTCTTTGATAAGCAAATATACAGCCAGTTGACCTATCTCGTCGGTCTTATTACGGAAGGGTAAGAGTTATTTTCCCTTGGAAACTATTCCTATCAACATGGCCGAAAGTTTGCTGGGGTCACTGTAATTTTATCCATTACCCGAGCCCCGTTATGGACATGCGACCCCATTCGTCAAATTATCACACCCCCTCATTTAGGGGGTTTCCTACTATCGTATGAATATTTTATGGCGTATACGTCTTTTGGAGATGTACGTCCTCGAGGTGAGTTGTCAAGATAAGATGTTGTTACAACTTTCGTTCGTCAAGAAAGAAAGAAAATAAGAGTAGTAAACATGTTAGTAAGGTTCAGAATTGAATGATACTTAGTGAAGTGTCAACCAAAACTTGATTGTTGTGACTGGTCTGTGTCAGGTAAACTGTGACATAATCTGTCAGCAAACTTGCTAACAAGTCTGAAAAAGACACATTTCCAACTATTTCACATCTTTCGTAAGTGATATCAGGAGACGACTTGCCTTATTTTGAGAAATTGTTGTGAAATTATCTGACTACCCGTGGAAACATATCACCTGTTTCTTTTGAGTTATTCTTAAGGTACTTTTCTTATTTAGAAGATGCTTTTATTCATTTACTAGTTCGCTAAAAATAAGCATTGCTTGGTTCGGGACTAAGGCTCGTCGTCGTACTAATAAATCGCACTCAACTCTAAGATCGATCTTGAGTGCGAACTTGATATGTCATTCTCATACAAAACAGCACATCAAGTTCGCGCTCAAGATCGAGCTCAGAGTTGAGTGCGCTTGATTAATACGAGCCTACATATTGCATCGTGAATTATATATCAAGAATATGTAGGTAGTATATTTATTCAACAGATAATACTTAGTATACTTTAAATCTACACAAACAAATTAATATACCAACTACAAAGAATCGCCCCTCTTGTAATTCTAGTCGGAATATTTCACATAAACCACTCCAAACACGGTGTTAGCAACAGATAGTTCGCTTGATAAAATTTTCCGGAGTAATTTGTCAAACGGTTAATGGTTAACAGTGCCGTGGGCGTTCCGCGAATAAATCTGCCGAGAAACTCGCTAAGCGCGAGTCGGATGACGGCAGTTTCCTAGAGAAAGTAGTTGATAAATAAATAATTAAAAATAAAATTGAAAAGATTGTGCTGCCTCTATACCTCTAGTAAGAAGTGCAAAGTTAAATGTTCATTTTCGAAATCTATAGCAACCGTGTGAGTCATGAACGACATTCATTTAAACTTCCGTGCCACATAAATAAAACAAGGTATTACCGCCTTAAACGCAAAAGTTAATTCGATGCTATTGTAAACATAACCTTCTAGTTACTACTCTACTCACATAGCCAAGAAGTCTCTTTTATGTACCCATGGTCAAAACTACTCTGAGTATCATTAATCTATCGTTTACTTAACTACACATCAAAACGTGATAAGAAGTCAAAATTCCCGCCACGGCATCCCAATTGTTCACATAATCAACTATCTCTTACTCGCCGATACTAGAAAATACCCATAACATCCTGAGCCGAACGCGTCCCATATTCCTTTATAATAAAAATATACATATATGAAGCATAACCGGGGAAGACCTCTGAGGATATCTGATTATAGGATTGGGCGCCCATCACATTATGATAATAGATACTTGTGCGTCGCGTGGATATAGAAATAGATTGATTCTCAATTTTTTCGCGCAGTTCGCTCCCCGGCGACTCGTTTTGGATTATTGCCTGGATATTACCGATATTATTATGGATTTTCGATAATTATACTGACTTATTCTTGACGTCTGTTTGGATATTTGAAAGGTGAGGTGGGTGCTTAATTGAGTGTTTAGTGAAGGGACAGTTCCGTTAGATGTTTTAATTCAAAGGCTGGAATAAGTGGATTGGAAAATATTTAAATGAAATCGGTTCAATTTATTCTCAACTAAGGGAGTTAAAATGTGTATTTTCTAAGCGTGTTTTTTGAACGGTTACAATAAAATTAACAAAATTGATTAATATTTTAAATTTTTGGGTGTATTTAAAAATAATTTTGTCCCGCTTTAAGTTTGTGTCCAAACATTTTTACGTTTTCTTTATCGGTTTTTCATCAGTGGGCATTTCGCAATTAAATTATCTACTTGGTGACGTTTATTTTGCCCGAAATTGTCAAGTCTTGTAAGCTTTTGTTATGAGGATAGTAACGTTTTCGCAAGCTTTTGTTCTAGTTTATTTAATATATAAATGAATAACCTATTTTGTATTTATAACCTGGTAGGCATAGTATTTCAAACATTGATTTCCATTTATTTTATCGAAGAAATGCAGTTGAGATGACTTTCCTAACATACGTTCAAGTTATGGCGGGGACGAAATCACTGTAACACCTAACTGATTATCACCAGGCCAAATCAATTGTTAACGCAATGAACCCTCACGCCGAATCCTCAGTTATAGCATCGACTCGCTCAAACCCGAAGGATTTCATTTAAGCAATTACTGCCCGGTCTAATTGACCGCCATCTTACGAATGACGTCGGCAAAGAATTGTTTTAATGAAATTTAATGAAAAATCCGCCCCAAGCCACGTCACTGATGGACTTTTTTTCCCCTAAAAGTTCTTCTTCGGAACCAATTAAGGAGAGATAATTCCGAGATTATGTTTGGTAACAAGATTCTCCTTGCGATTGTGTTGGTAATTTTGTTAGCTCTGTAATGAAATTATTATGATTTCAATTTTGCTATGTAAACAAGATGTTTAGGCTCTCAATGAGGGCGTTATTCAGTTATCAAAGCAAATGCGCGTCATGTAATGACATAATTGTTGGTTGCAGAGGTTTAAAGCCGGTGGAAATTGCGGTCTTGGTTTGTTTGGGCAAGATTATAGTATCTGTTTGTTGGTATCTATGTATATCATCACTTCACAGTATAAAACAAATTTGCTTCCCTTCTGTCTTCGCAAAACTTTGCAATGTAATTTGATTCGGCTTATTTTTAATAGATCATAATTATTTTGTTTCTAGAAAGAAGTGGCTCGTACACTATCAAAGTAACAGCCTTACGGCAGGGTAATGACCATTTGAAATCATGTTGTCGTTACAGAGATAGCTTTTGGCTTAATCACCACGCTTGCCAATTGCAGATTGGTGATCACAAACCCGGGCTGTGTTCAGAAAAACCAACACTAATTTGCTCGAACCGGGTATCGAACTCAGGACCTCAGGACCTCAGGACCACGGCCAATTATTTGAACCAGACCTTCAAGGCGACAGTAAAAATGTTGAATTTTAAGTTTTATCTTCCTTCAAACACCTATGATAGCTACCACAAGAGAGACACTGTATTTCTTTACTGTGTACCACTGTGTGCTAAAAATAATTAGGTAATTATTCGGAAAGGATAAGTCAATGAAGCCAGAAAATCAGCTAGGAACATTATAATTAATTAAATCCTCTACTTAATTGATGTG
This sequence comes from Nomophila noctuella, assembly GCA_958496325.1. NCBI lineage: Eukaryota > Metazoa > Arthropoda > Insecta > Lepidoptera > Crambidae > Nomophila > Nomophila noctuella. Next base: position 596,414 of record OY292495.1, read on the forward strand.
GGATCATGTTGGAGAACATCGAGATATCTGATATACATAATTATAAGTTAATTACACCTAGTGCAATCAGGACTGCTATTTTATTGTCTATTATATATAAGTATATATATGTGCATTTGCTTGCCTGAGTGTTAGTAAATTATAATTTTTGTTTTATCAATACGCAAACTAATTGTTAATAGGTATTTGTTTGATAATTGCATTTGTGTCGTCGTTTACTAAATAATCAGTGTTCCTCATATTCGTAGGCCAAAATTATTAAAACTGTCAAAAGCATAAGTATGTTAAACATCAAATATGTTTACATCACCCACAGACCTTTACCGCTTTATGAAATCTGACATTACAAGTCATTCATATTATACGTGCGAGTAAATTATCGTTTTTTGTGTAACGCAAAGCGACGGCGAGCCAAATTTCGGGCGATGTTTTAATCCCGCTTGCCATATTGTGGTGAACCACAATTTCGCTTATCTCCGTGACTATATTGCACGTCAGGGCATCACATTTCCACTGGATTTAGAGCTTGACCTACTAGGATGGTTGAAGAAATATGGATTTTTCTCATTGAGGCATAACTTGCACAATTTTTTTATTGGTATTTTTTGTTATTGTTATGTAAAGCACTGTACGATTAATAAATAAAAAAATAAAAAAAAAGTTATACTCGGAGAGTGGAAAAAAGAGATCGCGAAAAAAATCTATGCGTCAACTTGAAGGGAAGGCGGTGTATTTTTTTATTCTTCCTTACGAACTGATACGCGAATAGGTTTATTTTCCATCTTGTAATGATTTGTACTTTTAAAAATAACAAAACGGGAATTTTTCGATTATGAAAATCGTACAATAGACGGCAACTGTGATCCATCATCATCATCATCCTAGCGCCTCTCTCAGTTCATACTCGGCCATTGCTGCGGAGCCCAGGGTACAAGGCTTCGACTATTGTGAGGCTTGGTTTATTATTTTTTTATAGCCGATGCGGCAGTCTAGCTAGAGGGTCGCCTTATGGTAAGCAAAGATTTCAACAGCATTATGTTATCATAGGTAGGTAAATGTAATAATTTCTGTTTCTTAGTATTTAAAAAGACACCTGTAAATGAGGAGCGAGGGAGACGGCGGCACCTGGCAAACAATGGCGCGCGAGTTTCGGCGGCTCGCTCCGCCGCAGCCGCTCCTAACATTTGCATCTCATTGCGAATGCAACCGGCTCTGGACGTGCTAGCTGTGGATGTGGCATGTATATCTTTGATGATATCTATACTAATTTAATAAAGGTAAAGAGTTTGTTTGTTCGTCTTTAATCGTTTGAACGCGCTATTTTAGGAACTACTGGTTCGCATTGAAACAACAATTAGTGCGCTATAATACCACTGTGCGGTCGCTACTAATGTAAAAATGTATCTTCTTCTTAAACTATAGAGCTACGCTTTTGTCGTGTAGCTGCCTCCATTCTTTCCTGTTCCTAGCTAACTCTTGTATGCTCGTAAAAATGTATACACAACATAAAATCATCTCATCTCAGTAATCCGCTAGGACTATGGTCCTGAATTGACCTGGCTATATGTGTTGGACTGCCTCTTAGATAGACTCGTCACTATCCGATTTTAAGAGGAATACACTGGGCCCACACTTTAAACAAAAATTACGTTGTAAAACAGATTTCAAGGTCTAGCTGGTGATGCAAAAATAACATTATATAATTATCAGATACCAGCATATTATGTAATGTAATCTCATTTAATTATACGAAATGATTAATCGGAATTTACCGTGAAATTTTGATTAAAATTTTGTCTTACCTTTATTATTTCAGGAAAGGAGTTCTTGTTATTACTAATTTGGTAAATGTTACGCCGGTAACATAAGTATTTGATATAATTGACGGAGATCACATTCTGTGAACGTGCTTCGTGTTATCTTATTACATTAATTATATTATGTGAATCAAAACGAATACCAAAATTATTTCCAGCTTAAATTAAACTGTTGATTACCATTTACTTTAACGTTATAAGTTATCAAGATACTATCTGCTTGCTGTACATAATTATACAAAACGTTATTTAAACTAAGATTATGATAAGTGAACTTTTTGTTCATTAATCCCCGTTGACGCCAAACTTATTATGGGGGTAAATGAACTAAAAAGTCCCTTAATCTCCATTACGTTAAAAATGTATAGTGACAAAAATGAAAAATGATAATTTGCCGCCTCCACCAAAACAATACTTAGCCGGTGTACATCCAGGAAGAGATTTTGCAAGCAATTTCCGCTTCAGCGACAAATGCAAATCTGAAACGAAATGTGTTATTTATCGCCTGAATTAGAATCTCGCTAACTACGGCTCGGTGTCAAGATTGTATTAACATATTGTACGTACTGCTAGGTATTTGATTGTTATCGTGTTCCAGTATTCGCTCCGAGCTCTAAATACCGATTGTGACTTTGTAAATTGCGCCAAACAGGAATTTCATGCGCGATAGTATCTTTGCATTTAATACGTTTGTTAAATACTCGTTTCGGTCTGTTTATCGTTAGAATCAGGTTATGCAAAGTTATTAAGTTTACGAACAACAATCGTTTCAAAACGTTAAGAAAATAAAATGATACAACACCTATATTTTGTCAATATCAAAGCGTAATAACTTACTTGTTTAATAATTCTAGAACCTCTAAACTTGAAACACTAGAAGTTTCGAGTTAGACTTCATAATAACAGAACCGTGCACGATATAATATTACGACAACAACAGCCACCACCTCAAACTAAACCAATAAAACGACTAACAAGGTTAAGAAAACAATTTACGACTTCGAAATTAATGCAACCTCTAATTCGGAACTCTGTTAAAATGAAGTAAACTAACTAGATAATAGTCCCTGAGTTGATTGCCGGCAACTTCAGTTCCCCGAGGCGTGATGGCTCGAACCCAACTCAAACAAATCCGGGGGCACTCACATGTGCCCCGTGTTTGCTAGATCCAGTCTGCTTTAAATTCAACCGCGCAAGTTGCTCAAATTGACGCAAATCAGTTTCGGGCGATCCTCAAGAGTGCTGCTGTGAAATTCTAAATCAAATGTACGTCACGACGTTTATGAATTTAGCCTGAATAGGACTGAATGTGGGACAAAGCGCGGAGTTAGTTCGGAATTTAAATGAAAAGAGTCACGTATGGTTAGGTTAACGAGTTATACTGTTTACATTTAGTATTTAACATAGCTGCTCACTGTTATTACCGATAAAGGTTGAAAGCATAATACTTTTAACTTCTAAGAATACTTAAATCCTATAAGAGAATATTGGAATTCCATAAATGAAACGTCACATTTTAGTCGTGATACTTCGCCTTATCTCTTCTTGACCGTTCCATTTTAGGGCTTTTCTTTCTTCAAGCCTAGGATAAACACATAGTCCAAATAGTACCTATGGTTTACCTCTGTTTGTGTTGTCATTAATTGTTATCACTTTTATTAATGTTCACATAATCTTTTTATTTAAGACTAATAGATAACATAATTTTTCATTTCTGAAAATCACATCGAGAACATTGATGTTAAATGAATAGTGTAAGTACCTCCTCTG